>VWZO01014398.1:587910-772469 GCA_013396975.1 Bucco capensis
CTTCTTCATTCTATCATTCTTGACATTCACAAATTAATTTTCAAAGTACCCAAATGATTTCTGAGACAAAAAAAAAAAAAAACATTTACCATCCCTTTACATCCAGTTTTTATCCACCAGTTCACTTGTGATACATCTACACTTTTTTAGTACTATGTAACACAAGCATCAATGCAGCTAAGATTGGGGAAAAAAGTAGAAAACAATATAACAATAAAAACCAAATTGACTTCTGACAAGCTGCTCACCTAAAAATGTGGCAAAGCACTTCATGAGAGAGTTGGTTCATGTAATCTTTTGGCTCATCAGCTTTGGTAGACTCAGAGCCTTCCCTGTTCACTGAGCACGGTTTCACATTTTTCCGCCGGGGACCCATATTTACAACAATTTCTGATGAAAGGAAATGTTCACAATGTTACGCAAATTCAGAGCAACTGAAAGAGAAGGGGGACAGAGTGGGAGAGGACACTTAAGTTAAACTTCATTTACCGAAAAACCCAGCAAAATCTGTCAATAAAGACAAGCCCTAGTAAGGCAGAACTGTGTTAACTATGAAGTAGAAAAATTCTTCCAAAAAGCTGTATTTTGCCTAGCTATCAGACATAACCTGAGAATTCTTAGATAAAACAGAAGGTCCCTCTAAGCTATGGGAAACTGACAAAGGGGGAAATCACTACAGGTTTAATCAGAGATCAATTCTTTTGCATGAATGAAATGTCTTCAGAGATACCATCCACACACCAGTTGATTAAGACAAATCACAGGAAAGCTGTCAGAGACTACAGAGGTTACCATGAAAATACCAACTAGACATGTTCCAGTGAAAAAGAATGTCCAAAGCCTCTGTCTAGCAGAAAAATAGTTTTCCTTTTAGGAAAAAAAAAAAACACAACAGGCTCCTACCGATAATTCCCCCAAAATGCCCTATTAAAGGCCCTCAAAGTAGATCTTTTTTAAGGTTAGAATACCAAACAAAATATTCAACTTGCTTATTTAAAGATCAAAACCCCAGAAAGACTGAAAGACCTTGCCTCAGTAGCAATGTGCAGGATATCCTCTCCTCTTTCCCTTTACTGAATTAATGTGTTTGAATCTGCATCATTCACACATACAGGCACAGGAGGACTGAAACAACAGTAGATGTCTCATTGAAAAACATAAAAATTGATTACAAGAAGTAACAAATAAGTAACTAAAATGAATACAAACTTAATATTAGTATAACTGAGTTAACACCTCATGCAGATGAATGGCATGAGAAATGTCTACTGCTATTTAGTTGAGGAGTGCTCTCTTGTAAGTAGGGTAAAGCATCATTAACTCAGTAAACCTGTCTAACAGGTTGAATACCAAAACTCACTAGGTGAGCAGAAATAACTTGCAAAAAGACCAATTTTGCAAAACTTAGAGATGTGTCTGTTAAAGCATTCACTGTGATGTAAATATACCACACTGCTTCACATTAGTGGAAGTGGCAACCAAGAAAACAAATTATGTCACACAAATGAAAAAGAAAAAATTTGCCCTCTCTAACACAAATAATTTATATGCTGGCACAAAATTTGAAATATTGGTAGCTTCAATGTGACCTAATTATTGAAAAATACATACTTTCACACATTTTCATATGCATTTGAATTAGCAACTATATGTTGTCATAATTATTTTTTTTAAATGGTAATACTAAAATAACTAAATTAGCACCTTCTACCCATGAATAGCATGAAACATATTTCTCCTCCTTTGGATTGGCTGGGACTTCTCCAGTCAAAGATAAAGACACTGAGGTTGCCACCTGGACACATACTATTCTTTTCGGTGCACACTAGAAGAGTTTAGTATGTTCATAATACTGCACTGTAATGTTCAATTTCATGAAGCCCAAAACTGACTTCAAACTGCTTATGGATTGGATTTTGACAAAAACAAGAATTACACAGATTCTCAGTGAATGTCACCTGATGACTTCATTTGAACAAAGGGCACGACACAATGTAAAAAATTCCAGGCTGCTGCAGACACATAATGGAGTACAATACAGCAGTATTTAAAGGACAGCATGAAAAAGACTGTGATAAGGAAAGAAAAAGACAGACATTACAAAGAGACCAACATATAGGGAAGACGTCTGAAAGATTTAAACCCAGTGAGCACAACCTGGCCTCCGAGTTTGGACTGTAGCTTAGTTCGGCTCCTGCCTTTAAGTAAAGGTGAAATAGAATGACCTAGTCTCTTATGACGCACTAGTTTCTGCAGAATACATGCTGCTCTTGATAGCATTTTGAGCGAACATGGGCAGCTTTAACATCTCATTCTATGCTTGGAAGCTGGCCCCATTAAAAAAATCAAACAACCAAACAAAACCCCCACACAAATCCCCCAAACCCATCAGATAGTTAATAGAGGTGACAAAATAGTTTTGCCCTCCACAAATCAATTAGTACACTACTCTTTGTATGAAACAATAACTCGATGTGTTATCTTCTTGACTAGTGACTATTACAACGAACTTAAAAAGCCACAGGGAGATCTGCACTACACCCAAACCGGATAAATGTAGAGAGAACAACTAGGGATGGTCTGCCAAGCACTGATTTAAGAGAGGTGTTTTCTTATGGGCCGAAGGAAGGTGAGGAAAAAAAAAAAATCAAAAGAAAGACAAGTTTATTTTTGCTTAGATAAGCGATATAAAAGCAGGTTTCCCCACACCCCTCTAGCTGCAGCCAACCCAAACGCCGTCGTTCCCTCAGTGAGGCAGAGGAGGGGCAGCGGGGCGGTGGCAGCAGCCACCCCTAATGCAGCGTTTCAGGGCTTCCCCCTTTCCCTCACAGCAGCAGGAGGAAGGAGAGCAGTTTTCCTCTAGGCCTGTCACACCGGAGAACGGTCCTCACCGGCCCCAGGCCGGGCCGCCCCAAGGCCTCGGTGCTGGACAACGACAGTCCCAGCCGGCGAAGAGAGACAGCGGCACCGCCTCGCCACACCAAGCCCACCCGCCGCGAGGACGGGAGGCGACAGCCTGCGGCTCACCAAGCCCCGCCGTACTCCCGCCGGCTCAGCCCCCTGCCACTGGCCCGTAGCACCTTACCTGCCCCTCAGCGCCGCCCTGTTGTTGTGGCCGCGGGGGGAGGGTTAATCCCGGCAGCCGCTTCCTGCTCGGCCCCTTCCGCCAGCGCCGCCATGCTTCCGGTCCCACTTCCGGCGCCTGCCTGGATCGGGAGCCGGGACACTCCGCCCCGCCGCCATCTTGAGGGCAGCGAAGGGCGGGGCTTTACTACCGACATCTTGAGTGCGGCGGCGCCTCAGCAACCTTCAGTGCGTCGCCCAGGGAGGCGCCATCTCAGTGGTGGCTACAGTGCAGGCGCGGCCTGCCACCCGCAGGATGTGCAGCTGCTCGCAGCGTGACCAGCGACAGCCTCGGTCACCTTGGGCTCGCCTAGTACCGCGTCAGCTGGAAGGAGGTGTGTTCGCAGGCCTAGTGACAAGGCAGAGATCCCCAGGTCACACCCTTAAGAGTATTAAATGCCAGCGGAGGTACAGGGACGTAAATTGGGTATTTTGAAAAACAAGGAACTGAGGAAAGAAACTGTAAGATCAGTGAGGAGTTGTGGCACAACAGCAGCAACTACATGTGTAGCAGTGTACTCTTGAGGTGTTGTGCATTAAAACTGCTCAGTAGGGCTCAAGAGGTCGCTTTGCACAAGGGCAGAGAGGAATGTAATATATAAAAATTAGACTCCATTCCACAGTTTGGTATAAACTGACAGCTGATAGTGATACTTTATCTGCAGAAGCTTTAACCTGATGCCAAGGTTCCTGCTAGTTGCCCGTGACAAAGTGTATTTGCAACATACTGTCTATATTCAGGCCATCTTCTAGTCAATGCATATGGATTGATCTCTGTCAAAATGACTGATGTTACTGAACATATTGAAGGCATGTTTCATGCAAACCCCAGGGAACTGAGTATCAAAGCCCATTTACTACTGAGCAGACTCACTGTGGCCAACATGCAGAGTTGGTTACTGGTTTAATAATCCCAACACTCCATTGAAATATGAAGCAGCAAAATAAATTTTTAGTTTGACCTCCCAGAATGAGCAGAGTGAGTCACAGGGAAGATATTACAAAAATCCACATGTACAAGGCAGCACTGAGACCATCTCTTTTGAAGCATCATACAGCAAATGCATGCAGTAGCATTCACAATCAGTTGTTACTCTTATTTACCTTAACTGTGGAACGGCTTCAGGAAACATTCCTGTTTAGCTTTTCCTCTTGTATATTGGAAGCACTTGTTATGACTACAAGTTTAATTACCTTCTCTGTCCGAGTCTTGTTTCCTCTTCATCCCTCAGCTACCTTCTCATACCATTGCTGCTACCTAGAGCAAAGACAGCAGGAACATTCATTGGCTAATAGCTCATACAATCTACCTGCAGTCCGGCACATCACATTCCTCTAAGATTCTTCCAGTCCAGAAAAAAAGCAGAAAGCAGCATACAGCGGGAAAAGAATGACCCAGTGACAGGGACACGTGCAGGCTAGACTCAATTTAAGCTGGGTTGCTGAAGGAGAGGAACTGGTGCCACTGATGCTATTGCTAAACATAGAACTGTTTGTAACAGCTGTGCAAAACAGGGACAGAATCTCTTCTTGGCAATCAGTGTGGATATTAATTGTGTCAACAGCAGCATCCAAGAAATTTAGACCATAAAATATGAGGAAAGTACATAAGTGAGGCCTCCTGTGACAAGAAAATAAGAAAAGAGCTCATTCAACAGCAAGGTGCATCTCTACTAATGCTTGTTCTTGCCTCCCATGCCCAAAGGTGGAGGGCACACATTTAGTGGCAAAAGGACACAAAAAATGGAATTAAGGAATTTAGACAGGGTAGTTGGATTTAACTGTCATTTAAACTTATGTATAAACAGTCATAGTATGTGAATAGTTAGGAGGCTACAAGATAGACAGCAGAAGCCAAAACCACCCTCTTTTCTTAGGAAAAACTCAGTAACTTATCAGATAGATCAGTTTTACATGCATCTTTGAAGGTAGTTTGATGGTTCTATTTTCTTCTCTCTCCATTGCTACATACAAGAAAGTATGGAGTTTGAGGCACTCAAGCATATCTAAACTAAAATCCAGAGCAAAACAATAAGAAACTAGAGATATTTAAAGCCATCAATAAAAGTACTGTTCTGGTCTTGATCAAATTTTAAATGAAATAGCACACTGCATTACTTACAGCACATTACTGAGAAGTATACCAAGTTAAAAGGTTATGGTTTCTTAAACTAATAGTAGAGCATTGGCCTTGCTTCCTTTTATCCAGCATGCTGAGACCTCTCATTTAGAGCTGGTGGAAGCTATTTGGACAAACAAGTTTATATTTTAGGGAGGTTTCATAATCTTATTTTGGTTACAGGGTATTATTGAATCAAAAATTAAAGACCCAAAGGAATTAATTCACTTATTTATGCTTTAAGTAAAAAGTCTACAACCCACAGACTCTCAATACTTACCAGTCTCCCAAAGAAATGTTTCTAAGCTTTAGTCTTCTGAGACAATGAATGTTTTCCATTCCAACTGATGACAAAATTAGGCACTAAATTCATCAACATTCCAAAACTTAAAGCTTTTAAGGGAACAATTTGTCAAATACACATCTAGCTCCAAACATAAACTTCTACCTGAGAATATCTTCTAAATTCAACACATTTACTATAACTCCTCATTAAAAAATTTGTTTCACTTTTCTTGTATCTGCTCCTACTCCATCAGCATATTTCTTGGAAAATATCTTAGCATCACCAAAACCCTAATATCACTGTTTTCTTCCAAGGAGACTATTTCTCTCCATATTTATAAGAAATTGGTAAGTAATATGTCTCACCTGCATCACTGAGTCAGCATTTAGTATTTTGCTAAATATACTGTTTGCACAGCTGATACCTGGTAGAAGTGAATCAAGTTGATTCTGACATACAGGGTTCCTCTTATATGTCAGTAGTATTAATCCAAGGTTTAAATATTTAGCCTTTTTCACATAGAAATATTCTCTTTTAACCAACCAGGTTGAACTTTGAAAGAATGAGTTCTGTTTTCTGATATGCACATGCCCCTCTTCTCCTTGAAAGAACTCAAGAATGTTTTATAAAACCTCTGCAGTTAGCATAACACTGATACTATAAAAACATTTACTTCTTATTGCTAATACAGATTTACAAAGGGAGCAAGGAAACTGTGTCCTCCCTTGAAGTTATGGGGTTTTTTTCCCTTCTCAGACAGGAAAGCTATGATAAGCATTGGGTTCAGAAGGGAGCTCTACTTAAATGTATATTTGGAGTTGGGAGGTGGAAAGAAATTTGCATCCCTCTCCTTCAGGTTAAGTAGGGTTAGGATTTAGGGTAGGGAACTGAGACCCCATTTAAACTGGGGTCCTGCTCACTGTGGTAGACAACTGGGACCATGACAAGCTATAGTGCAATGCTTGTTGGGAATGGGGAGGGAACTCCCTCATTTTGTCATTCGCCTGTTCGGAAGGGTGTGAGTCCTTCCCTATCAAAATCCTCAAGCCCTTCTGTAAGGTTGCATTGAAGTGTAGTCTGTGGAAGTAAATGCAGCTACAGTCCTTGAAGTGATGGCCTAGTTCACTGCAGGAGTAGAAACCAGCCATAGGAGTGGATGCAGCAGCAGAAAGAAACCTGTCTTTTTGTTATGCTCTATGTGATATGAAATGATCTTCCTTTCAGCTGTGCTCAGGAAGGGTAGAGGTGTGCTGGTGGGAGGCCAGCAGCTGCAGATGTGCTGTGCCTCTCCCAGGAGGTGGCACTTCAGTGACGTGGATGGAAAAATAGCCTTCTCCATGCCCACATTCCTATACCTTCGGGTGCTGCTTCTGGGAGATCTGAAGAAGCATGGTCACAGCTTGGCCAAATCAGCATAAAAATCTCTTTCAAGGAGAACTGCTCTTCTGTGAGGAATCATTAATATTTAGGAATGAGATACAAGCACTGTTATGCTTGTAACTGATGCAGTCTGATTTCCTGCTATATCTGAGAATATGTAGGCCTAATTGGGGGGAAAGATTTATAACTAGTGATCCCCATGACCAACTTGTGCTGGACTTTTAAAGTCCAGTTAGGAAGGAAAAGAAAATTTTTTAGATATTTACACTTTTTCAGATTTTAAATGTGTATCTCTCTGTGTTTTCTTGTATCTCAGTAGTTTAATGCACCTCATGTCCCACGGAACTTGAAAATTATCCCTCCATGGACAGTTGATAAACTAATCCATGTAAGTCACAGTGTACATAACTTGCATACAAAGCTTTGCACCACTATAAATTGTGCAAACTGTCAAAGCATTTATATTCTGTAATATAAAAGTTGAAAATGTTCTTAGATGCTTATGAGTTGTCTTCAACATATAGATACATCAGTGATATATGAGTAGCTTTTCAGTGCAGAGTTTTGAAAACTTTAATCCTCAATGAGAGCAAGGAGATCTGTTTTTCCATCCAGTGCCACTATCTGACTATCTCTATTTATTTTCTACAAAAGAGAATCTGAGCATGTTTCATCAGTTCACTCAAGCTACGTACATTTTTCCTTCCCCATATTTCTGTGTTGTTGCTCCATCACACAAACTTGACTGTCCAGATTGTCCTGCCACTTCAGCATTTTCTTCAGATGTTATTAAGAGCAATTTGCAAATCATGTTCTTTGTTCTGCTGTGTGGCAAAAGCTGGCATGCTTCTCAGCATTATCTGCAGCCATGAGCCAGCACATGATGCTAGCAGGAGCTGATAAAAGCACAAGCACTCCATGTTGAAAAGTATTGCTCTCCAGCTGCCCTTGTCTGCTTTTTCATGTCACAAATTATCAGACACAAATTAGAGTCCCAGGGGTCTGTGGTAGGTGCAAGGTAGACTATTTTAGACTTCTGACTTACAGGACTCTGAATCACCAGTGTAGATGTGCACTGGCTGCATAGGAAACTTAGCACCTTAGGTTTGTCCAAAACCAGAGTTGGTTAAATATTTCAATATACTAAAGCAGATGGTGTGAATATCCACTTAGGCTATAACAAACCAAGCTAGAAGGCAGAAAATATCCCCAAATTGTCTGCTGAATTTTCTGACATCGTGGTTAAACATCAGAGTTTGGCTTTCTTTTCTCAATTTGATCTTTTTTTTCCTCATTTTGATCTTTCTTGGTCAAGATACTCATCTTGCCTCATTCAGGGCAAGATGACCTGTTGTAAGACTCTTTTTAGGTTGACTGTCCAGAGTCACAAGTCTTTGAGCTACGAGAAACTTTTACAATATTAATCTTGCTCATTTGCATTCCTACTGACTGATTGCTGAGACCTGGCTGAGAAAGCATGTTGTTAGTTTCAGAAAGTGCAGTTACTTAGAGGAGCTTTAGCTGACAAGTAAAATCATTGAACAGAATTGCTCTGTTCTAACCCAAATTTCTTTACTGAAAGGGCTGTTAAATCATGGAATAGGCTTCCCAGGGAGGTGGTGGAGTCACCATCCCTGGAGGTGTTTAAGAAACATTTAGATGCTCTACTTAGGGCCATGGTTTAGTGGTATGTTAGTGATAGGTATGGTTGGATTTGATGATCTTAGAGGTCTCTTCCAACCTTAATGATTCAGTGATTCTGTGAAATAAGAACAAGTTCATAGCAGTGTAAACTTCCCACAATCAGAAAATGTTAGTGATGGAGGGACTAAATAAAGAAATATATGGCATAGGAACCTGATTACTGTTTGTTGAGGCTCTCTTTTTTAACTTTGAAATGAACAGTTGGTTTCATGGAACTGGCTTTTTACTAAGCTTTTGACAACAAAGTACAAAGATTACTATTTTACATGATTTATTCTACCAGCTTTTCTGGAATAACATCAGTAAGTTGGCATTGTAGGGAACTATAGTTTGCCCTTAATGAACTGTGCATTTTCTATTTCATAAAAACATGGCTTCTGAAGATGAGCCCCTCCACCACTGCCCCCCACCCACACCATACATAAACCCTGAGTTCATTGAGAGAAATGCACAAGACAGAAGCACAGTCTGGAGCTACCATGAAGAAAGTGACCACCCTCCTCGCTCTAGGAGCTTTATGTTCCTCACATATTTATGTGATCTGGCATTCAGAGGAGTAGTTAGTCCTTTGACATATGAAGATGATAATTAATCCTGACTTCAGTTACAAAGAGGAGGGGGCTGTGGTCTATGCAGAAACTCTTCATCCATCTTCATTAGCCTCAATGTTTAGGTTTCCAATTTTATCCTGGCGCTTGGCTAAGACTGCTGTTCTAAACTGATAACCTCAATAGAACATCAAAGTGACTATCTCCTGCTTTTGTGTTACCTAGAAAACAATATGCCCATTTTCTCTTTTCTGAAAAATTAAAGACAAGGTCACAGGCAGCATCCCATCAGTTTCAGTGGCCTTTGAATGATCTAGAGTGTTGAATAGGTTTTTCATGTACTAAGAGCACCACTGTGCCTGAGAAAGTAGTCTGAAGTCTCCCACAATGGGTAATAAGCTGCACTCCATTCCAAAACCAGTCCCTAGGCTCCTGTTCTCTTACCTGTGGTTTCATGGGACACACCAGTGACTGGAGACAGCATATAATAATGTTTAGAAATGCATCTGGCCAGTATTTGCATATCATTCACTAGCTACTGCTATTTCGACCTGAAATGCAAAGCCTTAGGGAATTCTATGGTCACAAAAAAGAAGTCCCTTGTTAAATAGTCTTATTATTTTGTATTGTTTGACACAGCAATGCAGATTTGCTTTTTATGGCTTTTGCTTAGTTGGAAAATAGCACTCCGTTTACATAGTTAATCTAGCATTTTGTTAATCCTCAATTTTTCCTTTCATTTGTTGTTTTCAGCTTTATCATTCTTCCAGATGTTCCAGATGTACTGAGTGTAATAGGCAATTAATGTAAAAATAGTTCAGGCAGTGCACGTGGTAAATCAAACTAGAGACAAGGGTTTCATCAGTGTGTACCAGCAAATTAAACAGAGCCTGTCTCATCCAGAAGCCAGCTATTTGAGAATAGACACATCTCTGCTAGGAAATTATTTTACCTTCCAAAACAGGATGCCTTCATCCAGTTTCCTGTTTGGGAATGGTCCCTAGGCTCCCAATATGTGCCTAAGAACCATTGTGAAGAATTTTGATCCAAGACAGGATCGTGACATGGCCTTACTCACAATTTCAAAGTAAAGATGGTCAAGTTGAAGTGCTCACAGCTGTGTCCTGGCACCCTTTAATTCCTTGGTAGAGAAGTAGCCTGTGAAAGACTTTCTCTTTGGTTGTTAATCCCATAGTCTCACAGCCTCTTCTCTACAAGGAATAGGGGTGATGTTCTCAGCTGTGCTGGGAGACAGAACACTAACATTGTGGATCAACAAAGCCTCTTGGTCCTTCCATTACAGAATGCAGTCTGCCTGATGCTACAGCAACATTCAGCCAGCAGAGAAATGGCTAGGCTTTTTGGTGTCTTTCCTGTATTCAAAGGCAAGGACATGAGCTTCTTTTCTCATTTTCCATTCTTTTGAAGTATGAACCTTAGTCCAACCCAACTACAGTATCAGACAGAAATGATCAAAAATGATACCTACATTCCAATTCCTAAATTTTCTTTGTGTATAAGCCCTGGTAAACCAGTCATTCATAAGCTTTAATTCTGGGAAAATGTATTCCCTTGACAGAGTTTTCAAATGTAAAAGACCTCAACTGGCTTAATAATGAAGTTGTAAGGATGTGAAAGCAGAACAGAAATTTCTTCAGGTCTGAGAGCAGCCAATTTATCAGATGTGAACAGAATCATTAATGGTGACATTTAAATAACAGAATTTAACAGAGGTGCTACTATGAAGCTTATACAGTCTTGCAGTTTACTCAAGTTGTTTCATTTGAAGGAAAAAAAAAAGCCAGATTGTAGGGTAAATTCTAGTAACATGAGGCCTTCTAGTGCATATTAACAGTGTTACAACTTCTGTTTTCCAGGTTTTGGTTTTTAACCTCTGGCCCTAGCTCCTGCTCTATGATTATTTTGGTATCTTGGGAAATATCTCATCTGGGAATAATGGATACAATAAACTTAATCTCTAGAAAGGTCACCATGGACAAAAAAAGAGTCAGTATTTCTTTTAATAAACATGCAAACTGAGTAGCTAAACAACATATATGAATCAGGATTGTACAAGTTAGAAGAAAAATGAGAATTTACAATTTAGCTACAAAACTGGAAGAGTCACAGCACTGCCTAGGAAAGCTAAAGCCTTTCAAAAGAAGTATCTGCCAAAAGTTTCTGGGTAAATGAAAGAAAACACTTCAACAAGAAAAGCAGAGACAATGCCTGCATTGACTTGTGTCCACTAGAACCAGGTGTTGTTGTCAGAAGCTTTGAATTTTAACTGTGGAGAAAAGTATGTAATGAAGGGCTCATGCAACAACCAACTTTCTACAGAAACAGGAGCGCTCCTGAGAAATGTGAAGCGCTTTGCAGGGAGGACAGAAGTGTCAATCCCAACATTCTGGAGCAGAGAGAAGTAGCACAACTGAAAAGCTTACTTTGTGCTTCGTTTACCATCATCAGAACAGGCAGGAGGAATGAAATTAAGATATTGTGATAAGGCAGTGTAAAGCTGTTCTCAGCACTCTTCTTTGCTGTGCAGAATTCAGCATACTCCTGCTTGCTTCACATGTAAGGCACCTCTACTTCTCCTGCAAAGGAAAGGAAGGACACAGACTTTGCAAACAGGAAACTTAACATTATGAACCAAGAACTCTCTGAAGTCTTCAGCCAACAACTTGCTAACAGAAAAGACACTATTAAGCATTTCTAGCAGACAAGAAGGCACTAATCTGCAAACAATTTTCTTTCAAAATTATGTATTTTATCCATAAACCCCAAGATATTTCCAGTACCACTTTTGAATTCTCGTATGACCTGATCTGTGTTCAGGTGTCTTAGCCCTGTGCTGCTCATCGGACTCTTCTCTTTACTGTCCAACTTCTACAGTTTCTAGTAGAATAGAAAGTTGCTCACACTAACATCAAAGTTATTTACTTAGATCAGTTGGACCTTATTGATGGGAGAAGCAATTACTCTGCAAAGAGTCAACAAAGAAGCAGAGCAATAGTAACCCTGACAAAAAATAACATTCAGGTGGAATCAAAATACCAGATAACTCAGCTAATCTCAGATTTTAGCTTAATGACAGAGTATTGTACTTACAGAACTGCTTTGCAGAAAGAACACTTGTTGTTGTATGTTTTCCCATCAGAGCCACAAAAAGGTTGGTAGAGTCTTTCACAGTAAATAGGTCTTCCTCTCCGTAAGGTCTTATATTCACTGCAGTCTACCTGCAAATAACATTGTCATTTTTCTTTGAATCCATCTTTCTCACATTGTCCATTCACCTACAGAAACAATGAATATATCTGAAATTTTTGGACAAGCTTGTCAGCTGCTCTAGAGCAGAACTATCAGTGGGGCTCCACCATTTATATTAGCTGAGGTTAAGCCTCAAAAAAGAAATGTACCTTCTGACAGAGATGTATGTGATGCTACTCATGTCAGGTACTGAGCACCTTCAGGGACTTCACTGTCTGTCTGAATAAGAATACAGTCACTGGAAAAAATGCAGCCCCTTCCTATCTACAGATAAGTTGAGGCTTAATATTTTTTTCTACCTGATTGCAACTTCCAGTAAATTCAGGTGAAATCAGTTTTTAAGGATGCGAAGTATTTCTGTCTCATTATTGCACAAGTATCTGGTCTTGATGCTTTTTACATTGGTGAAAGGCTCTGCTGAGGCAAAATTAAGTGAAGTCCTATTTAAATATTAGCATGAAAAGGAATAGTTGAAATAGCAGGATTGTATTCATTACAGACATATAGATGAGAATGGGAAAAGAAACTATTAAAGAAAAGGCTGAAACTGCTCCTATCATGGTTTTGGAGCTCAGTCTTCTACTGTCAGGTGAACTTAATTCCTGGTATTTGACAAGCAAGAAGTTCATTTTGCAGTGTATATATTCTTCTTGTTTATCATCCTCAAAAGCCTAGAGTTTGCTTGCCTAGAAAATCACCTGTCCTTATAGGTGCCAACTAAAATTGGTTCTGCTCTTTTTCACAGATTGGTAGTGGTTAAAAGGCACCTCTGAAGATCGTGTAGTCCAACCCCACTGCTAAAACAAGTCAAACCTAGAGCAAGTTGTATTTTTGCTACTAGTCTAGTAAGAATTTGAAGCACATTAGTTAAAATTGTATAAAAAATACATATCTGAAGCTCAGGTATTTCTCTCAAATCTCAATACTCTAGCAACATTTTTTTTTCTGACCTTATGGACCTCATGTTGTTACAAACTATATTTTTAACCAGAAACAAAGAAGAAAATTACTCACCTCATTCTCTTCAGCATCATCTGCAATATAAACAGAATCACAAAAGATTAAAACTAAGAAACCACCGTAGAATGTTCAGTTTGCAGCTGGGATAGTTTCATTAGTACCAGCCCTTCCAGCAACACCAAGTCTCTTACCTCCTTGAAAATAAATACTGACACAGGTTTCCAGTGTCTAATAAGATACAGGTGTCAGGACCTATTAAACAAGTGCACCTTGGGGTGTTGTTTACCTTAGACATCTGTCAGCAACTAGAACAGAATTTGTTGCAGGAGGGAATTGAGGCTATTGTTCCCCTTATCACCAGAGAAAGACTGAAGAGCCAGGAGTCAACATTATGTTCAATGGGCAGTCTGTAGAGAATGAACTGGCTGTTGAGCATGACTGTGTTTTAATTCCAAAGTTTATATTAAAAAAAAAAAAATACATGGCTGTAAGCAAATCACATGTCCCTTGATACCTTGATATAGTATTGATTTACACAACAGTAAAGGATAATATCTTCATGAAAGTATAATACTAAACATATATAATGATGATAATACAATGCCACTGTACAAAGTGGTTTCCCTCACTGGTCAATATGGATTCTAAACTATTTGGCAGAAGGATTGGCTCCTCTTTTGTATACAGAAGGCATCTAATGTAATGGAGCCCAGTTCTCAGGTGGGGCTTCAAAAAGCTCCTTCAGAACAATGATAATGGCACCTCCCAGAAAGTAATCAAGTAACACTGGCATCTCTCCATGATGGTGACACATTTGTTACTTTCTTTAGGAATGTATTTTGTTCTTCTTCTGTACTGTAATCATCATTCTGTGGCTTCCAAGGGATAAAAGTTACCAGGCAGAGGCTTCTGTACAGAAGGAGCAGGAAGAAAATGCTTTCTGATCCAGCACTTGTCATTTTGACTAAATGTAGGGGGTTTTGGTCTTTAAAGCCATTAAGCTTTCAGCTGGTACTTCCTTTCATGGAGCTGCTTACATCTTCTCCTCAAATAAAGTTGTCCAAAGTAAAGAGAACTAGTATAAATAATGCTCCATGTCAAGTTTCAGTCTAGTTTGACTGAATTATAATTATTTTTAGAGCTGGATCAGACTTATCCCACTTCCACAAAAATATTAAGATGTTATTTTTTCTCAGGTAACCTTTTAGTATTCACTCTGTATTTGTGAGTGAATGCAAAGAAGATGTGGCTTAGAAAGTGTTGATCCATAAGGTTTGAATGCAGACAAGATAAACTAGAAAGTTCCAGGAAGCGATCTGCTAGAATTCTTAGGAAAGCAATATTTAGTTATTTTTCTGCAGTTAATGAAACACTCTTTTAAAGAACAGTTTCCACCAAAAATACACCATTTCATTGACATTGGCATTTCTTATAAGAGCTCTGATTTCAAGACAATTTTCAAAGCAACTTTTCAGAGCTATTCAAAATGGGAAAAAATTATTTTGTTTCATAATCTTTGTTTTTTTTAAACAGTTTCATTGTTTTGCCTCTTTATAGTGCTATTGAACTGCTACACTACTAGCAGAGAAGATTTGGACTCTCCTCATTCAGTGGTTCTAAATGTACATATTTTTCTGTATTTTTTTTATTTTAAGTTTTTGTTAAAAAAACATTACCAAGTGAAGGCTTAAGAAATTCCTCCCAGTTCCCTGTTTTACCATAGAGCAACCTGTGCCTTCAAGCTGTCTCCAGCCTGGCAAACTAACATCATAAAGAGGTTATTCACAGCCATGTTATATAGCCCATGCATAAATCAACTGTCTCCTGCTTGCTCAGCTTGGCACAAGAAGGACCTCATCAGCTCCAACTCTCTGATCAGATGGAAAAAAAAAAAAGGTAAAAACCTGCTTTATTTCTGAGGCTTTATAGCTCACTTTTTAGTTACAATGCAGAATGCAGTTCTCACTCACAGCACTGATGCAATATTGCTTGCTAAGTAGTGCACAAGCATAAAATTTCACTTACTTTCTGCCACCCAAGCCCAACACCTATTGCAATAGACTGAGAAGCTTGCAGTGTTTGAACATTAGAACTATAATATATCGGAGAGTAAAAAAAGGTTACTCACTTGCTAAGCAAAGAACTGCCAGGGTGAGGAATAAAAAGGCACCTGTTATCTTCATGGCAGACATGGGTTCTTGACCTGTTTCACAGCCAGTCTATGCTCTAAGGGTTCCAGTATACTTAGCTTAAATGTGCAGTTGTGTATCTCTGAAAGCAGATATATATACACACATGCACAAAGAGCAGGAACCCTGATGATGAAATCCCTCCTGTGGAGAAGGTAATTAGAAGAAGGTGTTGCCCATGGGTAGTATCAGTAAGAATGTCTTCTCTACCACTTGAAGGTCACAGGTACAGGGCAAAGATGAGTGTCACTGCATGGATTGTGTTGATAAAGGAGATGTATTGTACTGTGGCTAATCCCCTTGCCTAATTAACTGTTTAATCTCCATTAGCGAGTTCAAGGAGTTACTCAGGAAGGTGGTTCTGTTATTGCCATACTAACCCTTGGAGCTGAACAAAATTCCCAGGGGAAAAAAGTATAATTCTTACTGGGTGCATGCCAAAAGATTCATACTAGTAGAGCTGAAATGCTAAACTCCTAATCTCTTGAAATTTTGGAGACCTTTTTCACTAGCTGTGGATAGAGGTGGTGCTGGTTAGTATGGCCATGTCCCAAGCCATTCAGACTGCTCTGGGTTAGTAGCTGCTTCTTGGAAAAGTCTGTTTCACATGAGTACTCTCACCTTCACACACAGAAGATCCCCCAGTCTTTGTTCTTCTGCCTTTAAAGTTCCACCACTTCAGAGATGAGAAACAATGCTTTGTGACAGAAGGAACCTAGCAAAAAGAAGTGATGAGTTCACAGGTATTGTGCATCCTGCGAGTTACTGCCTAGTTTGCTGTCATGGAGATATGGAAAAGATCCTGCTGCCTGCCCATCTTCTCCTTCGTTGCTGTTTCCAGCACAAGTGCCATATCATGTGGGATTCTTTAAACAAATCCAACATATCAGTGTTAGTGACTTAACAGGCACAATTTTCTGGCTTTTATAATACAGACCAGGGTAGAGTCACAATAGGGAACTCAGCTGCGAGTCTTAATTTTCATAACATTCAAGAAATGTAAAGTTTTTGAGCCTATAGTTTTGTTTGAAGGGAATTCTGGAGAATTGCTTGCACTGTAATGATTTACAATGTAGATGTGCAAATTAATATGAAAGATCCTTGCACAGCATAACAATTCACAGTATTTCAGCCATCACCTTCCCTACATTGCAAGATAGCCTGGACCTTTTCCCCATTCAGGAGTTAGGGTCATATGTACAAAATTCACTAAGGCAGAGGGACTGAAATTTCTTACAGAAAAGGTTGTAATAGGTCAAGTAGAACCTGAAACCCACTAACTCATCCCAAAAGGAATACAGATCATCTTGTCTTTAAAGACTGTAGGTAATGAATAAATGATTAATTTCTCATCACTTACGGGGACAAAACAACAACAACAACAAAATGCCATCAAATTCCACTTCCACGATAGGTAAAGAGCTAATTTGTGACAGTGGCCTAGTAGATTTTTTTTTTTAAATGCCCTTACTTCAGTGATTTCATCAAAAATTTTTCTTTGTTCTTAACTTGTATGTATATGCATATTCCTGTGAGATGAAGATCACAAAAGACAAGATGTGATCCAGATTGGTGTTAGTCTGGATGCTTTGGGATGTCAGTGAAATTTTTGTTCTGGTAAGCCCAAAACTTTTCTGAACAGCCTGGCATAGAGTGTGTATGAACTCATGGACATGTTCATTGACTGATGGACAGTTACCAACATTTGTCAACAAGAGCAAAACCCAAACCAGCCCAGGAGATACTCCTAGTCAGAAGAGTTTTGAGCAAACAAGACTCTTGAGGATATCTTGAAACTGTAAAACTGCAGCTTGACAGAACATGCCAGTTCCTTGACACTGGTATGAGGAAACTTGTCACTTTGGTTACACTCTCTTGCCTAATAAGATGCTACAGAGTGTACTGCCTGATGCAACCTCGGTATCCATCCCATCTCTTCAGTGGAAGAATATAAACATCTGTTTGCAATCTTCTGATTTGATACAGGAAGATTTTCTGAGAACTAGTATAGAAAGGAAGTGAGGACTTTTAGAGGTTGGAGGAGCCTAATGAAGGAGGCAAATTCTGGATCAGATTTTTCTTGGCATTTGAAAATTACCTTGCTATTGAAAGGATTTCTGATGCATGTTCTCTGCCTCATAGCAGGAAAGCCATGGTATGAGTATTTTCTTTCTGGTAATGTGTAGGTGTTTTGATTAGGGCTTTTGGACTAAATTAAGATTAATTTTCTGAGCAGTGGAACTTAAGCTTTGTAGAGCTTGCCCAGACCACTCAGATAGGAGGGATACAGTTCTGAGCTATGACATATTGAAGGGTGTACAAAGAGCAGCTCACTACAAGCAGGGCACAGCAGGGAGTCAGCAAAAGTTCTGGAGATTTTTCCATTTTGAAATACCAAAGCTGTCTTGAAGCTTTGATAAGAAAAATGCCAGACATAGAAAGCAACAGTCTGTTCCACTTTCTACTGTGAGGTAATACCTGCAAAAATCTCAAAATGAAATTTGGTAAAAAGCAATGCCACAAAGAATTTTTTGCAACTCCAGTTTAAAAGGATATTGAAGTATATCTATATATATATGACCAGCTTTAAGAATGGGCAGCCAACTGGAGAAAATAGTCACTGTCTGACTGAAAAAATGCTTCATCTGAGGTGCCTTTCTGTCAAGACTTGCAGAGGCTTGTTTGCCCTGGTAGCCTTCATACAGAGCTGGTCTGACAACCTAAGACCTATCATCCTCATGTAGGCCAAAGGTTCATTTAGATGAGAGTGCTGTCTTCAAGAACATTCAGCAGCAGACTGAGAGGAGAACAGCACAATTCTTCTCTTGGTGGGCAAGTTGAACACAAGTCAATGGTTTGCCCATAGAGTGAACAAGCCCAGTTCTGCATAATGGGTTGTAAGAGTGTAATGATCAAGTCAAGCCCATTTTCCCCCTGTTCAGCACTTACAAGGCTGCGTCTGGATTTCTGTGTGTCATTCTGGGCTTCCCAGCACAAGAAAGGCACTGAAATGCTGGATTAAATCCAGTGAAGGCCCACCAAGATGTTTGGAGGGATGAAGCACATGTCATACTAGGAAAGCCTGAGAGAAGAGGTTTGTTCAGGTTGAAGAAAGCAGGCAAAGTCTCATTGTTGTCTCCAGCTACCTTATAGAGACCTAAAGAGAATATAAGAGCTAGAATATTCTTGGACATGCCCAGTGAAATGAAGAGCAAGAACCATGCGAATTACAGCAAGAGAAATTCCAGCTAGATGTGAGGAAAACAAATGTCACAATGAGATCAGTCAAGCATTGGAACAGGTTGTCCAGAGATATTATTTGCCATATAAAATGGATCTGTTCTAAACTGGGCATGGTGTGGTAGGGATGTGGGGAATCAGGTGACCTCCAATGGTCCATTCCAACATGAACAGATTCTGTGATTCTCCTAGGTAAATGTCAGCGGTTGCTGGCAGTCAGCTGCTTAAGGTCTTTGGACATATTATATTTGTCCTTAGGCTTTAGAATGTCCAGATTTGACAAAGACGTGGACAGTAGAGTAGGATGTTGAATTTATTTTAGCTATTTAAAAAGTTGTTTGTTGGAAAACAAGTGGTTAGATTTGTTTAGTAATAGTTGCTTCCCAGACCTGGGTAAGTAAGGCCATAACTAAAACTAGTTCTCAAATTTATGTTAAATACTCTCTTAGGATTGAAAAATTATTAGTGACGTTTTGACCTCATCAGCAATCTCATAGTGGTTTCCATTGAGCTAAGAGGTACTGGTTGAATACATGTATGTTAAATGTGGGCCTCTGATAGTATTTTCTCTTTTCCCAGCTTCTTACAGAAGAAAAAGCAATTACTTGTTGAACAAATGCTTATTCACTTTAATTTGCCCATTACATTTGTTAAATTATTTTTTGAGAGTGAAAACATCTGTCACAATTATTGAAATACTGCTTTTATTTTTGGAGCCTTGAATGGAGCACAAATGTGATGCCAACTATGCTGCTGCAGCACATCATTAGTTAAGTGCCTGCTGTATTCTGCATGGGAGGATGCTATCTGGCTGCATTCCAGAAAGCATTGATGCATAGTAGGTTGCTCCCATTCAGATGATGGAGTGCCTCCCACTGAGGACGCCAACAACACTGGAAAAATGGCACATGAATAGCTAAAAACCATATTCTCACACGCCATGTATACCTGGGAAGAATGTACAAGGCAAGACAGATATTAATGTGGTCATGAGTAGGAATTCAGACCTCTTAGTGATTCCAGTGTGTGTTTATAAGTAACCCAGTACACAGACTCCTTCAATTTTATTGCGTGTGGGTGGTTAGGGTTGTCCACCCATGGGCAATTAATGTATCAGACTTTTAAAGTCTTGCTCAATGGAAGATTGAGATTCAAGCGATGTAGTTCTTAAGGTATCAAACTGTGTGAAAACATTTGCGTGTTTGCCTGAAGGAAGGTGAGTTTCCCATTTTCCACACCTTAAAATTGATCAGTGGAGTTTTCTTTAAAATTGCAAGTATCAAACTGGGAGATATCCCAGCTGAAGGTGTCATATGTTTTAGAGACTAAAAAACAAACTAACACCATGACTCTCTGCAAAGACTGCAACTGATCTTTATTCTTTTTCTTTGTATCTTCTGATCTCTTTTAGAGAAATTACAAGGCTGTGATAGCAACTGTTGTGCAAGTAGCTTGTGAATCTTGTAAATCCATCGAGTTACTTAGTGTCATACCATTGATGTTTCTGAATGACTGATTCTTCACAGATATATGCAAAATAGTCATTAACAGCTTAACACAGCATGGGAAGAATTGGACAGTGAGCATTGAATAGGACTGATTTTAAATTGCCTTCTATTTTGTATTTTAAGATGTAATTCCCAGGTGTTTAGCACTTCTAAGTTCTGCCACACTGAACTCAGTTGAACTGAAATATTTGGAGAAAGGTTTCTTACCTTTTTTCATGTCTCAGAAGAAGAATAGAGGACACACACTGGGTTTGCCTCTATTAAAAATATTATAACTTTTATAAAAAAGAATCAACAACATACAAAGAATTGAGAAAAGATGAAAGTCAACATGGAAGGCAGGGTGGATATGAAGCCTGATTCGACCTGAAATCTTAGATGTTTTCTCACAAGACATTTTCTTTTTCTGCTTTTCTTTGTCCTGCTTACCTAGCTCTAATGGCTGAAGAACTTAGAGGGTAGCAAGATACAACCTATTAGTGCCTCATTAAGTACACCAACCATTTGTAAAGCATTTTTAAAATGAGGAACACCCACAGAAAGCCCTGGAGGGAATTAGTCAGTCTCTGATCCATGCAGATTTAGGGAGGTGTGGTAGGCAAAATCTAAAGCCACATGTTGAATGATGAGTATGAATAGAAAGCTGGAGGAGCTTCCCCTTCCCAGAGAATGATGGGTTACCTAGCAAGACAGGGGTCCAGTAGAAGACCTATTATATGTCTGCATGAATAATGACTCTCATACCATAGAGGCATCAGAAACAAACTTAGTTCTATCATTATGTTATTTTAGAAGCTTTGATTTTGCAGTCTAAAGTTTTTGGGGTATTGCTTTGTACATTGTACAGCCTGAGTCTGTGCCTTGTGACATTTCTAATCATTTGCAGTGCAACAAGGAAAGGAATTAAGAAAGAGAAGTACAAGGATTAATTGACACATAAATTGTGATTTTCTTGACTGGATGGAATATCTTAGCAAATAAGCTCCAGCGTATTGAGCCACTGTAGTGAATATTTATGCTGTGATATTAACACTTTTTTCTACAATCTAGAGACTTTCTCAGAGAAGGGAGATTACCATATAATGTCCAGGAAATGAAAAATTAAGGATTGAAGCCAACTGTATATTTTAGAGAGCAGCCATCTTACTTTATTTCTGCAGCAAAAGTGGCAGTTTCAAGCTGTGCTTTGTTGTTTTTCTGAAGAATCTTTGACAATGGGTTTCCTCACTACTGGCTCTCCATTACCTCATGAGCTATGTCAGAAAAGCTTCCTGCAAGGAGGTTTCACTCATCCTATGGGATCATGGCACATAAAGGCATATTCCACTGAAGGTCTTTGTCAGGACTCTTGTAAATTCAGCCTGAGTATTTCTGATAGTGAAAACTAGGCTGAATCAAAGTTAAGAAGAGGTTTCAGTGATTACTTTCAATGGTGCCAGCGTTTCAACTCAGATACATGAAGAATAGGAAGGTCCTACTAATTGTGAACACTATACCAACAGTATTAGAAACCTCAAAGACCTCAAGGTATATGTCAGCCTGGTTTCAGTTGCAAACCTCCTGACCACAAAGGCTAGTTAACATTAATGTGCTCTCAGACTGCAGAGACAATCACTTCTTTGCCTGCAGAAGAGGGTTTAGAAGAGACTGCTGACTACTAGATGTCACTTCTCTATGCTGTCCTGTACAGTTTTACAGACCATGAATTTGGTAGCATTAATCAGTAGTATTACTTCTTCCTACAGACTTTGCCTCAGAAGCAGTGTATAATATTCTGGTAGGAAAATGAAGAGTGATAGTAACCATTCTTCTTGAAAGATCACAGGTAAATCAAATTTTCTTGGTTTGACACATATTTATTAGTAGCTCCTTTATAAAACAAGCACAGTAAATTGCATTTATAAGAGAAATAAGATACATACACTTAATAAATACTAACAGCATTAGTAGCTAGGTTGTCAACAGCTTTCTGAAATATGAGATACTTCCCACATTTCAATGTTTAAGTATCTTAAATTACCATCCATTGCTAAGTCTAGAAAAAAAGGAAGCATGGTCATAATGGAAGTCTTTCTTCAATTTCAATGATTCCGTATCAGGGATTAAGTCCTAAATCCTCAAAGATATTTTAATGTATTTTGCCCTTCTGAAAGTCAAGACTTACATGATTTGAGAAAAATGTGCTGGCTTCAACACATGCTTCTGCTTTCCAGACCTGGGGACTTACACTGTAAGCAATCCAGAACCAGGACTTGAGTTATTTTCCCCTAAGGTTCTGTGAAGACACCTAGCACATGTTGCAGTAAGTAGGGAAATGCTTTCAAAATGAACCATAAAAATTTGTATTCTAAACTTCTAATTTTAATTAGATGTTTAACATCCATACATAAATCCAGTTACCAACTGCTCTCTAAGATATAGAATCATAGAACAGTTACAGCTGGAAGAGACCTTGAAGATCATCAAGTCAGACATACTGCAGTGAAACTTTTAGATCATTTAAGCTGCCTTAGTTTCAGTTGCAGATTCCTGACTACTTGTGCGCTGTGGTTTTGCCTGTGGCACAACAGATCTGAATTCATTTTATTGTCAGGAAACTCCACTACAAGAGATGCACTGGGTACACATGGGGCACTGAATAAAGGGCCTCTAATGATAAAGAGTATAAAATAAAGGGGATTTTGTTAAGGAGGTGTTGGCATCAACATGATGTAGGAACAAAGAGCTGACAAAATGCAGCAGCTAACAGTTCTAGGACTCTGACCTTCCAATTCCTTCTTTTACTAAAACATCAGCCCTTAGACTGGACAATGAGGATGGCCCTGATAGCTTTCTGTGCTGATACAGTTCAATAAAATAAATAAAAATAAATAATTAAATACTCAAATAATTGAACAAATAATGGCATACTAAACCAGTTCTTTCAGTAAGTTACTTTCCAAACAAAATAACACGTGAAACACTTTGAGTAGCAACTGACAACATCTGGCATTGCAACTCACTTCAAATAAATAAATAATAATAATAAATAGATAAATAAATAAATAAATGTAATACAATAATCCTCAGAACCTACAATAATAGCTAACAGCAATGTATCAAAATATTATACTTGTCAGTATAACATGATGTATACTGATATTGTTGCTCAAATCTGAGGAATTTTAAAAAGCTGCCAAGTCAGGCCCATATGAATCTATCACAAAAAAGATATGGTATGGCTTCTCAAATGTAGATTCTTCTTCTAATTTTGCTTATGTTCTTGTGCTAATATATTCTTTGCTTTCTTTAGGTCATTTGCATTGGGCCATTCTCCTAGAATCCCTTCATGGTTATCTGTAAAATAAGAGACAGGAAATTTACATCAGAATTATCTTTATTTTTCTTTGACCTAGATTTTTAATCCATTTCTCAATAAAGCTTTGCTGGTCTGAGCTATCTAGTGAAATGTCAACACTCATTTTCTCTGAAGAACTCAGGACCATATATTTGTAGGGATACAAATTTATGACTTTTCAACAGTGACACTCAGGAAACTTGGAGGTCAGAGATACTTTCATCTACATCAAATTTAAAAAAAACCCCAAAACCAACAACAAACCAAAACACCTCAAAGTGTAAAAAATGAAGGGAGGAATAAGATAACAAAAAAATCTTTTTGGTGTTGATGTTAAGGAGATTATTTCCTAGGCTGAGAGTCATTTAGTGCTGTCAGAGAATGCTAATCAATTCACAGAATAAGGAAACAGCCATTCCTTGGACTAGCAGAAGCTCCTAATAGTTCTTCTTTCTCATAGCAAGAATCTCCTCTTTCTCTCTTAATGCCTTTCTTACTTTACTGGTAAAACTTGGCTGTGTAGAGATTGCCTGCTGTATTTGGACACTGACCATTTACTCACAAAGCTATCAATGAACAGAAAAGAGAGAAATCAGCATGGGTCACGCTAGCAACGGGGAAATGCTCATATGTTCCTTGAACAGTATTTTATAATTGCCTAGCTAGGTAGAACCCTACCCATGTCCATGAACATTGTTTCCTCTCTGATTTAGATCCCCTCCTCCTCCAGCAGAAGGTTCTTCAAGTCTTACCTGCAAAGTGAAGACCACTCACTCCAGGATGAATTGTAATAGCGATCTCTAGCTTGCACAGAGATCTTGTCTTCTGGCCCAGTCGCTGGGATCTGAATAGACTCCTCATCAGTGCCATAGATCTATGAACAGGGCACAGATTCATCAGCAAATTGTAAAGATCAAGAAGAACATACAATAAAGTACCAGAAAGATTACAACAAGCACATGTAACTCAAAAACTCCACTGGTAATCTGTTATAGTTTCAAAGGCACAAATCTTCACCCATAGATACCAAAGTCACGAGGACTTGTGAGAACATGAGCCTCAGTAGAAATGCACTAAAAAGCCCACTTTCATTGAAGTTCATGTTGTCAAGTGATCCAAACCCCAAACTGAAACAGTCATTAAAACAAAAAGTTTATTTGCTCATCAGGGTTTTTCTCTATTTTCTTCTTCTCCCAGAGTGAGAACACTTAAAAGACAAAAGTTGCTGCTTTCCAGTGCTGTTGAATTTTCCACTGAGGACTTGTGGCTGATACAAGAACTCCATAGACTTGACAGCTTCTCTGACTAGGGTTGTACAAGAAAACACTACTCAAATCAAGGAGTCAGCACTAGGGGAATGGCCCCATCTGCTGGTACAGGCTTGCTTATTTTTTTCACATAGAAAAAATATCCTCTAGAGTCTTTGGTTTAATCTGTTGTCAAACTGGTATGATCACTACATTTGTTTGATTTTCTGAGTCCTGGACCAAGGAAGAACAGCACTGCAGTTAAGAGCCTGCACTTGTGCTCAAGTGGTTTGTGTATTTCTTTCCAGTTCTGCTGTTGATTTCTTTGCCAGTGTAGGCAAATGGCCATACTGCTGCTGGGCACCATTTAGTATAGCCATGAGCATTAGCAAAGGAAGCAAACTCATTTTGTGATATAAAGCTAATACAGAGTTAAAAATTAACTAATAAAAGGACTGTAAGTGGAAAAGACTGTAGTCTTTGTCAGTCTCCACAGAAATGCTACCAAATGAGTCACTGATTCCCTATTTGCCAATTCACCTTATAAAGAAAGTCTGAGCTACTCAGGTACAAACAACATACAAGGAAATCAGTGCAACATTATTAAGACTTCTTGGTTTGGAAATTGGGATTTTCCCCCATTTGGCCTACTAATGAATTAGTAAATGCTTTCCTCATGCTAGCACAGCCATGCAATACTGGGCACTATTTTACCTCCTCAGTTATATATACAGCAGGGTTGCATCCACCCCACAGTGTGTTGTTTGGATCTTACTGCTTGTAGAAATGGGAAGGAGGTCCTTTTCTGCCAAGACAGAACTCAGAACCTTGCCACATTTGGGTCTCTCTCTCTTTTTTTTTTTTTTTTTAAATTAACATTTTAGTCCTTGATTCTTGCATCCTTATCTTACATGACTTATCAAATGTTGTGTCTCTACCTGGTTTCTGTGTTCATTTGTACTTTCAACTTTGACCCTGAAAGTCAAAGGGAAGTAGGACTTTGGTGTGCTCCATGTTCTGGGGTATGTCCAGGTCACTGTTCCATTTGTGGCAGCATACTGACACTGAGGTGGCTCAGGTTGTACTGCAAGAGAAAACATATCATGAATTCATTCACATTAGCAGCATAATAACAGATGTTGGTGTACTACTGTTGACAGTTTTATAGGAAACAGTTTTGCGATCCTCCATGAGATTAAGAGAAGAGTAGGCAGGACGTGTAAGAACTGCCTTGTATGCTTCTTACAGAATATTAAGCACACTCTCAGAGATTATCCTTTTTTGTTGTTGTTTTTTTTGGTTGGTTTGTTTGTTTGTGGTTTGTTTGTTGTTTTTTCCTGGAGACAAAGGAATATCTGCAAACCCTCCTGACCATTAGGGCATTTAGCAAAACATCTCTTCCTTTTGGATGCTGCTTCATTTTCTTGTGCCTAGTGGCATCATGGTCACAACTGGTCCTCTTATTTCCTGTAAGTTTCTATTCACCTGCACTGAATGTCTTACTGTAAGAATAGATGAGGAGGGAAGCATACATAGCACTAACCATTATCTGAGTAAATCTGCAGTTCTTAGAGAAAAGCTTTCTGGGTTGGTTATCCTCTGACTTCTCCCACAAAACCCTTCCAAAACATGTCCATCTAACAGAGAAGACTACAGGAACTTCTGGGGGTTGTGGGTGTGAGAGAGTTGGAGGTCACAAGCTAGGGAGATGTTGCTTCTTCAGTTCCTCATCCTCTTCCAGACTGCTGCTATGATTTGTTTTCCCCTGTTCCTGTAACTGGGGGCCTGATACAGATTTACAGTAGAATAGGACAGGGATTCCCAAGCTTGGTTTTATCAGCTACCCTTGTTAGTTCCATTATCAGCAGCAAGAAAAAAAGCTAAGAATTAATGATTCCTAGTGTACTCACTGATATCTCTGATGAAGAAGCTGCTAGTGTAGTTCTCGTATTCCACCTCGTCAATGACCTCCAGGACCATCTCAACTGGCTGGTGCTCTTCAGCAAACGGACAGTAGTTTTCCTTCTGGCACTGGACTGTGTATTTGATCTCTGATTTATCAGTGTGAGCAACAGGGCTGCTGCAGGTTACATCTCCTTGAGAACTGAATACAGAACAGAGAAAATTAATGGGAATGATGGTTTGTTCTGAGAATTTGTTGCCACAGTGATAACCTGTAGTTGGTAAGGTAATGTTCTGATGTTACCTGTATCATTTTATGGCTGCAGAAACAGCTCAGTGGGAGTTCTTACATTACATCAGCATTGTGTTACACATTAATGCAAAAACACAAAAGCCCTGCCTTAGCTGAAGGAATTAGTGTTTAACCCTAAAAGAGGATATCTCATTTTTCATTACCACTGTCCCATGACAAGCTCTACTATCTCACTTTGTTCCTTAGCCCTTTCCAAAACTTTTCTGGAGGACTACTGCTCAGGGACTGGATCCTGAATGTTTAAGGTAATGTTTTAGCTCTAGCTGTAAAGTGACTTTAATGGAATCCATTGGGAAATAAATAACAAAAGCCACCAATATAGTACTACCTGTATCTGGTTCTATTTTTGCATTCAGCAAAATAAAAGACTTTGCAGTTTTTTCTTCTTTAACAAACTGCGGTGACCTTTGCTCACACACTCCATGTTTTGGAGAAACCCCAAAGAGCAGTGGGAGGAAGGAAATCCCCACAAGGTTCCCCTCATATTTCCCTCATAGGTTTCAGCAACATTCCTCAACAGAGACTTGTCAGTGGACATGTGGCTTTTGCAATGGCTGCAGCCTCCCACTCCCTTAAATTCCACTGGATCTCCTGCAAAGGGACTCAGTGCTATAATTGTTTCTGCTTCGGGCTCAACTTCCTCTCTCTCCCTTCCATGAACTGTTTTTGCTATTGCTTAAGTTATTCTGTGACTGTTCTGTAGCAGCTGTAACAGTCCAGTGGGGGTTGTTCCATTTTCAAGTCTTTATTAATTTCTGAGCAAATTCCATGCCCTTATTAGTTAAGTTAGTCCAAGTGATGGCTCAAAACCTTTTGCAGATGTGGGATTCCTCACCTTCTACAGGTTCTCAATAGGCTAAAAACCAGGATCTCCTACAGAGAGTAACACAAAGGGCTGTTCCAGCCTTACTATGAGATTGCTAAGGAAAGTACAAGCTTTTACCCTTTTAGACTTCTGATTGTGAACTTCAAGTCTGGACTCTCATTTTCTGTCATCCATGAACATATGAAAATTCCAGAGTAGTTCTTTGCCTCACATTTTAAAAACATCCCATTTGGCTCTAAACAGAAAAAGAAAGAAAACATGATTTATTCACTTTTTGCCAAAATGATCAAAGCAGAGAGAAAACAGTAATTCAGTAGATTCCCCCCATCTACTCTGGCCAGTGGTGGGTACTTAGGCAGACATGATCTCATGCTGTCCCTTGGGCAGCCACCTGTAGTTAAAGAAACCATATAACCACAGTCAGTGGCTGAAGGCTGGTTTACATGGCACCACATTAACTGCATCCATATGGCTACTGACAGGAGCTAGAGCATACCCAAGCTGTTGCAGAGAGCTGTCAGTAGGAGATGTATATAGAGAAATCCATTGCTCCTTTCAGAAAGAAACACTGCAGCTATCCAGGTGGCAAACCTCTGTATTTGTTACTCCACTCATGAGAGTGTGCTCAGTGGATAATATCATGTCTTCACACACTGAGGCACTTCGGGAATCTTTCCAGTGTGAGAAGAGAATGAGGCCTCCATATAGGCATATGCTTCATTCCTGCTGCCCAGCACTACAGACTCTCAACAACTTTACATTGTACCCTGGATGTAGCTGACTGGCAGACCAGCCTACTGCATCTGATATGTGCATCCAGGAGCCAGGCAAAAAGCCCTTGAAATTCATAAGTTCCTGGCACTACAGTGATGGACTGCAATATAGACAGAGATGAACAAGGTTCAGGCAGAAAATGCAAAACATCACAGACTGTGTCAGTGGGTTAATCGTGAATGGAGAGGCACTTACAACGTAGCTCAGTCCCTGGTTCTGTGAAATCAAGTAACCCTGGTCTCATAAACCCTCTCCCAAGTGCTGGGTCTGTGAGATGGAGGCAAAGCAAGTCAGTTGCTCCCTCACCAGAAAAGAAGGGGTGTGGTATTGATGTTATTCTGTATCTAACTGTTCATACCATCACTCCACCCTATAAGTTTAGAAAATCCTAAATCAATCCCGTGGCAACCAATTCCTATGCTGCTCATCAGTTACACCATATACAGACCCACAAATGTAATCATTTTTCTTTCACTGTCAGTAAAGCATTTGAAGAGGACCCACTTTAAAGTGGATATTTCTGATGTGTTTCTCTAGAGAGCTCCCTTTGGTCCTCACAAAGCTCCAATGCACAAAGCTGAGCAAGGTACATTACATCATCTCATGACTATACCTGTAAAGCTTTTCAGAATTGATCTTATCATTTGCCCATTAGAGTCTATTTTACTTATGAGGAAGAAATCATAGCTGATGATCTCATGGGTATTAGCTGTCAGACAGGTGTAGTTGCCAGCATCTGGAAACTCCTTCACTTCAACAATCAGAGTCTTTCCAGTTCCTTTCAGTTCAGTGCCCTTTTTCCAGTAAACTGGCAGTGTTTCATCAGGTGTGTTACAGGTGAGCTCCACTCTTTTAGCTGGTGTCTCGTCATTCCACTCTGATTCTATGACGTACACTGGGCATTGTAAAGAAAGATATGTTAGATGCTACTCATAGTTAACAGCTGATTGAACTGAGCCCTTTTTTTCAGCTCTACTTTCCAGGAAAACTGCTAACAAATCTCTGCCTTTCTTGCCCAGGGCCTCACCATCACCTGGAAATCTTTACTACAAGAAAAGGTTCAACTAAGAAATTTGCAGTGTATCTAGAACATACTGATCAAAAGGGATGACATTTTAATGGAAGACGTGATTTTTTTTTTCCATGTTCCCTGAGAATCTTACAGTGGTTCATGACTGTGGGAAGTAGGCAGGTACCTCTGTTTTGAAGATGATGATACAAGGATACTCTGACCAGGTATTCCTCCTGCATATGGCCTGTGACCTTTGCTCACAGAATGGCATGTAACACCACATCGTACTATGGTGCTTTGCTATGGTGCAAAGCTGTGGCATTCTGCCCTCTCCAGTGTCAAAGTCTGTGAAGCAAGCAATGGGAAGGAGGTGAGCTCTGGGTAAGTGGTAGGTATCTGCCTGTAGCTGAGGCTGCTTTCCATTTTCTGCAGGGAACAGTCTGTACTGCTATCACCCTGGTCCCAATAGAGCAAGTATGAAGACACAGAGGATTGCTGAGCTATAGCAGTGGATTTCAACAGGGAGATGCGGCCTTCTAAATGCCATTGTTTAACTCTGAAGTGCCTTCTTGGTCTTCCCAAATTATAAAAGACACAGTACATAACAAAACAATTTGGAACAATTCCTTTATCTTCTCTTGTCTCTTTGCTGTGGTTGGCTGAAGAACTTCACCTACACTTCTGTGTGGCAACAGTTCTCAAATTTAACTGTCATTGCTCAGATGTACTATTGCTGTCACAGGCTCCCCAACCATGTTCAGTGTCCTCAGAAACTCTGCTACATACAAGTGGCAAAAAATTTTGTTCTTAGTGTGCCAAAATCACAGCAAGCACTCAGCTCAGGAAATGAGAGTTCCAGAGCTCTAAGACCTTCTCACCAGAGCAATTCACTATCAGAATGAGAGCTTTAAGACTTATCACAAAGAAGAACCACTAAGAAGTACATGTCAAATGCTGACTCTAAAATGGCAGAAAAAATACAATTCTTGGAAGTTTACCAAACTGCCCATGGATATTTGAAGCACAGGCAAGGCAAACCTCACAGACTTCAAACAAAAAGATTACTCTCAATACTGACAAACATCAGTTTTCAGCACCATGGTATTGCCCAGGGAACCCACAGGATAAATAATTTTTTAATGTAAAGATATAGGGAAAAGTAATTTAATTACATTTTACTAATAAAACACAATTAGATTGAGAATGCTTTTTTCATATTGATTAGGGTCTTTTTGGATAAATATGTTGAAGACAGCCTGGATTATGGAACCACACCAGGTGAATAACAACAGCAAGTTTGATTACCTGAATTTAGCCCAATTTTCTGATAAGTTATTAAAAAGATTTTCTTGTTTGTTACTGACCCTGTATTTTTAGAAATGTGTTTACATTTAAGTTATTTACCAGAAAAAAGTTGGATAAACTATTTCTAGGTTTTAGGTTTTTCTGTGAAATATTCTTTTTGACACCAATGCTTCACTTGTTTGCTTGTGAGCTGTTACCCAAGTCACAAGATACTGTTTCTGCTTCCAGACTGCATGACTGAAACTTTTGAAACAAGAGACCATGTAACAGGACATATGACAGTGTCTAATGCAAATATTCAGAATGGATGTTGTATGATATTTTAGGACTTCTAACTATTTCTTCCATTAATATCAATTAGTTGGCTAGTTATTCACAATCAAACAGGAAGAACCATGGGCTAAGATACCACAGTTAAACTCTGTGCTTGTGGACACAAGTATAATTCTGAACTACCCTTGTGTCCTACAGTCACAGAATCACACCTGTAGGTCTCAGTAAGTGAAGACTGCTTACCATTTTCCTTCAGTTTCCACTGTGCTTCCAGAAGGGCAGCAAAGGAAAATAATGAAAGTAAGGCAAATAGTAGGTGAGACATCTGTAGGGAAAAAACTAATTACTAATCTGCATTGAAGATTGTTGAGTGTGTACTGCAATCGAGCTCAAGAGTGGGCAGGATAATGAGAAGACAGAGTCAGTTCCAGTGAGCTAAGAAACATTCTCCCATTCTAAAACCTCTTAAACTACATAAGAATTGAATATCAGGTTTTTCCTGGAGCTTGTCAAGGTTTTGATCTGTTATTCATATTGCAAAGCAGTTCAGTTCAGCATTTGCAGAAATGGTTGAATATGTGTATTATTGTTGCTTTCTTCATTTGAGACATACACATACAGTTCACTTGAGAATATGTAAGTGTACAGCTGCATATACAATATATAAATGTGTGTTTGTCCTAAATTCAAAATACAGCTACAGCCCTTCATGAAACACAAAACATATTTGCCAAATATTGTATTAACCACTGAGTGCATAAAACCTTCAACAACAGTCATTTGGATACACTTTCTGACCTTTTTCAACTGGAGATTAAGCCAAACAAATAGGAGCATAATTTACAAAAAGAGATTGGTGAATATATCCTTCAAAGTCTATTCTGACTACAGTGGGAGTCACACAAAATTAAGTGGTTTGAGGTTTTTTTCCCCTCCAAAACCAGTCTTTTTTCAGTGAAAGAGTAATATTTCTGATTTCTTCTTATGTGCTGTGCAACATTTTCATTTGGATTTATAGAGGAAGAGTATGTGTGTATTTCTGTGTCCCAAATCAGTTACACTGGCAGCTTCTGCTATTATTAGCAGTCCTTATTCTTGACCAGCAGTCAGCTGTGTCTGGCCCAACGCCAAGAAAGCATGCCATCTGATTTTGTAAATCACACAGCACAGCTATTAATAGGACCAGAAGCTACAAGTGTAGTATCCAGAGGGAGTATCTGTGAGGAGAACCAGCTCCCACTGCATCTCTACTGAGGCATGAGCCTCAGTGAAAAGCCAGATACTAGCAGGCAGCCTATCAGCAGTATTTTGCTTCGTTAAAAGGCAAACATTCTTAGCTCCTAACGACTTTCTATTGTAGGCAGGAGTATCTTTAATTTGGGTAAGAAAAATAAATTTTGCAACTTTCTGAAAGATGCTGTTTCCTTTCATTGTAACATGGCATTTATCATTATGCTTCACAAAACCAATATCTGGAACAGCAATTAAAACTTGGAAAAGGGTGGAAAACATACCTTCTTTGCCATATCAACCTTTCATCAAAATTGAAAGACTGAAACCAGAAAAGTTTCTCCTGGTTTTAGGGAGAAGCTTCACAATTCAGGGTTTTAACAAAAAGTTAACAATTTTCATGGAAAATTACTCAGTTTTTGAGATAGGAGGAGGAACACCCCATCCCTCCATCTCAGAATTCTATTTCAAAATTAGTCAGAAATAAACTCAGTTTCTGAACATCATTAGTGAGTGCAGTTGCTCCAGCACTTCATAAATGAGAAGAGTGTATTAACATCTTATATTGTCTGTGATCTGGAGCATGAGCTGCTGTAAATCAGCATAGATTTTGACACTGAGAATCGCCAAGTAATTTATGTCAAAAAGGACCTCTGGATGACATCTGGACCAGTCCTGGCTCACGACAGAGCCAAGTCAATGGTGTTGCATGTTTTTTAAAAACAGAGAACAGTCTGACCATAAAAACATACTTGTCAGTGCACACAATCCAGCAACAGGAATACTAGTAAGATACAATCGATTATTACCTTGTAATATTAGCTGCTTTGTTAGTTAGATCTAACATTTCTATCAGCTATATACAAACATAGACTATGTGCTTAACTTCAAGCACATAAGCATATAAAAACTGTCCTGAGAAAAATGTCCTGACAGCTATTTAAATACATTTACAAATAAATAAATGTTACATTTTCCTTAGTTTCATCTGAAGCAGCTGGTGCCAGACTTGTGCTGCCCGCCGTGGTAGAGAAGTAAGGAATTCTCACCTTTTCCTGTGATGCTCTCTAGCTGAAGCTGCCACACAGGTTGGGTTTGTGATCTGAAGGAAGCAAAGTGCTGGCTCCCTTATAAATACTTGTAAACTCTGAAAGGAAAGGGATGCTCCGTTTCACCGCAATACCACAGAATTGCAACACGTGGCCTGAGTTCCTTTTTGACATAGTGGCAGAGCTAAAGAAAAAAAAAAACAAGTTGGGACTCCCAGGTAAACTTTAAAGAGGAAATGAGATGATGAGATTGTACAGTGACCTTTATGGGATGCCAGAGACACTTCCTTTCCTGCCTGATTTTCTCTCTCTCATTCTGCCTGTTCATCATCTGAGGAAGAGTAAATAAAGACTAAATAAACTTCCAAAACAAATGATGGGAAATACATCATGAAGACAGAAAGAGAAAGTTAAATAAACTGAATCTATTTCTACCTGGTAAGCATGAAAGACATAATTACACGAAATAAAATTACAGCTATCAAATTAATCAGAACTAAGGCTAAGGGAAAATTAATTTTTAATTACTGTTTTAGAATTGCATTATTCTAAAAATTGGGACTTCAACCAACCAAAAAAATAAACAATTAGTTCTGGCTCAAAGATAAAAATCTAAGATTGTCACATTATCTTGTGGTTTTTAACTATAACCTATTGTTTTTTCTGTATAAACTAATGTTCCTTTCAGATCTGCACTCAAGCTTTAGAAAGCCCCATACATAACTTATACTTTGAAAATGAGGAGAAAGCTTCTATTTTTTTTTAATTATTTGTGAAATAATAGGACACAATTCACCTTGTCAGGCAAAACAAAACTGAGTTGTTCTGAGTTGTTTCAAACCTGAATAAGATGACTGAAAAGTTAAGCATGAGAAGAAAGGCATTGCTTATAAATGCTGAAATTTAACCTGACATGCTCTATGAATTCATAAAGAGAGACAATTCTATCCTGTGTGCTTTCTAGTGACAGGAGCATTCCCACAGCCCAGAGATCAAAGCTCTGATGCAGTAATTCAGCAATGAAAAGATAGTGCCCATCCCTTCTGCTAGAGCCAGTGGCTTTCCAGAAGTCCTTCACACAGATGAAACAATGCAAGCATTTGCAACATGCTCCCTTCACATACTATATACTGAATCTAGATCAAAGTCCTTTATTGACTTCTTTATGACACAGGATTGACCAGCAACCAGTGACATTTGAGATCCATATCAATTCTATAACAGATAAGCAAGAGTACTAGACACTTCCAAAATGGTAATACCGATACATCTCCATCCTACACTTATCCCCAAAAGCTCTAACCTCCCCTTCCTACACATACACATGGTCTTACACACACAGTGAGAGGACATGCATACTGCCCTTGCATCTGGCTGATGCTTAGTTGGGGCTCTTCATTCACATACACTGTTCATATTCCCACTGCTATCTTAACAGCTGTTGTTCTCCAGGCCATTTTGCCAAAGGTGAGCCGTGTGGACACTGACACTTCTGCCATTGTTGTTTCACTGTTCAGAAAGAGAAAAATGGCAGTTTGAGAAAGCACGTTGTGAAAGCTGTGGCAGAAGCAGCTGGTGTGTAGGCAAGTGAAAGGTATTCAAATTGTTCCAGGTGACAAAATTGTCTCCTCCTGATCCTGGTCCCTGACTACCTTGGAAATGCATGTCAGCAGGAGGCTGGGCTGCGTACCGTATTCCAATTCATCCTCTTCTCCTACGGGAAACCTTGTAACAGGGGCAGGGAAGAATCCTCAGAGAACAGTGAGACCCCTTTCCTCTTGTAGTTTCAGCCTGTTCTAATTGCAGCCTCTGGGAATCACTTAGGGCAGCTCTCCTTTCACAAATGAGAAAGAATCCAGGCTGAATCAGGTTAGAAAATGATTTATTCCCACTTAGGACAATTTCCAATTTTCAGAACTCACTAATGTGATAACACACAAGTTTAACAGCAAGCCAGCAATGACCTGGAAAACTTGGGAGCTGCATTCAGTCACTGAGCAGATAAAAAAGGACACAAGTAACTTGGCATACATATTGCCAGATCCTTTTTCAACCCATCTTAGCTTGCCTATTTGCTTATGTCAACCACATATTGCAGCTTTTCCTTTTTGACTGGAATGTCACTAAGGCATAGCTTAAACTTCTGCCCAACCTGATGGTAGTCTGTAAATGCTGGTTCAGGTCTAAATCATGAGTAGTTATTGAGTAATATAAATAAATACACATTTTCAGAATGTATGTTTGCACATACATGCATAAAGACTATATAACTGCCATAACTCAGCTATTGCTATGGCACAGATGGAGTAATATGGCACCCAAACTTTATGTCAAGAATCCTAGATGCAGTTATTCAGCAAAGACAGGTCTCTGTGGAACTTCCATGATGGGATAGTATGCTATGATCCATCAGAGGAATTTTTAAATATTAAAACATAGAGATTGTGAAAATATCATTTGATGATGGTCTGGTTTTCCATTATGAGCTCATATACTCTTCAGGGGAAGTTTGGAGGAGAGCAGATTCTCTCCCATCATTTTATCCTACTTCCTCTATGACACTGAAAGAGAATGGTGGAAACTCTATGTCCATATTTTGCTTTCTTCTAATGCAATGGAAGCACTCCTTTTTGGCAGAAATGGCCCATTTGGAAATGGTTTTCATTTCTTTTGAAGGACAGATGATTTTTGCCTTGTAGAGTGACACCATTATTTCACCACAGTCCAGGGAAAAAACTGGGTAACAGTAGGAAAAAGAAGATTTATATAAACTGTAAAATCAGTAGGATTCCTCTTTACAGAATTTCTTCCTGGCTAGTTTTGAGTGGGTGTTGATTCAGAGATTAATGCCAAAGATCAAGTTTTTTTAATGTAGTAACAGTGAGAAGGGAAATCTGTTCTTTAAATCTAATTCAATAAACAGTGACTTATGTGACTTCATCAAAAAATACTGTGTAATATTAGCATATCAATCAACTTGCCTAAAAATTTCTAGTTGCAAACTACTACATGGAAACACTGAACCAAGATCAAACCTTGAGAGAAATGCAAAATAATAGATGAGGAAAACACATCCCACTTTTATTAGAAAAAATAAATATCTAAGCTTTATACAATAGTGATTCATTTCCATTATGATACAACTAGAGCTGCCACCCAAGACCAGGACTTAGGGTATCTCTCCTTAGATGGAGAGGACAATAACATGTTTCCCTCATTTGCACTCCAAACTGGTAGGCCATCCACTACCTCCAGAACAGAAATTCCACGACAGCATTACTATGGCCTGACCTAATGAATTGGCCAGTATCCTGTTAATGTAGCCACTCAGCTTTCACATTAGAGCTAACTGTTGTTCAGTGTAGGGCTGAATATGGATATAAAATATGCGTAGACACAGAGCACTAGCTGGTGCTAAGTAAGAGAAGGAAAGATTTTTTCATCTCAGTTCTACTCCATTCTCCTCCAGGAAATCCACGTCTACTCAGTTAATTTATAACTCACAAGACATTGGGTATCTCTGCATAGACTCCATTATACATACAGCCTGTATATAGAGACAATCCTAGAAGGAAAAAAGAACATAAGGAAGAAGATAGTGTTGTCCTGCCTAAGGATGAAAAAACCCAAAAAGATGTATGACATTTCAAAAGAGTTTTAAGAAGTTAATCACATTTTCTGCAGTAAATGACTCCAGGGAGTCAATGGGATTATATATCCTTACAAAGAGGATTTGTTGATAGGTGGTAATTAACTGTGATGGGTATCAGTTTTGTACAGCAAGTGACATGCTTTTAATACCTGAACTTAAGACAAAATATTCAGTGAGTGACCTTAAGCAAAACAGAAGCAGAATAGAAAAGAATTGCAAAGATTAAGCATGCCTCAGAGAAAGGTCTTATGACAACAACTTTTGTAGATCTTTTATATTTCAGGAGTCATTATGTTGTAATTTTTGTCGAATTATATGGAATATTTAATTTTAATCACTCACCTATCACTTGATAAAATGTCCTTCCAACACTGTGCTATTTTTAAAAATTATTCTATTTCAGCAACCATAAGAATTCATTTTGGCACTTGGTTTGCAGTCTCAGAGGTGCCTTTGGTGTCTCAGAGGTGAAAAAATAATAAGCTGTTGGCAACATGAAGCATTGTTCACCTTTAATGCACTATGAGCTGATTGCATCCCTATGGCCACACACAACACCAAAGGGCCTTGCAAGGAACAGGCTGCTCATGAGCCATAGATGAAGGGCAGCTGTTTTTGCACTGGCTACCATAGCCCATGCTGTGTGATCTGTAGCGTTGGTGAAGGGAAGAGCTGGGGAAAGAAAGTGCTGTTCATTTCCTCCCATTTTAGGGGGAAAGGAAAATTTTCAAAGGCACTGAAAGACATTTGGAATCACTCCAGCCTTTTGGCAGTATACTGCAAAAGCTCACGTAAGTTTCCATCTTTATCTAGGACCCTCATGGACATTCTATTCCAGCTGCACCAGATCTGAGCTCAGGAAATCTAAAACAACACCTGGAGCGTAAAGAGGATGATTGTGGTTAAAAATTCTCAGCTTTTTTAATAGCATGAGATCTACTATGGACATAAAGGTAATGCTTCTTTAGGGGAAAAGAGAGGAAAACAGGTCCCTTCAAAAATGACCTAAGACTTCTGAATGAAATGCTCCAGGAAGTCAGAAAACATCACTGACTTTTGCTCCAAGAGAACTTTTTTTCCCCTGCCCTGACTGCAACATGTCTATAAACAACAATCAAACTCCTTCTTGCCCTTCTAATCTGCACACACTTCCTCCTTGGGGAAAACAATCAATCTGTGCTACATATATACACACACATTCCTCAGGTACCAACCTTTTTGCATGGCACTAATGAGAGGAGAGCTAAGGAGAGCAGCACAGAGGAGCTATTCTTGCCAGTAGTTCCACTAACTGTCTGCATTTACATGGTATTTCACAAGAAGGTCTGAACCTTTCTTAAGAGGGCATGGAGTTCAGGTTTAACACTGCTAACTACTGCTGTGTCTGCTGATCCAGCTCAGAGCTGACATCTGGGTAAGAAATACTCCATTGACAGAATTTCAGTTGTACTCTTTGTGCATGTATGTCAGTGCAAAGTGTAATCATTATGAAAAATACTGCTCTTATCTGCTTTGATTGCTATTTTAAAGCAGAAGATGGATATAAAGTACTCAGGGATATACCTGAAAGAAAAGGGAAGTCGTGACAACTTCCTATTTTGAGATGTAATTAGTAATGTGTATGCTGGTTTTTTTTATGCTAAAGCCTAGAGACTCAAACTGAGACTGGGAACCCATCTTGTAAGGGATACCAGGGGTTCATAGCAAGACTCAGTGCCTGGTCATGATCTAGGTATCTTGTTTGTTATGGTTTGAGTAAAATAACAAGACTTGTGGGTTGGAAAAGACAGAGAGTAATTCTAATTACTTTTAATAGAGAGCAGTAACAGCTGACAAACTACATATATAAATATAGATAAAGAGCCAGCACCAAGATGAAAACTCCTGCTCTCCCTCCCGATTGCTGTATTACCACAGCACCACTGCAAGGGAAAGCAAAAGAGAGCCCCAGAGGGATCAGCCTCCTGAATTTATATGGAGCATGGACGTGTATGAAATGGAATACTCCATTGGTCAGTCTGGGGTCACTGTCCTGCCTGTTCTTTCCATAGGCTCAGGCTTTCATCCTGCACCCCTCCCACCTTCTCCATGAAATCACAGAAAAATTTACATTCCAATTCTCAGCTATAATCCAAACATTTTAGGCTTAAGCTATTAGAAGTCACTAATGTTTTGAAAACATACTGCCAGCTTCCAGATAAGAGCACTCACTTTTAAAGGAACCTTGGCTGGAAGCAATACCACCTTAGCAGAGTCAATTCTGCTCTAGCTGTAACTAGGACACTTGTTGCCTCTTTTTTTACCTGTTAGAAAATTCCAGATTCCTGGAGGTGGTGAAAAGATATTTTAAATTAGGCAATAAGAGCTTTAACAGCTCCTATGACTGTTAATGAATGAGGTCATACAAGGCCTATTTGGAAAGCAAAGATGTTTCACAAATGAACGATTAAAGCATCCCTCAGCTTCTGAAAGTCAAAGGAAATTTCTGAAATGACTTCAGCAGTTGCTTTGTGATACAACTTCCATTTCTGAAACTTCTGTGGACATTACCTTTGCTGAAGTCATGTTGTAATAAGTGGCACTACAGTATTACCAACCCTGAGCTTTGACATGTGAGAGTTTCTAGCAACCACAGAAGAATGGGAAAAGAGAGGGACTATAGACTCTCAAATCCTCCCTGATGCTATGTACCAGATAATATCTGGAACTGATGTGCCCAGGAGGGCTTACAGTCCTGCTAGCCTTCTGTGGCCCCCAGATATTATCATATATATATATATATGTATATTATTTTTAAACACTCTTTTCTATCTTCTGCTGGTTTTGTATTTAGGATTCAGTGTGGAGCCAAGTTGCAATCATCAGCTGCTCTTTGCAACCACTACAGCTAGAAGATGATTTTAGTAAAAAATGTAAACTGAGAATTCAATCTCATGTGTTATCAAGTAAACCTAAGTCTTAAGATTAAGTTAAGAAAAGATGAATGCCTGTAAAATTGTGAGAGTTATCAATACTATAATCAGAGAAATAACAACGATGCTTGATACTAGTCAAGGACTAATTAAAACTATGTATTTCAAAACTTCACATAGCTTTTATGTTAATAAACTGCAAAAGGTAAGGTAATCTGTGAGTGGTTTCTGGAACTTTGCAGCATGCTCTTCAAAGAAAGCTGGGGAAAAAAGCCCTTCTTTGGCTTTTATTTTCTATTCCTGATAGAAAAAAAATTTGGATTAATGTAAATTTATACAGACTTTTTACAACAGAAAGAATGAATATTCCATATCTGAGGAGAAAACAACACAGAGTTAATCCCTCTCCCTCTAACATAATGGGGAGATATCAGTGAAAACAGCTTTTGTGCCAGTGTTCACAAAAAGCCCTCTTGGGTATTAAAGCTACAATGCTTAGATAAGAAAACTTATTTCAGACTTCTTTGAATCTGCCCAAGGTGCCTGCAAAAAGGTTACCCCATGTGTGCAAGCTTTGGCTGAAACTACCTGGAACCACTGGACTCAAGGTCAGGGAAAACTTCCAGTGTGTTTGAATGGATGATGATCAGACCTGCAGCATGCTGCCTGCCTTCTCAAAGAGTGGATCAGGAGACCTAGGTCTCCCTTTGGGGAATTAATGCGTGCGTTAGGCTTTTTTAAAATACATTTTATGCAACAGAGGTTTGCAAACTGGCTCACTGCAGGCTCTAAGATGCTTATGAAACAGCTCTTAAAAGAGGAAGGTCACCACAGTAGTCTAAGTTTCTCAATAGACATTTGAAATTACACTGAAAAATTCAAAGAAATATGAAACACAGGTTTTCCATATCCATTTGAGTCATACAACATGGAATTTTAAGGAAACAAAATGAATATATTCTGTTCTGAGTAGTTAGTTTCATACAGTACATCACACAGAAAACCACTAGGGAGACAAGCAACACGAGTTTCAGGTGGAAGTGTGCAACAGAATTCACATTCCTTAACTATGTACATTAAAAGAGCAAATCTGAACTCTAATCAAGAGCATACAAATAATATACAAATAATATCTCAGTGTATTTCTTTGTAAATTAAAAAAATAGAGCCCAAAAAGTTATTTGTGCAGTGTCACTTCTTTCAGTGCAAACCCACACTTTCTGTGCTGCCATTTTGTATCATATTTTGTATTGCATATTTGTATCGTATTTTGTATCATATTGTCCTACTTTTCAAAATTATCATCCCTGAAAAATTGTCCTTTATTACAGAGCTATTAATTGTAGCCATAAAACAGAACATCCTTTTTTTCCTCTCTTCTCAACCCTATCAGCTTTCTTAATTTTTAAAGTGCTGAACAGCCCTTTTTATGATGTTAAAGATAAAAACAATTTCAATTAGCTGATTTGTATTTGAAAGATGGAAGTCTTTTCAAAATTTCTTTTACCACTAATACAATGCCTCTGCAGCCAAAAGTAATTAAACAGGCAGAGAAAAGAGACATGAAGAGTCTGTGGTTTGTCTGTCTCATTCCCAGCTGCACTAACATACAGACTGTTACAAGATTAATGGGAATTAGATTGTTTCATACCTAACCACAACACCTCCATTTCTTGCCACCACACATTTCTGAATGAAATCTTTGCAGAAGGCTTCTTGTTTAAGCCTGAGACACAGGGATGGGTACTAATAAGCCAGCTTTAAGAATGAAAGAATGACAACCTGAAGTTGCAGCTCTGGATAGTACCTAGCCTGAGCTCTCACAGGGTTTGCCATCTCCATTTCTGACTAGGAATACATGGATTCTGTCCATGCCAACCGAAGGGCAGTTTTGTCCTGGGTGCAAGGACTCAGTTGCTAACTGTAGCCCATGGTTCCACTCCTTTCCCTGTTGCATGTTGTATATATGGCCTGGGGCTTTCATTTTGTTTTGCATCTAAAAAATTCACTACCTCATTTGCAGGTAGGTTACCCAAGCTACAGAGGACAGGATTGTAGAGTCATTGCAATCACAAGAATGCAGCAGTGGCAGGTCCTTGAGCCCACATGGACACAGTTTTGATCTCAGTTTCAGAGATATAGATAGGTGAGGAGCAAAGAGCATGAACTGTCCTTCAGTTCTTACTGCCCGCAAGCAATGTAATTGGACTGGGGCACAAAAGAGGGGAAAAACACAGGAAAGGAGGTGAAGGCTTATATTTCTTCTTGAGCAAGGCAAAAGCAGACACATAGCTTTTCATGTCATTATGGATTGTCTTTTGAGGTTTTGAGTGTGAACCTACCAACTATTCCTTATTCGGGAGAGATGACTGGTTGATCAATAACTGCCATTCAGCAAACACTTTAGGTGTCAAAGTGAGGAGAAAGCCTTGCATGAGGGAACTTCCACTAAGTACTTTCCCAAAAGAATGATGAAACTGCTTAAATGGAGTGAACACATTTGCTTCTGCTTAACATCACACCATGGAGTACGAGGATGTGTCTGGAGTTGCTCATATTTGGAATTGTGCTCTCTTGCTCCTGCCTTGGCTCTGACATCACCCCGAGTAAAGGCACCACAACAAGTACATACAAAAAAGCATCTGTCACAGAGATGAAATCATTGACCAATATCAGTAATGCCTGGACTTGAGCAAGATTGAGATCACTTTTAAATTTCTGAGGAGAAACAGAAAGGGAAAAAAAAAAAAGAAATACTACACATTTTAAATGTTCATGGATTTGTACTTAGGGTTGGTTTTTGCCAAAATAAAATGTAACCCAGTGCCTTTTTTTGGTGATTCTACACACAGGGCACTTCAGAGTTGTGAGTGAACTATCAATACTCAGTTCAAGTTAAAACTGACTGCTTTTTGCAGATATGAGAGCTCATTTGATCCTGTGGTAGAAGAATCTGTTGGGTTCTGCTCTCATTATAGACAGAAAGTATGAAGGCGGATGAAACCAGGACTTTCTAGGTTATGGGGAGAAGAGGATGCTATCCCTGTTAACTAAATAACCCCTGCAGCTACCACACAGTGATTGTTGACCCTCCTGTGTAACTTCCTAACTCCGCTCTTTCCTGAAGTTTAACTGTAGTTTGGGGAGGCAGCAGTCATCTCTCTATCTAGCTGGAGAATGAATGAACAGGATGGAAATAAAACTTGATCTCCAACACCACGAGGCAGAGCTGCAGAGCATAAAGATTGATTGGCCTCCAAATGCCACTTGACTTTATAAGCTCTATGAGCCAAAACTGCACCACTTCATTTTTAACTTCACATCTTTAACTGGCTTTTTCCTCTGCCTCTTTCTATAGGCAAAATCCCCTAGGACACTCCTCAAAGTACTCAAAACAAAAATTCAATTCCTCTCTGCAAATCTAAATGAACTTACACAATAGGTATTGACGTAATGAACACACCATGGAGTTTCTTTCTACCTCCACTGAACATTTTCCCAGCACTAGAAAGTCAATCAAATGTGGGTTCCAGCCACAAAAGACACGACTTCCTTTCCGTGGTAATAGCTACTGCAAGGAACCTCATAGGAAAACAGTGCACCTAAGAGTCACTGTTTGTTGCTCTAACTTCTGTTGACTGAGCAAAGAGTTTGCTTGTATTTGTGACTTTCCACAATGCAAATTAATCTAATATTGTTGGGCAAAGCTGTACTATCTTCCAATCAGTTATGGAATTTCTAAGGCAAATGAGAAACCACAAGAGAAAATCCTGCATTGTATGTATGGCTAGGCTTCACGAACAAAGATCNAATCTTGTCCATAAGCACACACCTGACTATCTCAGAAGTTAAACATTAATATTCCTATTCAATGCTTGTTTCTATATGTAATAAAAGTAAGTTTCAGATGTTCTGTTTCAATTCCCTCCACCTATAATATCTGAGAATAAAAATCACTTCAGGGAGTTTTAGTCTCACAATTGTCCCTTTGTGAAAGGAACTGTTGTTTGCTTTGGGCAAACAAGATCTCAATCATATTTAGAGAGTTCATCAGAAAACCACTTTTATCACAGAGTGCACTTCAGTATAAGTAGCTTAATGTTATAGGCATATTTGATGGAAGATAGATTTTGCAGTAGAACAATATATATCAAGTATATATCCTTCATACAAGAACTGATAACTTCTGGTTTTGTTTTGTCTTTTTCCTCAAGCATCTGAATTTAATGATTGTACTACTTAACTACTTGGAGCATCCTCATGGAAGGGCACTTTCTTCCAGATCTGCAGGGAAGTTGATGCTGGCTGAAAGGGCCAGCCACAATGCAGGTTGTAGTCAGCATCCTGAGCCTGGCACTGCTCCATGAGCCAGCTGGCAGAAACACCACAGACACAGGATGTGGTATGAAGACAGCCATATTTCTGGAGTCACCACGTAGCTTTCCACAGGAGGCAAGTCTGCAACAAAATGTGTTGTTTTAAGAAAACAGGAACCTTCCAAATGTGCAGTAGAGTTATAAATAACTGAGGGTAAACTTTATTCACAACTGCCTAGTGGAAGGTGACTGGGCACAGCCATGGGTTTGAGACCAGAGTCATTAAAGCTAAAATGCCTAGCAGTCATGAATTTCCATTGTGGCAACACTATAATTACCATTTCATTACAGGGGACTACATTTGCATTGCCCTTTCCTTATAGTCAATTGTTCATGAAAATGAAGAAATAGAAACAAGGAGAAAAAAACTCCAGAAACATTATACTAACTTGCATATAAATGTCTGTCTTGAATGCCTGTAATTGAGCAGGTAAGACAGAACTTCATATTTATGCATAGCAAATCCACAGAAATGGAAAAACAGGAGGAGAAACATAGATTCTACTAAATAGCCTTGATTCTTGTCAAGACAGTGAAGGTTTCATTATCTCATACTGCACTGCTGTTGTACATTGCATCTGCACTCATAGGTGAGCCAGAGACACTTTTGCTGAGAAAGCTCTCTTTTGACATGTCCAGTAATGCCCAAGTTTTTGCTATGACTTGAATCAGAATTCCTAGCAAGCAAGGCAGAAATACAGTACAAGAAATGTAGGCACATTTTCATGAACAGCACATATAAAACCACATGGTGTGGACAAAGCATCAGTAAACAACACTGCATGCAGTAGGATATAGGTTCTGTCATCACTCTTTACTCTTTAAATAGTTAGTCAAGAGGATTTGTCAGAGAGACACTTTAGCTCCTAGGCACAGTCTGAAAATCACTTGTGGTCTNGAAAATTTCAAAATAGCGACTTTTCCTCATGCACTCACAATTTCTCCTCCTCAACAGTTCTGATTTTCAGTTTTGAAATACTAAGACAGTTTTGTTATGTTCCAAACTTTGCTGTTTCCTCCTGAGAGCAGCCAGAGGTGGAGTACACAGCCACTGATTTGCATAGCCTCCTAGACTTTAGCAAAGCTTCCAGTTGCTGAGTGGTTATCTAGGGATGCAAGAACCAGCTCCAGTCAAAACAGCTCTGTGGTTTCATTTACATATTAGGGGAAATAAACCAATATGATGAGTCAGAAGTGGAGCTCTCTTTATTATGTAATAAATAGTAAGCCTTTCAAAGAAGATGTAAGTTTGTATTTGCTGCAGTACTTCCCCCAGAACTGTAAGACCTTCCCCCAGTCTGTAAGACCTAACTTGACCTCAAAACCCAGAAGCCTGAAACTGGCTCTTTATTGTCACAGGAAAGTGAGCTGTTGTAGCACTCATAGGAGTATTAAGAGCAGCACAGTCGTTACACTTACTAGCCAAGTGGCAGGTTCACACACACAGGCATGTGTGTGCACACAGGTTTTTCTCTCCACTCCAAAGTCTCTGACAAAGTTCATGCAATGTAAGATCCCAAGCTAAAGGAAGAGCTCAAAGAAACTTGGAAATTCTCACTCTGAACTGTTGCTTCTCTAATATACCTGCCATGGCTCTCACAAACAGACAGGAATTCGTTGTGTGGTGAAAAGTATGAGAAATTTGCCAGGTTTTCTTGCTTGAACCAATAGTGTTTCTACTTCCAAGTCCTCTCCAGAGCCAGAAGTAACTTGTCTGTAAAGATCACATCCCAAGAGCATGAAAATTGAGCCATGGATACCACTGTCACCATGGGCCAGCTGATGGAGGGAAGGGTATTGCCATGTAGCTACCAGCTGGATGATGGAGAGAAAGACATTTCAAGATCTCTAGATCCAGTGGATAAAGGGAAGAAAACACATCTGCTGGAGACAGGAGGGTAATTTGACCCAGTGAAACATAAGGACCAAAAAAACCTGTGATTTCAGTGATTACCTTCAAAAGTCATCTGGCAGGGAAGTGTGCCTGCCCACAAGTTGGTGGAGAAGGATTTTACCTGTCTCTGTAAGCTCATTTCTCTGTACATCAGGGAAAGAACCCATAAGCTCTGATGCAAACTCATATGCTGAAACTCAGCAGTGCTACTAGGTTGCTGTAGTCTCCTGCCAGTGGAACAGGGTTGTGTGGTTTCTGATTTCTAATCTTCAGTGGGTCTGAGGTCCAAACTCAAAATTCAGTGGGAAAATTAAACACTGCATAAGAAAAGCCCCTTATTTAAAAACAGCACTGAAATCCAAGCAGCTCCTGACAGTGTAAGTAGATCTAAAGAGATCACATCCCTAAAGCACAGAACATGTATTAATTCTCTTTAGCAATATTTTGTACAAGTATTGTCCTGCTGATCACTTTCTTTAAGGTTTTAGTTACCATAGTCTACACATAAAACTCGCTCACATTGTGAAAAATTGGTATCCTCTATTAAAAATAATTATAAAGAAGCTAATTTCCTTCATTTTCTGAGAACTTTTCAAAATATTGATTTCTAATACTTTTCTTTGGCATAAAATCCTCCCAAGTTAATTGGACATCGACCAATCAATTCTTGCATCACAGGTTTTTTCACGTCAATACACAGTCCTGTAACTATAAATAATGATGTTACACTGACTATTTTGGAGTCAGGATTTGGCTGATGGCTTCTAGGGCTTAAGAACTGCAGTTATATCTCTGCTCCATTTAAATAACAGAATATTTAACTCAAAATGAAAAAAAAACAAACAAAACCAACTTGTGTTCATTTCAGTGGGTCAGGATTTCACTCCTGGTATTTAAAGAAGTGACTTGTGAAATGGCAGTTGGAATTAAGGAATTGCTGATTGCTCTGTGGAGATTAATACAAACAAGGAGGATTTTAATTTCATACTCCAGGTGCTGCCAGATTAGAAGAAAAGCTAAATGGACATATCTCAAAAATACTAATCAGTGCTTAGTTGTTGGCAAGATAAAATATCAGAGTAAATAAGGAAGGTCATTTTTCAACAGAATTTCTGATTTCCAGAAGAGCACAGATGCCCTGATACAAGTTTCTGATGCAGCACATCAGTAGAGATGTCTGATTTTCATCCCCTCCCATACCCACATCACTACCCTTCCAATGGAAGTTATTCTTTGGGGCTTTTATTAGTAATTGACTTGCAATTTCAGTCAGGTTTTTTTTGGTGGCTACTCTGTCAGTATTTTTCAGTACTTACAAAAAACAAAACCAAAGTGGAAATACAGAAGTCCCACTGTGTCATGTCATGTTGCCACTCCATAGGTCATCAGGAGCCTCTGGGCACCCACAAGCAAGCTAAAGACAGACATAGTTTGCAGATGACACCAAGCTATGGGGTGCTGGTGATAAGTTGGAGGGGTGGGATGTCATCCAGAAGGACCAGGACAAGCTGGAGAGGTGGGCCCAGGGGAACCTCATGAGCTTCAACAAGACCAAGTGCAGGATCCTGCACCTGGGTCAAAACAATCCCCACTATCAATACAGGCTAGGGGATGAGATGATGGAGAGCAGCCCTGCAGAAAAGGGCTTGGGGTGTTGATGGATGAGAAACTGGCCATGAGCAAACAGTGCATGTTGGCAGCCCAGAAGGCCAATGGCATCCTGGGCTGCATCAAAAGANGCTAGGGAGGGCCATACCTGTGCAAGCAGTGAGTGACAAGACATGGCAAAAGAACTCTGCTGGCATCAGTCTGCTGAAACCAGAAACTTCAAAAGTATTTGTGACATTCAAATTGGGCAACTAATATATTTTCCAACATGACTACAAGTCTTGCTTTGATGTGCCCACAAAGTCCATATGACCAATGCAAGTGTGCAGTGACATAAGATGATATCAAAACCAAACCTTGCCAATGCTTTTTACAAAAAGCTCTGATTATGGGAAATGAAGAATTGTACAAGCTGAAAGCCTGGCCAGCTTTAGAACAAGAGAACTTCAACTTAATATTAAAATAATAAAGGCAGTTGTAAAATACAATTTAAGCATTTGCATCTTCCCTCCAATAATTTCACATAGATAGTCTTGCCTTCCTATGGAACTCAAAGTCTCAGAGTGGATTACCATGGTGTTTGATACTGAGATATTAACATACTGAAAGATTAAGTTACCTGATTAAAGTTATGAAACACACATGATTTGCTTCTGCCATGTGCTTTAGTAACAAGGTCAGTCCTCTTCTCTTTAGAGAAATGACTTAAGAATGGGAAAGAAATTGTACATAAATTTCCAACATCGAGGATGACAATAAGCCTTTTACTTACGAATCAAAAATTCACTTCCAACCTTTATCTACAGTGCCTGAAAGCCACTGATCTTTAATGGGTGTCTTCCTAGAAGGTTTCAGTAGTTTCAGTTCACTTTCTGACAGATAAATCCCTGTTAAAGAGACTCATTGAAAGAATGATCTCACTTGGAAGACTAATGCTCACAATTCATCTCAGAATTAATGAACTCCAAAATGATTAAAAAAAAAAAGTACAGTCAATTCTTCTCTTCAGTCTACTTCCCTTTTGTTATTTCTCCCTATACCCAGTTCATGTTTTTGGCTGAATCAGACCCCTCTGGTCAGCTGTGCCCATTCCCAAGGCAGTGCTGATTTACCACCCTGGGGCTTCTCCATGGTGCAGGAGACTGCCCAGAGTCAAAGAGCTTTCAGGAGCCAGAGCCAAAAATATGAGAATTTGCTTTTCTCCAGGTGTACTTACAAATTCTGTCTGCTGGAAACATTGCTCCTCCTTGCTCATCAGCCAGGTCCTTCAAATGAGCTCCATGGCCCAGCACCATGAATGTGTGGCTGGGAAACAGGGGAAAACATGGAGAGAAGCAGGACTGCTTCATTTCGCAGCAGTGTGCTGCTAGGTGAGCTGAAGCAACCTCACAAATTTACCCTAAAGGCTGCAGGAGGAGTCCATGTGGATCTCCAGCAGAGCCTGGGTTGGAAACAGCTTGCAGCTATCCAAATTCCTCCCAGCCATTCTGCTACAGAGGTGGCTCCCAGTCCCTGTCTTAGGGCCCCTCTGGTTCTCTTCAGCTTATTACTGTGTTTATTCCTTTGGCTAAAAAAGAATCCAAAAAGAAAAACTGACCCTTATTTGCTTTCCAAACCACTATGTTGCACTGTGTTAGAAGCCATTTGATTTTTTTGAATCACCTAAGCAGCAATAGGAGTATCACAAACATTGTCTTACCGTGAATCTCATCCTTTATTTCTCATCTTGGCAAACATATACCCACAAGTTTCCCTAGAGGTTTCACTGCTGCTGGAGAAGAGCTGTTTTGTGGATCCCCTTGTTAAAACACTGTCAGAACATCACTGACATAGTATTCCCAAATCAGATTCTCAGTTCTGCAATATTTTCTCTGTAGTCTTTGAGAGTTAGATAGTTTTGACAACATCGATGCGGTTAGAGAAAAAAAAAGGAAACACAAATATGCAAACCCATACTTAAAAGTGAGGAACAGTATCATCATCTTGAGGTGAACAAAAATTCCATATTTTCTTTCAAGTATTATGAGAAGGGTACGCTTTTCATTGAAAAAAGGCTTCTTTTTTTGTGGAGACTTGTTTCAACTACATATAGTGAAACAAGCTCTCAGCTTCTCAGGCCTCAGAAACCAAATATTGTGCCATAAAATTTCCCACCTTAAAGATGATTCTCCAATGCATAGTGTTTCCTGAGCCACAGTCCTCAATCTCAGTATTGCTTTCTTTCTGAGTTCCACAGGATTCAGACACTGGTATGATACATCCTCCCTGGCCCTATCTTCATTTGCAAATGGCCACAGAAAGATCTCCTGATGTGTAGCTCAGGCCACAGCCTGGCAGGCTCAAATATCTGCTTGCAGTCTTACTCTGATATATGAAATGTCTACACCAGAACAGCCACAGGCACAGCTGACACAAACCACAGCATTCTCTTTACAAAGCACCTTGAATCACTCTTTTGCCAATCCTCACTCTAAGTTTTAGGCATTCACAGTGGCAGACCATGTTACCTTGTCTGGGATATCCAAGATAATGTCTTCCATAAATGAAGCACTCAAAGGAAAATATCATTTCTGTTAATATGCCCATATCTGGCTGCAACTGACAGGCCACTGAAGCAGAAACCTAATTGCATTTTAGGAGTTTTGATTAATCTGGATGACATAATAGCTTTGCCTCAAAGGCCACAAGTCCAGGAAACACCATTCAAGTGTTTGTGATATCTCATCAGAAAGACATTTTGCAGCACTCAATCAAGTGCTGAGACCCAAAAGCATGAATTTGGGTCTTAATGACACAGTAACACCTCAGGCAACAGACTAGAGCATCAACATGATTCATGTTAGGATCCCAAAGCATTCCCCTCCACTCATCTTTGACTAAATTACACACTTTCTAATTATTGAAATCCATAGGAGTTTGTAATTACAGATGACAGAACTTGGGACCTTGTAGCAGCATTTTTAAACAAAGAAGAAAGAGAAAGTGTTTGTTCAGAAACTTCCAAACTAATTATTTCTAGGCTCAAGATTTCTAGGCAATCTTTTACTCATGAATTTTTAAATTTGTAGAGTGACAAACTTAGTTATATATGAATATACTCAATTAAGGTTGCAAAATAATGTAGGTTGCCAAGAAACAAACATTTATTTCTTTAATTAGCTCAGAAATTAGGGGGAAGTATAATAACATCACACTATTAAAATGTGTGTTGAGGAATAATCTCTGAAAACAAAGGAATTATTTATAAAGATGTAGGAACTACTACCACTACCTCAGCCAAAACCAAATTCAGGTGGGCCTTACTAAGGCTTATATAACATTTGTTAAATTAAATAATTAGTCTTCCATTTATCTCCTAATTCATAAGCCACTTGAAAAAGCAAGGCAGCAACATACTGGAAGTAAGGTATTTTTCCCTCTATGTCAAATGTGAGTTTAGCTTCAGAGTTGAAAGAACCATAAGTATTTTCTCCAACAAACTATAGATTTTTAGATCTGTTCAAAGATACTTCAGCATATTTAATTGCTGTATTTTTGGCAGTTCCTACTGCATAAGCATTCACAGAGTACAATGAGAACCAAGCAGAAAACTCTGGCTAGAAAGAGATAGCTTTGAATACAAATCTAAGGAATTTGTCATTATTCACATCTTACCAAAGAGCATCAAAGCAACAACATACATGGAGCTGTGCACATCTGAGAGCCCTCCATCCAGAACAAGTTATTCCTCTTCTTTCTTTCTCTTCTTCCTTCCCCCCTACTCACCCAAGTTTGCCCTACAAAACTAACCACCCCAGTAATTTATACCTTTCATTGAAAAGGATGTGTTTAGGAAGGTGTTTCACCTAGTAATTAGCTGTGAGCACCTGTGTCCTGTTATATCAGAGCCCTGAAAGGAGGCTAGCAAGGTAGAGTCTTTATAGTAGGCAAAGGAAGGCTAGATAGGATACAATGAGATTAAAAGAGAATGATTTTACTAAAAAAATCGTACGGTTTTTAAGAAAAATTAGTCTTCATGGAAGCTGCATCAAGGGAATGAAAATGATCTCATAATCAGAATCTAAACTCAGTGGGCACAAGGGCACCAGATTATATAGCCCTAGAGGATTAGTGGTAATTTCCTTACTGTCTAAGTCTGAAATCAAAAGGGACAGTAAAAACAGAGTTCAAGCCTCTTCTGTACTGGCACTGGCTGGCATTAGAATGAGTGGAAAATAATTTGAGCCTTATGGTGATATTCTCAACAGTTTCATATTCTCAACAGCCCTTGAAGTTTGCTGCCTTTAACACACAAAAAGGCTTCAGATATTCCTATATTCAAAATGTGGTGTGATCGTTCTTGGCAATGAGAAATTGAGACACTTTATTTTCAAACAAGCTATCAGCTTGAGCTAAACACTAAAGAAAATCTTAAGATCCTAGTCAGATGTGACTTCATTCTTAACTCAGAATTAATCATTCTCCCATGACATAGTGGGAAAGCTAAGATGAGAGATAAAGAGGTATGTGAGAAGCTCTGTTATTTATTAGAGTTGTGTACATCATTTTGTCAGGTACCTGTTTAGGCATGAAGAAAGAAAGCAGAAACAGCAGCATAGCCCAGAAGGAAGAGGAAAGGAGGCATTGCAGTGTCACTGTAGGGAAGCCTCATGTCTCCATAGTGGAGGAAGCCTGTAGCAAAGAATAAAGACAGTCTTCCCATGGTCAGGGCATGGAATGCAACAGATAGCTGGGGCATAAAACAAACAAACAAACAAAAGAAATTGTGCATGTTTGTGCTGTGCTGATATTTGGGCATAATTTCTTTTCCCTGAGGTTTCACAGTGCTTGGCTGTTTGGGGCTGCAAGACAGAAAACATCCCTAATAATACTTGAGTTTTACTGCAGTGAAGTTCCACGGACAGAGAAGATGCTCTTTTGGGCAGCTGCCCTCATTCTGAGAGCAGAAAAAAAGAAAGAAAATGTCCAATGATGTGGTCTTTAGGACCACTGCATATACTAGGTCTGAGTGGTAGGGGAAAATACTCTGCACATTCTGTTCCAGTTACAAATAAATGTTGATCTGATCAAATTTAGGGGATTGTTTTGTGATTCATAAATATTCATATGTTTGGAGTTCTAAGCTAGAACATATCCTGAATGAATTTCTAATGGTAGTGTAAGTAAGTTTATGTGAAAAGACTTCATCAAGAATGCTTGCTGAGTTTGCTTTGCTATGTAATTTTTATGGAAAGATTTGCTAGATGAAAACAATGTCATTAAATACAGCAGGTGAAATGTCTAACTATTGGGCAGTTATGCAAATTTGATTGCATTGTTTCTGTTAGTTACAATAAACAATAGAATCACACGGAAACAATGTAATTTCAAATTGAATGTTCTGTTCTTACATTCATAGGTTATTTATGTCATTCTGCCAGAACAGAGCTAACATCACATAACTCATTCTCTTGACAGCACAAACAGTACCTTGTGAGTACTTGCTAAACAATTCTAATGTAACCAAAGTCAGAAAAATATGGAATCCAATGTGATTGTTCTGAAGGAAACACATATCTGAATCTCTCTGTTCCTTTGTAAATAATAGAAGTGTGAAAAGTTACCTAATTGCCCTAAGATTCATTTTATTGCTTTAACTGGAATTAAGCTAATGACAGTCTATTAATTTGTTAATAATGATAGACACACTGATCTGACTGATACATTTAGAATGATTATTAAGAATGAACAAACTAAAGACATTTTAGTCATGACACTGGCAAATCTCTCCAGATAAACATATTCATTGATTTGTTATATAAGTCCCACCAAGCCCTTGAAAGAACTTGAAATTTGAAATAGAAGCTGAAATTTAGAACAGATTTATTCCCTAGGAACCCTGAATGATTTCTCCTTCATGACAACCACAGGTAAAAATGGAAGTTTTTAATATATTCACTTGTCCTTTCCAAAGTATTTAATATTTAAACTCATTGCTTTTTTGCCTTTCCCACTCCTTACCTAGTCCAGAAAGACGTCAGGGAAGTTAAAAATAGACCTTCATCCATCTGTAGGGTCTATTTTTATCTTCCTGCTGTGGCTGTCTATTGTTCAGCTTTGGCAAGAAGCTAGTGTTTCTCACATTCCCTTCCTTCAGACATAGGCTGACTGTGAGTGGTTTTGCAAGTTTTCTGTTATTTTGAAGAAAGGATTTTTTAAAAAATGCTAAAACATATTGGAGATGTAGAGGTCATGCCGGGTCAGTTAAAGGACAGCACGTGAAAACCTTCCCTTAACATCCACTTCAGAGGCTGAGGCTCAAGGACTCAGCCACTAGAGGGTAATAGAACATAACGAAAAAAGTAACTGAATGCCCTCGAGCTATGGCTTGTTTCCATCACTTAGAAAAAGTTCAGATTTTAGTGACAAAGTTTATTCAGTTATTTTAGTGCTTAGTCCCAGTAAAAAGCTGCTGCTGTCCTCACTAAGATGACACGGTGGAGCCATAGTCACACTTCTGCAGCATGGAAGAAGTAAGACCTGGCAGTTTCTCTACTTTAAAAGCTGCATTGACAAAGGAAATGCTTTGTAAACTCAAATGAATGTGGAAGACTTGAAGAAAACTGCAGAAAGTTAATTTCAATATTATTCTCAGGCAGGTGAGCCCAAATCCCCCTGAAAATGCTATTTTCCCAGAGTGAAAGTGAAATTTGTCCTAGGACCCTAAGAGCTTCATCTCTGTTTGGATTGTACACAGGCAGTATATTGAGAGTGGGACAGAGAGTCTGCTCCAGGTGCAGCCAAATCTGATGCTTGCTTTGAACCTTCCCTTATATTCTATCTCTATTTGTGCTCTGAAATTCGGCATACAGGGGTTTTATTCCAGACTGGAAGGCATCTACCAGAACCCACTAATGGCCTTCCCACCTGGAGCTGTGCCCATGTTGCCTTACCTCGGCATCCCTTGAGCTCCAAGGAGAATTCCACACTTTGTGCCTCTGGAGTCTGGTATATGAAAGGTGTCCAAGATCCTGTAGTAAAGCTGCTCCATGCAGCCAGTGTTATTTTGCCTAACAGCTCCTGACACTTTTCTCCATCGATCACATGGCTCTTTCCGTGGTAAAATCCTAAAAGATTTCCTGTGAGGAAAGAGACACAAGTTAATAATAAGCTGTTTCTCTTTTGGGAAAATTATGGGCTAATAGACCATATGTAAAAGACACTCTGCAAAAGTGTGGAATCACACTTTGGTAATAAATGCATTCTCAAAGCATGTAGGTTCTGATCTGCTACAGTTGTTGAAAGAGACTTGGCCAATTCAAATCATTCCCAAATGTAGACTTTAGCATGTAAGACCAAGAAATACCTTCATCATATTAAAATATGCCTAGAAGTGTACTCAGAGCTTGTAAGTTTAATAAGGAGGCATTCTCCTGTGGCAGTCACAGCTCACACATTTCAGCACTGTTCCACCACATATGAACACACCAATAAAACTAATTAAAAAAAGAAATGAGAATTTGAAATACACCAGAAGATCAATATCTACTGGGATTTGCAGAGACACTTAACTGTAAAACTCTCCTTGTCCACATTACTTGTCTCTACACCACTCTGATTTCTACTGAAGATCTCTTTATAATGGGAAAGGGAAAGGGAAAGGGAAAGGGAAAGGGAAAGGGAAAGGGAAAGGGAAAGGGAAAGGGAAAGGGAAAGGGAAAGGGAAAGGGAAAGGGAAAGGGAAAGGGAAAGGGAAAGGGAAAGGGAAAGGGAAAGGGAAAGGGAAAGGGAAAGGGAAAGGGAAAGGGAAAGGGAAAGGGAAAGGGAAAGGGAAAGGGAAAGGGAAAGGGAAAGGGAAAGGGAAAGGGAAAGGGAAAGGGAAAGGGAAAGGGAAAGGGAAAGGGAAAGGGAAAGGGAAAGGGAAAGGGAAAGGGAAAGGGAAAGGGAAAGGGAAAGGGAAAGGGAAAGGGAAAGGGAAAGGGAAAGGGAAAGGGAAAGGGAAAGGGAAAGGGAAAGGGAAAGGGAAAGGGAAAGGGAAAGGGAAAGGGAAAGGGAAAGGGAAAGGGAAAGGGAAAGGGAAAGGGAAAGGGAAAGGGAAAGGGAAAGGGAAAGGGAAAGGGAAAGGGAAAGGGAAAGGGAAAGGGAAAGGGAAAGGGAAAGGGAAAGGGAAAGGGAAAGGGAAAGGGAAAGGGAAAGGGAAAGGGAAAGGGAAAGGGAAAGGGAAAGGGAAAGGGAAAGGGAAAGGGAAAGGGAAAGGGAAAGGGAAAGGGAAAGGGAAAGGGAAAGGGAAAGGGAAAGGGAAAGGGAAAGGGAAAGGGAAAGGGAAAGGGAAAGGGAAAGGAAAGGAAAGGAAAGGAAAGGAAAGGAAAGGAAAGGAAAGGAAAGGAAAGGAAAGGAAAGGAAAGGAAAGGAAAGGAAAGGAAAGGAAGAGCTTTTTTATTATTATTTGAAATAAGCAAAATATGGTCAGCACAAGCAGCAGGGTAAAGCCTTTTTAAGCCTTTGATCAAGTGTTATTTGGAATTATTTTATTGCCATATAGTCTATGGCTTATATTAATAATTATATTGTCCAATTTATCCTTTTATATGATCCCATTTTGGGGTGTATCAAGTGAAAGGAGAAAGCTTTTGTTTTTAACTGAGTCATTCTGAAGGACAAATTTCTATTGTTGGGTTTTTCAGTATTGGCTCTTCATTTCTACAGAGTCACACAGGAGAAATGCTGCTCACTGAATTGCCAACTAAAGCTTGCAAAGTCAAGAATGACAAGTGGCATGTCATGAATAAGGACCACCTGGTGCAGGTATTTTTATATTTATGCTTGTATTTTAATAGCCCTTGGGATTTGTGAATGTATTCACAAAGGAAGCAGGCATGTCCTGAGTATTCAAACAGTTTTTCTCCACAAATAACTGTGGAGCAGGTTTGTTATGTCCTCTTGTGGAATTGTGAACCCTTTTAGTATTACATGGACAAGGAATGCAAAATCTTAAAACTCCTGATAAACTAGTCAGGGAGAGAATGAGGGTTGTAAAGATGGGAAAGGACTGTAGAGGCATAAGGCCAAGGGGCTGTAGTGTTTGTGAGGTGTGGAGAGGGAGAAGTGACAAGTAGATTCCTGTATCAAGCTCTTGTAAATGTTCATTATAACACATTTCAACTGTCTCACCCACAAACTTTTCAAAAAAGCAAGACATTTGTAAACCAAATACCTCAAAACTAAAAAACAGACAACAAAAATCCTCCCTTCCCTCAGTTTTTAAAGATTATTGAGAAAAGGTCTTCTGCTTAAGGGCCACACAAATTATGAAAGTGGTGCTTCTGTTCCAGAGAACCATCAAACCCAGAGAGGTGAAGCAGTAAATCTTTCAATGCCTTAGCTGACTCCCATTAAAGTCTCTCTTAGATATCATGTCTGTTGTTTCAGGAGGAGAAGCAGCAGGTCTTCTTCACAGTGCAGGTCAAATGGATACTTTTTAATTTTTTTCTCCAGATTCCACTCTACATCAGAATCATTGTGGGGAAAACATCCTCAAAGGTAATGGAGTTGAAGTAGGAGTTAACTTGTCCTCAAGCAGCCAGCTAGAAAACATCTTGCAAAAGGTTGTTGCCATCTGTCTGGGATGATTTAGGGAATGTAATAAACATACTGCTGATCTCAGTGAAAGCAACAAGCAAAATAGATGTATTAACTCTTCGGGGCCTAGCTATTTCTCTTTCATAAACACAAAGTAAATGATTGTCTACTGCTGTGGACCCCAGAACCTAAATTTAGTTCCATACTTGGCATAAATGTGTCCTTATACATCAACAAGTTAATACTGGTGAGATTAATCATAGAGTAACTTAGAAAGGCTCTGCTGAGGTCATCCACTAAACTGTTGAGTTAGTTTACACACCTAAATTTAAGCAGATACTTAATTACCTGGTTAAACTGAGACTCAGGCTGTTATACTACTTGTCCCTTTCAATTACTGCCTAGGTTGTGAGCCAGACCTGTCACTGATCAGATTTTGCCCCCCTCTGTTGTCATTATCTGTCTCCACTGATTCTCTTCAGCTGATTTTTTCCTAATTCTGCCAAGAAAATTAACTTATTAGATCCTCCAAAGGATTTTGCTTTTACCAGTATAACCACCTTTGGGTCTATTTTAAGTCTTATCAGGATCTGGCAAGATTAACATTAAGGTCCTTTCTCTTTCTCCACTAAAAAAAAAAAGCAATATTTAAGTATAAATTGCTCTGACTGTATTACCTCATTCCATGACCCCAGCAGGTGGATTTCCACGGACACTTTCACGACTTTCCTTTGCATGGACAGAATTACTAGTAGCAAGTCTCCTGAGGAGCTGTGATACACACCTCATACTGCCTTTCTATGCCAGACATGGTGCAGATTGCTGCCTGCAGACTTGGCAGAAAATGTTCAGCCTCCTAGCTGACCACTTCACTCGACTGCCTTAATCTCCCATTCTTGGTAGGGCAGAGGAAGCAAATGGACAAGTTTAAGCCCAAATTACCCTACTGGTTGGACTTTTTGAAGATAGCAATGAAATGTAATGCCTGTTCTGTAAGGCTTTATAATAAAAACAACAAATAGAATGGCCTTTTCCTAGCTGTTCACACAGGAGGGACAACACTCAATCAAACTCTAAGGGACTTTTTTCCTCGCTGTGGTATAATTCAATAAATACAATATGTAGCTTCTAAATACTTTTTTTCTAAACATGCTAATGATACTAATCTGGGAGCTTGATGTCACTGGTGCATATTTGCATAACAGCCTTCTAGCTGAGTTTGGCACAATTCCTGTTGCTCAGGCAAAAACCAAACAACAAAAAGAAAATTAAAAATGCATGTGCTGATCAGGATGCACTTTTTGGGATGTCTTCAGCACAATTTTCTCCTGTACTCACCACTGTATCAGTAACACTTCATTTGTTCATGGCATAACCCTAATCAGCATTCCCTGCAGCTGTACTTTGCTGGTACTGCTACAAAACACCTCTCAGTGCCACACATTAGAATATCACAGCTACCACAAAGTTTGTGCTACAATTAGCAACCACATCTGGGGAGTTGGATTTCAGGTGACTTGCTCAGCAGCTATCCCTTCTGTCCCTTCAGGCAGATCACTGATTGACTGAGTGCATGGCTTTCTGTGCCTCCAACAAGAAGGCAGAGTCTTGCACGCAACAGTGTTTTGCTATGCAGATGATTTATCCCACAAACTTCACCCCAAGCAGTGGTTGAGACAGGTCCTTTATCAACATAGTATGCAATCAAGTAATTAAGGATTGTAGTGTAATCCATAAACATAAGATGTCTGATTTAATGTTCATCAGACAAGAATAGCTGCAGTATTGCCTTCTGACACATTTATGAAAGATCTGGTAACTTTGCTTTCAGTAGTTTCATATCAAATATACACATCCATCAAAATATTGTGATCCAGCAGAGCTCCTGTAGACTGTCTCCAGAAGCTGTCTTCCACCACAGTTCTCTCTGTGAAAGTGCCCTATGACACCAGTTTCAGCCTTGAGATGGTTTCTGATGGATCACTGATGACTGTTCCTCCATCTGTTATATTTCCACAAATGACAGCATGACATGGTGAGTCACCAATCCTGTGCTGGATCCCAAAAGATGTGTTTTAAAAGCCACAAAATGTTGGTTTTACATTTATTCAGGATAATATCTCCTGTGTATGCTTATTACAGATGTCCTGGGGAGGCTGCTTGCTATTCTTCCAACTATCCTTACTGGAGAACAGTTTTGGGCCTGATTTTAGATTCCAATATGTATCAGACAGAGAGGAACATAGTTTTTATGCTGGCTGCTATAGTTCCTAAATGCCATCATGCCAGGACCTCTGAAGTCCATTGTGCTTTCTCTGTTCCCTCTTAGACCTGCCACATTCATATGCTGGAGTTAATGATATAAAGTGAGCATATGGGGAGCCCCTCCTTTTTGTGTCAGCAACAGCAGTGATTGAGGCTCTTATCACAGCAAGCTGCTTTTGGCAGTGAAGGGCTTGTAAGCAAATGCAGTTTACAGGCTGTCTCATCCAGTGATGAGAACTGAAGTTTTACTGCCTGATTTTGCCCATAAAGTTACATTTTCCCCAAACCATGTCTCCCCTCCCATGCTTTCATTTCTTCCCCACTTCTCCCACTTCTGCCACTTAACTATGTTTATCTTCTTGCTGGGATAGGAGCAACTCCAGCTCCTCATTCTTGACTGGACAAGTCAAAATTGCTTAGAGGAAGGGAAGAAATTCTCTCATGAATCTGCTATATCCTTTCATTGTACCTTAAACAGCTCCTTTCAAAGACTTCTGCCTAGCAGATGGATCATCACTCTCTTTTCCCATAGTTCCTACCTTCTTAGTTTTTTCATGACAATTAGCAAAGCAGTATCACTACCTACAGACTAAGAAAGGAAGGAGATATGTTCATTAAATGGTATCATGTATCTATTTGAAGAACTGAGAATATTTTCTTGCTAGGTGCACATATTGCTAATCCAACCAATACAACTACAAGCAGTGACTACATTCAGTCTAGGTTTCTAACTGATCCCTACTATTCTTCAGCCTCTACAGCATATTAGTTCCCTTACTGTACCTTGGAAGATGGCCTAGCAGTGCTCCTCAGACATGCACAGCCTGGATAAATATGCCTCAAGAATTATTCTTGTAGGCATTCATAAGCAACAACAATTTTGCCATCAAATGGTGACCTGAAACACTGCTATTTCAGAGCTCTGTGTCCTCTCAGCTGTTACTTGTGGTGAATCAAATGACACAGTATCTCCATAACTTTACTTTGAGATGGACTTTCAGCCAGGTGAAAATCAGCTAAACATTGAGCTGATGCAGATAGTGAGGATTCAATTCTGAAAGTAAAAAGCAGGAACCTTTTGAATTGGGATTGCCAGAATTGAATATTTAGATTTGTAAGAAATGATATCAAACAGAAACTTCTTAACTCATTTCAGAGGCATCTTCAGATCCTGAAATTATTTTCCACTTGTACTGCTGTTCAGTGAATTTTAACAGAAAAGAGGAGAGAGAAGCTTATTGTAAGCAGTGGGGCTGATCCCCCTAGAAAGTTTAGTGGGAATTATTCTGGCATCTTGCACTTCTTTTGCTTCCATTTCCTGCTGATAAATGCATTTGCAGCCATTCAGTTAAGGAGGAGACAATGCCACCTTATTTAGATAACACCTTTAACTATGATTAACAAAGATGTAATTGAAACACTGCATGTCCACCCAGTGAACATAGCCTTCCTTTGGTCTATTACTTTCATTTACATTTCATATAGTTTATAAAAATCAATATACTGCTAAGTTAACAGCAATATCATGCAAATGAATGTTTTGACAGAGAGGTGTTCTTTCTTGCAGCAGATGAGCTTGCTTTTGCTTTGACATTTATTTTGCTCTAGAAGACTCTAAACCAGTGATCGTTCAATTGTGCTGAATTAGATATGTGACATTTTTCACTACCTTGGAAATGTGAAGCTTTCTCAACTCTCCTTTTTTGATGATGCCACTCTGTGTCATTTCTGCACGACTAAGCCTTTTGGAGATGTAATTTCCACTATTTTTTTTTGAGTAGTGAAAATTTGAGGTTGATAGCTTATTGTTATTACAAGTAATACTGTTCACTTCTGAAATGCCTGTTTCCTACACTGCTATCTCTCCAAGCCCTGCTAGAAAAACTGTCTGCAACTGTGAGTGGTTCTATGCTCAGGGAGGGAGGGCAGAGCTGGTGTCTGCAGTTGCTGCAGCAGTTGCAGGGGTCGAGAAGACTTTGGGCTTGCTGGGAGCTCTAGGATAACTTTTGCCCCCATGGCAACCCTAGGGCTGCTCTCCCTCAGCAAAGGATGAGCCAACAGAAATTGTGGGTGTAAGAAACAGAGAAGGAGCTTGATCAGGCTCTCCAAGTTGTCTTTCAGAGGACCTTTCTTCAAGCACAGCCTGTGGAGGGCAACAGGGAAGGTAACCACCCTGACTTAGCCATTTAAAGTATTTGACTCCTCAAAGTACCTTCCACACAAAACCAGAATAGCAAAGTCCCTACTGAATGACATAAAATTTCTAGATGGTCTTCTTTTTAGGATGGCATTTCTCCTCAGAGTTGAATTGCATTGTTGATCAAATTTAGCTTGTCTCCTGGAGGGTTGCAAAAGAAAATCTGGGAGCAAGTTCTACCCCAGATCATGTTTGCAGTGATGACTGAAGAAAGTGCAATGCCAGGATTCCCCAGATGCCACTGTGTGGGCTCACAGCATCTCCTCAGAAAGATTGCTCTGAAGGTACCATCCCCAAAACAAACTGAAGAAAAATTCCTACAGCAAATGACAGAATTTCTATTTAGCTAATTAGTATGTGCAACCAAAACACAATGAAAACTCATCTTTAATACTGTATTAATTAAAACCCTAGATAGGCACACTCTTGCTGAGCTTGCTCAGCTCTCAACCTTGCTGTGTAGGTATTCCAGAATAGGAAACTCACTGTTTCAGCTCTCCTCTAATCTCAGCAAGGATGAAAGTCCTGATAGAAACTCCGATCTTGCTGCTGTGAATGATGCTTAGTACATGCTGAGCCATACCAGAACTTCAGACCCTGTCAGATCTGATCACAGCCTGCCCTGAAGCCAGCTGCTGTAGCTCACACCATTGCTACTACAATCAGAAAAGGAAGGAAGCTGGTATTTTTAGACTTCTAAACTGACATAAGTAACTGCCACTTGCTTAGAAAAATGGAAAGTTTTAAAGATATTCAAAAGATGAAGGATTGAACATGTGCCAGGAAACACTCACACACTGCCCCTTTAGGAAAGTTAGTCTTTCATAGGTAGTGAAGGGATAGTATGATATTTTGGAGAGTGCTCTAGACAGTATTCATCTCTCTGGATAAGAACATACACTGCTACTAAGGTAGTAAGAAAGTGATTTCATTAAAGCTTCAAACATCCCTGTAGCTAACTGCTTAAGGTCAATAGTTCCCCAAAAGTCTCCTTTCTAGTCAGTAAGTTTCAGTGTTCCCACCAATGTAGTTTCATTACTTGTTACATTCTGCGTAGTTTAGTTCTCAGCACGTAAAACTAAATTATGAGTTTCTTGCACATACTCACATTTAATAAAATTTATCCTACTGCCTGCAGATGCTCTGTGCTGTATTGCTGCTCCTAAGAACTCTACTTGTCAGATTTCTTGACAGGCAGACTCTGTTTATTAAAAAAAAAAAAAGCCAGAGGCATAGAAGTCTGGACAAATTAAATGCTCAGAAATGGCTTCAAACAGTAATCTTTTTCTAGGGTCACAATCATTTTAGAAGAAAAACAAGAGAAATGCTGATGGCACTAAAGCTGTGAATGGGCCATGCAGCTTCACACCACAGGAATGGCTTCTCCACTAACACAGGGCAGGTATAGCCACTGCTGCCTCCATGGCCTTCCTGAGGTAGCTTCAGCAGCCCCAGACAGTTGCACCCGCTAGAGCCAGAGGCTAAAGCCATGCAAGCAGGGTGATGCATAGATAGCAGTGGTCTGTGCATGCCTGGGAAGCAGGAACCCTTTCATTAACTCCAGCTACTTAAATCAGAGTCTGAGCTTTTACACAAAATGCTTTATTCTCTCCCTGAAGTATGAAGTCCAGGGCTGGGGAAGCATCTCCAATAGCAGTGGCTGTGGGAGTAGGAAGAGGAATGCACTGGAGATCAGTGCTTTTCTAGGAGTCTCTTTTCACTACCACATGCTTACAGTCGGGAGAAGAGGCTTCAGGACCTATGCAGGAAAAGGTTGCCTCTAATTGGCATGAAATACAGCCTTTCCCTGCGACAGCCTCATTCCCCCTTGGAATGGTGGTGTGGTGGGACTGAAGGCAGGTGAGACTTCATGCACTGATACATCAAAGAAATTATACTCCTGTGGACCTGGGTTAGGGCTGATATATGTTTGTTGCACCTATCTTCTCTAGATAGACCATAAACATTTAACAAATAAAACTTTAAGCAGCTATATAGAAAATTGTCCAGACACCAGCACTGCCTCCATTAGGTCTTTCAGAGCTAACTCCATCAGGAATGTGTTTGGACAGATAAGAACTCATTTCCATATGTGTGCAATCCAGTCATATAGAGCTGCTGGCAGATGATTCAACTTAATAAGCCCAAAAATATGATTTCTTTCCTCAAACAAGTTCAATTGGAAGATGAAATTGGGGATTGTAACTGATGACCTTGTTTACTTTAAAAGGGCAGTTTTGAGCTTGTTGCCTTTCTCTCCAATGTCAGGCCTCAAAGCACTGCAAGAGGTTTGCAGTGAGTGAGATCCCCCTGAACTTCCGCCCCAAAAGCCTCTCTGCCAGCACATAGCTGGAAGCACTGTTTAATGTATAATCCTGCTTGCCAGTGTCAGTTAGGAATTTCTTGACCTCAGGGACAACCTTCATTAAGAGAATTAGAAATACAAATCTTCAGCAAGAAAGTGAATGTCTGGGGAAATGGTCCATACTGGATTGCTATTAAGACTCTTCCGCTCCGTTGTTTCTCAGTAATCTCCGAGGAGAGCTGCAGTAAGACATGCCACCTCCCTTCCATGGCCCAGCAACTAACTTCCTGACTAACAGCAAAGACTGTTTCCAGCTCAAATGGCTGCATCTGACAAAGTACAAACAAGCCCCTCAAACTCCACAGACTGCTCCCCAACCCACAGCTTCATGAGCCAAACTGTTAACAATTGGCACTTCAAACAGTACCTTTCAAAAATGTTATAACCACTAGAAGGGAATCAGTCAGCTGGGGAGAAATTTGGATCTCTGTTTTGAAACTGTGATCTCACTAGACATATAATTTTTCCCCCAAATCTTCAAAATGATCTGCTGGAGGGCTGAGACTTGGGTTAGGATTTTAAATAATTCTCAGAAGAGGAGTTGGTGCAGAAAGGGAGAAATCACAATACATTTTGGGTCATGGCACCAAGCAGCAAAGGCTACCATGTTGTCGAAGAGCCAAGTACGTATCCACATTGAAGTTTCTACCTTCATCCTCTCTCCATAGGATGTACCTTGCTACTGTATTTTTGGTGGACTTTCCCTGGACTAGCAATTGCTTAAGTTGAAGAACATGTTCTTATCGACTTGTTCTTCCTCTGAAGAGAGGAGGTCAGAAGAGACCAGAAGAGAGAGGTCCTTGCTCTTGACAATGACTACAACAGCTATGTACCATTTTTACTGAGGGTATGCCAGCTTTAGCTGGTACTCTTCTGTGGCTGAAGAAGTTTTTAAAGCTTTCACACTTGATGCTTCTTAGAAGGCCAGAAAAACATTTGAATCTCTGAATTTGTCTTCATTGGTTAGAAATGAGTGGGCTATAAATCCTGAGGGTATTTCCTCGACTGAGGTCAGATGGAAGGAAAAATTTCTGCACCAAGCTCAAGATCCTTCAAGCCCATCCTCAGCACTTTATATTACAGGGGTGTAGCTCCATACAGTGGAAATGTTTGGCTAAATATGTTCTGGAAAGAAACCTGGCATTTTTTCACAATAGGCAAAAGAGCTACAACTTCATAATGGTACTTGCTCCATGAAAGTTTCCACTTTGAAGGAAGCTTCTCTTTGGCCAAATTGTGAATGACCCATGACTTAGCAGAGTGGAATGAATGCCTCATTTCCACATAGTCCCCAGAGATTATGTGTTCCAAACCAGTTTCTGCCAAAATCTCATAAACATCTGTTTTGTCTGTACATCTAATGCTGTATTTTTTTAAGTCTCAGGAGTGGGGTGGAGTGTTACAGTTTGAGTTATCTTCAGATCTGCCACTGGGAATGCCAAGGAATCCTATGGTGCCCCATGTCTCTGAATTTCAGAGGGAATAAATATAAAATTCTCTTGAATACTGTTAAAACCTCAGGCTTCAATAATGCAGAACTGGTTCCCTCACTTAATGACAGTTTATGTGTTGGCATTGCCCTACAAAGTTTTTCAGAAGTAGTTTGTTTCATTTTCCTTTCCATTCTTCTCCAGAAATAAAAGTGTGACTGTGTTTCTCAGTGTCCCTGTTGCTCTGCTTCACCAGAAAGAAATGGGAGCAAGGAAGTTTCTTCAAGTGGCCCTCTATATAAGACAGAGCAGCCTTAAAGCTGCTAGTTAGCACAAAGCTGACCAAAACTAGGCAAAACAAGGCCTCAGTCTCTGCACTGAAGCACCCTTGAGTAGCAAAAAACACTGCAGGGAAGACTTTCTGTCATTACTGTGATGAGCAGAAGGTTATCTTCCACTGGGGCATTCCCTGGGAGTAATTTCCACCAGGTTAGATGTATTTTTCATGCAAATTAAGTGGTATAAGGGAATCAGAGTTCTATAACATTTCCTCATTAGTCTTTTGATAAATGCACAAAGCTACAGAGATGATATCTGAAAGTGTGTGTGTTTTCTCACTTGCTAATAATGCTCAATGATTAATTCTTCTGTTAGAAAGAAGCAATGGTCCATTTCCCTAGGAAGCACTACAAGCCCCAGAGAAAGCCCTTCTCTGGTTAAATAGCTCCCTGTGAGTTGGGTACTCTCATCTCTTTTCTTGAAAATAAAGTGAGAACTAGTTCAGAATTGGTATCTTGTTCTGTAGGAAAAGGAGGGGCCTATAGCAGGGAAGTAGTTTCTGTTATCTGAAGCAGAGCAATAATCTCAGATGGATTAGTCAAATCCAGCAGTTGCTATCCCCACAGGACAGAACTGCTGAAATGTCTCTTGCCTACTGGTCCCATGCTAGAGAAGAACAATATTTCTCATGCAGTGCAGTTCAACAAAACTGAGGAGTGAGGGAAGGCCAAAGTTGAATGATAATGTCACAACATGTAAAACCCACTTGGAGCTATTGAATCCCCCCAAAGAAAACACTGAAAAGCTGGCTTTGCTTATTCTAGTTGATTTGGTTCTGTTCTTCATCTTTTTTCCTCAAAAGCTGCATTTTACTTTAAGGCAAAATTGCAGGAATTAGAGGTGGTTATGAAAAATTCCTCTGCACTCCTCCTTGGGCTCATTTCACTTGCTTATTTTTATCTCCCTTAGCTTGTGTCAGCCTCAAAAGGAACAAATATATTGTCATTTTTTTATTTCCTCACATGTACACACAGGCATACAGACTCACGCTCCTCTTCAAAAAGAACAAAAAGCAGCTTAGGTTTTAGTGACAGAAATTGCAATGAACTGGAAATGGCAGAAACTGTCTTTCTGCTTGAATACACTTAGGGTGGCTTGGCAGATCCCTAACACATTGTGGCATTCTGCTTTTGTATCATCTCTACAGTGAATGTTTCAGATTAGGAGTGGTTATTACATGCTGTAACATTCTCCCTAATAGTTTCCATAGTTTTCACCAGCTCCTGCAGACTATTTTTCCTCATCCTATTTTATTGGAAATTCCTTATACTATTCCTAGTCACTCGAGAAAATAGTTCCCTGTATATTTTGGGCATTGAAGTAAAAAGTGATCTACATTTTCCATCTCTTCATTAACCCATACCCTCATCTTGGGGTCATACAAGGATTGCTGGCTCTGTCCTTTCCTCCTCTGCTTATTATGGTGTAGTCTGACATTGCTATTTCAGAGAAGGCTGGTTATACTACTTGGAAAGTATAATTAACACATGATGCTTCTCTGGTAGCAGATTTTGAGCTGTTCTGCCACAACCTCAGTGATGCTTGTGCAGATCTGCTCCCTTAAAGCCTTTGTGCAGCCATGGCTTATTATGTGCACACTCTTTACTCAGGAAGTTTTACACATTTGGACAAGATGGATCATGAAATGGAAACCTACTGGGCTGTTGTGTATCATAGAGGAGAGGAGCATGTGTCTTGTCATGGCCAAGAAATTGCCCAGATAAAGGCTTGGGGTGATAAGTGGGACTTCATCTTTTGACTTCAATCCAGAAAGACTACTTCCACATTAGATCCCACTGAAACAGTTCTAGCAGATACCTTGTCAACACATGCAAATTGTTGCATCTTTCTATACAGCCTCATTGCCTCTTTCCTTTCCTCAACATAAGCTCCTTACTAACTACAAATGTCCAGAAACATCACTTGCAATGGAAACAAGTTTCATCAAAGCAGCAGATAGGAAGGTTTAAAATTGTAAAGCCCTTGAATTTAGGGCAGTGCTTGGCACAGCTGGGCAGAAGCACCAAGGGAAGGTAGAGATGGAAAAGGAAACTCAATGCCTGAAGGTGGAAAAGGAGCTGGCTCTAGTTGGCTACATCACTCTGAACTGATGGGAAGGACATGCAAGTTGGTTAATGACAGGAGGTGGTGTCCACTGAGGATATTTGCCAGCCACAGGTGTTACTGGAAGCATCCACATACCTAGCTAGCATCAGTTGCTATCCTTTGCAGCAGGGGCAGGGCATACAGCTAGGTATCTTCTGAACAGACAGCTATAGCTAGATGCAGTCAGAGTTTTGAATGATGGCTTTCTTCACAGCTTCAATAAGATTTTTCAGTCACTGCTTAAGGCCATTAATAACTCTTCCTCTTTCCAAGAACCTTTCCTCTCCTGCTGTTAGCTAACACTTTGCTGTGAAGTTTTATGAAGCAAATGCCACTTTGGTCTGACAGTATGATTTATTTGCTCTATTCATTCACAGCAAACACATGCAGTGCTTGCCTCTCTAAAAGAGACACTTTTTCAGGGTATCTGTTGACTCACTAATCAGCCCAACCACAGGTTACTAAATCCTTCATATTTGGGAAAATTTCTTCTTAGTGGAATCCCAGTTCCACATGGCTTTCTCGTGTCATCTCTTCCACAAAGGACCACAGCTTGGCAAAACCTAAGGAATGATTTTCTGTCAAGAAATGAGACAGAACTGTAGTTTTTCCAGGCTTACTCATAACTAAAACATTTTTTTCTACTACATAAAATTGTGTACAAATGTTAGAATAGTTTATGTTCATCATAAATGTGCTATAAATAAAAAGAGCTGTACCCAGGGCTCTGGACCAAGTGACATAGCTCTGCTGGTGTTATTACAGTTCCTCCTGCAATCAGACTGGAATGGCTGGGACTGCACCAACTGGGACAGAGACCATAGTTCAGTATAAATACAGACCTTCTCTCTACATCAGAGGGACATAATCAGGCTTGTTTAGCAGTTTCTCTTTATTGAATGATTCCTGTGGGCTGTGAGTCATATTCAGAGCCACTTAGAAAATGAGCTACTCAGAAAATCATCACACTCAAACTTTTTACAAAACTGTAAAGAAACAAAAAGATTTTGTCTAACATTTTGCTCACCAAAACCACTGATTTACCTCTCTGCAGGAACTAAAACATACTGGAATATTTTGATAAAACATGCAGGTTTTTTTCTTGCTGCTAGAAATGTTGCTGGGTGCCTCCTCAATGTAGCACATTCCTTCAGAGCTGTAGAAATCAGCTTACAGAGAAGTGGATCATCCACCTTGGCTCAGCACAGCCACCCTCAGGGAGAGGAGAGACAGCCATATCTTGCCTGATCACACTCTAGCCTAACTTTCCATACCAGAAGTAACTCCACTTCAACAAAGGGAATGTCATCCTTCACCCCTAAAACCTGCTTTCATTTTCCTCCACCAGAATTAAAAGCAACAATCAAAATATGCATTTAAATAAATATATATGTGCCTAAACCACCAGGAATGAAAATTCCTGCTATTACTGTGACCACGATGAAAGCACTGCTCAGATGTGGTAAAACACACTGAGGTTAAAAGCTAGTGTCAATGTTATATGTTGTTTTATTCATGTGTAAATGTTGTCCACGCTGAAGCATAGCTTGGAGATCTGCTGTCACTGCCCTCTGCAGATCTGAGGGTTGGAGGCAGTGAATAACAGCCTGCTTCTGTCAGTTGGCATTACAAAGTGTGGGGAACAATCTCACACTTCATTACTCCATCCAACATGGGTGCAGTGTTGGCACAGGCTGAAGGACGTGATTAAAAGTGCTGGCTGAGCAATCTGGTGCAGTCTGGCAAGTCCTGGATTTCTTGTGCAGCAGCTAAACTAGCTAAACTAAACTAGCATATTCCCTGGGATCTGGCCAGGCTGCCTTTTACTCTTCTGATAAAGTGAGCTACAAGTATTGAAAGAAAGGAAGGATTTTAAACCCAGCATGTTTTGTTTTCACCCTTCGATGGAAGCCACATAGCTTAGAACAGCATATTCTGTTAATCTATGTGTTTCTGTAGCTCCAAAGACTGCAGTACTTCTTTCTCAGTGACAGTATACGAGGTAAAAAGAACCCAATGGAACTTTTTTGCTACAAATTCACCAACAATTTTTTTTCAGTAGAAGATGTAGTCTTTCAGTCTGCACAGTTGTAGATAGTAAACTTCCACTCTGCCTGGAATTGATGCAAGTGTTCCACTATGGGATCTGAGTTTCAAATTAAAAAGTAAGGGAAGTATTTGCATTTTTTTCCACTGTGAAGTATCTTGTCAAATCCAATGTTATTTTTATGGGATGGAACTTCCTAGAGTGAGAGTGGCACTTCCTCCTTTCTTTACTTTTTCTTGTTCTGTTTTCCCATGTGTCATGAAATATTTGCTTATTCACAAAGTGTGGAGATGAAAAATGCTTTAAAAAATGAAAGATGCTAAGCATTTTGAACCTTTTCTCATAATCTGCTGAATTATGAGGTCTCATAGTTCTGACAATTAATAGAAAATAAAGATGCTTTGAAAATGAAGCTTATCTCCATTTGTTTCTTCTAACCTGTCTTAAAATTCAGAAACAAAAATTAAAAAGGTTGAAAAACTATAATAACCAGAGGATTTTAATCATGGTTAAACATGTAAGCCACAGCACCAAAATTCTGTGTGTTCACATACCAAGCTCAACAACATTTAAGTTTGTGCCTAAATGCTTTGCAGGTCAAGGTGTCTCTCAGAAGATTATTTAGCTTTGTGGTTAAACTAGTTGACTCGGTTAGCTCACTGGAACCCATATTCATTCTCTCTCCAAAAGCTCACACCATGGACTGAAACTTCAGTGCTCAGCTGCTGTTCCTTCTCATTTTACAAAGACTTCAGTGTTGTGAATTAGCCTTTAAGTATAATGGAATAATTTCTCAGTTCAGGACATTATTTTTTTTATTGAAAAAGAGAATATTAAAATCAGAGAGTCTGACAACAAACTTTCAAAGAATGTGTGACTTGGTGTGTGATTAAATCAGGATGGTATTCCCTCACCTCTACCCACTGGACTGTCCCTAAGGGCTGTTTACTGATTGCTGGGTCAGACTTTGAAATGAAGAGCACTTGAAGACTGCGTAAGAACACAGCAGTTCATACAGCACATGCAGCCCTAGGAAATCAAAATGATGCCTGCTGGTGGCAAAGCTTGTTTTCTCTCCATCCTTTCTTCTTGCCAACTTGGAAAACGACTTTCTTAGTCCTGTATATGCTCTGAGTCATGCCTCCATAACCAAGATAAAAGAGGTCAACTACTCTAGTCTCACAACTGTTTGCTGGTGCCTGAGGCTCGTTGTAAAATGATGCTATCTGAGACAGGTCAAGAGCAAAACATTTCCTCTTACAAAACCAAGAAGCCAATTGGCTTTTATAACATTCCTATTCTCACAATTCGACAATAAGTTCACTAGAGCTAAAAATAACAGTAAAAAAAAACACCAAACCCAAGAAAGAAAAACTCAATAAGTAAATGCATTTGGCTTCTGTGGCAAAGATGTATAGCCCTTAAATATAGATAGGAGCTGCACTGCAGCTAGGTGTGTTACAACTTCTTTCTTCTAAAGTGTGAAGTGCTAAATGGTAACTTAGGAGGAAAAGCTGTGTTGCTTTGCTTGTGTTGGGGCATTCATCCAACCATCTACAGCTTACTTTTAACAAAAAGTGACATTTTTGGAGGAGTGAATGTATTAAAAGAGAGTGTTGATAGCTGACAGACTTGGGGAATTCAGTACCCCCAGCACAACTGCAAAATGGATATGACAAGCTTGAATGTGCCCAACTGCTGTGATGGAGATCACTTCTGGGAGGGACTTACAATTTCAATAGAATCACAGAATCACAGAATGTTAGGGGTTGGAAGGGACCTAGAAAGATCATCTAGTCCAACCCCCCTGCCAGAGCAGGATCACCTAGATGAGGTCACACAGGAATGTGTCCAGGCAGCTCTGCAATGTCTCCAGAGAAGGAGACTCCACAGCCTCCTGGGCAGCCTGGTCCAGTGCTCTGGCACCTGCACTGGAAAGAAGTTTCTCCTTGTGTTAATACTAAACCTCCTGTGGTCCAACTTGTTCCCATTGCCTCTTGTCCTAACATTGGATGCCATTGAGAAGAGCCTGGCTCTCCCCTCCTGACACTCACCCATAACACATTTGTAAATATGTAAATAGCATTTCTGAAAAACACAACCTGTCCTTTACCCAAAAGAAAAAAAAAAAGGAATGATGCAAACTATGAGCAAGCACCAACAGCACCAACCTTGTCTTTACAGATTTGCTTGAGTAAGAAACAAAACATTGAGGCTTAGAAGATCTGGATGCATCCCTTAGGCATTTTGGTTAACCTACGGCAGGACCTAGCACACAGCGCAACACCAACTCAGAGACACCTCTGATGTCTGCCCAACACACCATTCATGTGCAGATACCAGCTTGCCTTGCAAAATCAGTCTAGATATATGGTGTTATGGCTGCTATAATAATCTGAGAGCACAGCCAAATGTCCTATGTGGAGCACTTATCTGCCACTTCCATCATGGACCTGATTAATAGTACTGTTGAATGAATGCCAGTAAATGGCAAGTGAAGCTTTTTCATGTCAAATCAACTCACTTATTAAAGAAACCCAAAGATAAAAAACTACAAGATGTAAAACAAGCAGGGAACCTCTTCATTACAGGTGAAACATGTTTTCATATATACAAAAATCAAATCAATCTCTGCTTCAACTATTTTTTTACTTCATTGACAACATTCAAAATTTCTGCGAAGGAAACACTGTTTCTCATTTTCAAATAGATGGTAATTTCACAGATGTCTGGTTACAAATAAGATTATATCTGAGTATCTTTGAAATGGCTTATGCACTAGACTAGAAATTAGAAATAGCTCTGAAGTATTTGGAATATAAAGTAGAGAATACTGGATCATTAGAAACAGTGGGACTTGGGAAAATGCCAGAAGAAATCTATTCTGCCTTCTTTTCATGCTGTAAGATTTATTTGGTGGCATTGCCCTGTCCATTGGTTTTGCCTGTTTGCAGGAGGCAATTTTGTCAAAGGCAGTCTCCAGAGAACACTTCAGTCACATTGTTTTAGCACAGAAAAATGTGCTTTAGGGAGAGAACTTTGGAAAAGAACTCGTATCTAATGGAGAGTGATGTGAAGTGCAAGAATATCTTTGCCGTCTTTGGAGAAGTCACCAGGAGCCACTGTTAATACTAAATGTCTTAATTCTGCACTAATACAGGATAACAGCAGAAGTACTGAAAAATCTGAGCACCTGAATTTAGAGGCTACTAAGCAGCTTACCTGCAATGGTAGACCCTGAACCAGAGGCATTTCAAAAAGAAAAGAAAAAAATCGTTAAAGAGAAAAAAACAGCTGTCATGCTATTCAGTCCTCTTGTGATGACCTCCCAAGTCTATCACATAGGCTCTCAGCTACTTGCCCTCAGCCTGTGTCACTGGCACACATCTAGTGGAGGAAAGCATATTACAATGCAGCCGCATTGTGATAATCTTACAGGAACAAAAGGAGAGTTGTATCAGTCCACCAGCTCAGTGGCTTGCCTCAGCAATGGACAATATCAAATAACTAGAGAATACAAGCAATCTGCAAGCTTATCTTTGCCTTCTCCTTACAAGTTGCAGATCACTCTTTAAAAGAAAGGAATTTCATTTGTAGCTGTGAGATGCTTCATCACTCCTCTTCACCTTGGAAACTGCCTGTATCTGCAATGCAGTGACCATTAGCCCTGTTTGAAGGTCACTTCCTGACTCCCTGCTGTGATGTACAAAACAGGGCTATTAATGACTATTCTCAATAATATATCTGAAATATAATATTAAGGCATCCTCACTCTTTACTCCCACTATTGTCTGCTGCTCACTGCAATAAAAATGCTGTTAGTCAGTCCTTTTCTCTAGGGAGAAGATATGCCAACACAGAGAAGGTGATTTATAGAAGATAAATGAGAAAGGTTGAATAACTATCTCATTTAGGGCCTGATTGTGCTGCTGTTATTTGTGAAGAACAGTTATTTACTCCCATCAGGACCTACTCTCACATTGGCCTTGACATAGTTCTTGGCCTTAGCAAAGGCTGCAAAAAAAAGGCCCTAAAAAGTAATGGATTTTTGGCAATATATGTTAAGCCAAAGAAGAGAACAGCTGACCTTAGCTCAATGGCCCATTCTGCAGTGCAGCAGAGAGAGGCCAGAAGCTGCTGTAAAGCCAGCAGGACAATTCATAGCTGTTAGTCTTAGTTCAACTAACTGCTAGGCTAATAGTTCACTGCATGGCCTGGCATCTCAAGAAGCAATATAACAACTAATAAAAGCCAAAAGGCAAATGAGATGAGTTGATCAACCTAACACTTTTTCTAAAGCAGCCTGAGTCATTATTGCAGTTAGTAAGCCGTATCTTACTGCTTTAGTCAAATGATTGCTACCATCATATATTACCTTAAAATCTATCACTATTAGAGGATGAATAGTGGGAATTCAGGCTCCTCATTATCCTCAAATGCCTCTGCATTAAGTCAAAAGAGAAAAATTTCTTGTTCTCTTTTTTTTTTTCTACCTAAGCCATGAAACTGGGAAAGTATCAGAAAGTAAAGGATGTTGCAGCAGCTCTCTCAAAGCCCAGACAGACATCTATTCTGCGGTTGTCCTGAAGGCAATGAGACCATGAAACAATCAGGGAAATGCAAAGCCTACCTTGCAAGAGGAGGCTAGCACATCAACTCCAGTGTTAATAGAACTCACACACTTCTGCAAAGATGGAGAGGAGTTGATATCAAGCAAAAGACCCTAGGCATGTGGTCTAGAAAATGTGTGGGTATGTTACACCATGTCATATCACTGCACTGTGGGTGTATGCTCATCACTGATTCATCAGCAACACTTTACTCGTACATCCTGGGTTTGGTGTAAAGCATATTAGCTGTGGACAGTTTGACTCCTGTGAAAATTTGTGAGGAATTTGGAAGGGATGCCACCAGGATTTTGCACCACTGTATAGAATTTAATCAGCTGTATGAGCCCTTTTTAGGGAATCTCCAGTAATCTCCTGTCTCATCACCATGTTTATTAAAACCTGAATCCATTATTCTTATTGAGATCATCTCTATCTTTAAACTACTTTCCCCATTATTTAAGGCTGTGTGCTTTTTTGTTTTCCATTTCTGAGGCTTCCTACCATCCCTCAGAGAACTCTACTTCTCCCAAAAGTCCAATAATTCACCTCTCTGACCACCAACAATGCAGACAAAATGATTTACTGTGAATGAAGTAGGCTACAACAGGAATGTACATCTGCCAATGGCAGACTCTTAGTCATGGTAAACAGAAAAGGGTTTAGTTATCTTATGTTTATTGTGGGATAGTATAGGGCATGATCCTGAATTTGGGCAATTACTTACAGCTGCTCTGTGGGGATGTCTTTGCTTATGCACAGGAAATCCTCCATGTTCATACCTACAGTTCTTCTATCTATGCTATGGGAATAGCATTGACCCTCCTAGTACAGTGCTGGAGCACTAAAGCTCAAATGACTTCAAACAACCATACTAATCTACACTGTGCATTTCCCAGCCTTGGTGGATACTTAATGCTATTTAGGAATGTTTATGCCTGTATTTAATTTCCTGTGGTGCACAAAGTCCTTCTCTGAGAAGAATGCAAAAATGGCATCATATATTTCCCAGAGAACCTTTTGTTCAGCATAAATGAACTGCTATGCAGCAGCTTCCATTTCCTAATAATTAAGCATAAAACTTTTCTAAAATGCTGTATCCAGGACAGCAATAGGAACAAAACACTGTGTTGCCAAGGAGACTTCAGAGGCCAATTTTTGCACCGAGTTCACTTAAACACCTTGATGCTCAACTGTTTCTTGAAGCAGTACATTTAAGCACAGTGTTAGGACGCTAGGAAGGTATATAAAGGAGAAGTTAGGAAAGAAAACAATCAGGTGGTTGGTGGGGAGCAAGCAATGTAAATATTAGAAAGGATAGACAGGAGGAAGCAGCCAAGATATCGGAAGTGTTTTTTCTGATGGGATAGAGAGAAACATACTGATCTTCAAAATGTTTTAGAGAAGATTTGAGAAGGTAGGACTCAGAAGAGTCAGGGATTAAAGACAAACCAGGACAGTCAGCAAGTTAGGGGATGTTCAATTTATCACAGACTTAAAAAACAAAACACACACACACCCCCAACCAAAACACAAAGTAGTTTTTAGTTTGTTTCTTCTTCTGTGCTATGATTAAAGAAGTTTTTAATCTCATCTTCTCAGCCTTCTCAGTGCCACAGCTGTGGCCTATGACAAAAACAGTCTGTTCTTATGAAAATACCTGTGACTGGAATGAAAAGTCAGTCCAGCCCCAGCAGGAGCAAGGAAGGACTCAAAAAGGCCGTGAGAGAAAGCCCTGGTTAATAAATTTGCTAGTTCATTGCAATTTCATTTGCAAACTAGCAAGCATGATGGAAAGAGGAAAAGCCACATAAAGGCCACATCCTTGGCTACTGTAAGCCCCAACTTAGACCAGCTAAGATTCTGGCCCTTTAATACTCCAAGGGAAAAGATACTTGTTTGCTGTTTAGTTTGCTATAAGAAGCAATTACTCTGTGGTTGCTGAGGTGAATTTTAGAATTATGAGCCAAATTATTTGAGCAGACACATTATGAGTTATCCATCATGCAAAATCCTTTGTGCAAAGCTGCAAAGTTATCACTAACTGCACTAACATAATCTCTTTTCATTTATTTGTACTGTACTGACTACATACAGATTTCCTCTCTCATGAAGCAATTCTACTTTCCTGTAAAATGGGCTGCTCGAGATGCTATTCACCTAAATAGCACCGGTCTTGGGTAAGCCAAAGAGCACCATGAATCATTCTTTAAGGAGAAAAAGATGCTAATTTGCAGATTAAAAGAGAGCACTGGACATAACTAATAATCTTTGTATATTAATAAAGAAATTTTATTCCTGTTTGCATTCAGAGCTGAGGTAATGGGCTCCAAATGAACTCAGTTCCTTCCGAGCAGAACATTTGCTAAGCTGGACAAAATAAGCAGGATACTAGTGCTTTTTTTCCCCATAACTGTTCAGTGCTTTTTGCAGTAGCTGTGAAAATCCATAGCATGACTGAGCCATCTGGACACGTGCTTCTCACTTCAGAGAAGAGAGCTTGTCCAAATGGACAAACTTGGTGCAAGGTAAAAGGCTGGACTACATATCAGAACACCCTTGTTCACCAGTAAATTCCACACAAGGCCCAGTACAGGAATATTTCTTTGAAGGATAAAAGCATTAATATTTCTCAGTACTCCCTGCCAATAAAATTAGGTATAAGTTACTTATCGACATAGTCACTAAGGAGATTGACTGCTTGAAAAGCTTTTCTGCTCTTAGATGGAAGCTGCTTTATAAACTCAAAGTATTTTTTGCTTAGGTGACAAAATATGCTTTCATAATAATTAGTCTAGTAGAAGTATTCTTATGCTATCATTCACTGAATAATTACAAAGACCAGTGGCTTGAGCTTTTCTTAAAAATTATCATGTCTAGTAAAGGAGAATATTTTAAGTGTTAGAAATTGCATGTAATGAACCACATAATTCTAATAGTTTTAATCTTAAGTAAAAAAAGAAAAATACTGGGCCACATTTTTTACATTGATGGAACTATGCTGATGATGCCATGGCAGAATGTGATTCATGGTTGCATTTTTTATCCTTTCATTCCCACTGTGCTTGTTTATTCACATTGAAATGTGGATTAGCTTAGATAAAAATGCAGCTGAAACACATAATGGAGGCAGCAGCCATTTTCTTAAACCACTAGAAGATGTATTCCTGAATGAGCTCTGTGGAGCTGACAGCCCTGCCTGGCACTCAAGATATGATGTAAGTCATCAGAAAAGCAATTTTTTCCTTTGCCTATGGTCATAAATTGAAACACAGTGTATAATGACTGAATGTAAAAAGGAAAAAACATTATTAGAAGAATTAAGCACTGGATCATATTGCCCAGAGAGGTTATAGAGACTCTGTCCTTGGAGGCTGCTTCATCTTGCCTGAATAAAACCCTGATCTTAAGTCAATATTGATCCCACTGTGAGCAGGAGGCTCGACCTGAGATCTTGTATGGTCTCTTCTCACCACAGTGGTTCTCTAATGCTATCAGACATGAACAATCTTTGCTGTTTATATTTGTGTTCCAAAATAAAGCTGGAGAAAATGGGTTACTCCACTGAGAATTTAGAGTATCTTAATATAGTTCTTAAAGTCTGTATTCAACAGTTTCAACATTTCACCTAGATGAAAGCAAACTCAGTGAGGATATCATATCATGAACCCATTTAAGGCTTCTTTTCCCTCACAGGGTCTTGCCTTGAGGAAGGAAAGAGAACATCTGTTCTTTTGGCTCCAGTTAAAGGTTTAAGACTTCCCAGTCTTGAGGAGTGCTTCATAAACAAAGTCTGAGATCACTGGATGTTCCAGCAAAACTGTTTGTGTAATCAGGCTAAGATGGTTGCAAAAGCAAAGGCAGCTTCAACCATTTAGCTGTTTCCTTTAAATCCTGCACACAGAAAATTCCAGAAAAGTTCCCTAGATTCCCAATTCAGAAAATGGGCCTGAAACAAAATGAAGTTGATTCCCATTGTGCCAAAAGAGTTGCATTTTCTCATCTTCTTTAGGCTCAGGCAGAGGATTTGACTACTGTTTCATTGTGGTTTAGGAGGAGGGCAGGGCAGTGTGGAAGAAACAAATTGTTTCTGGAGTTCTGGAGGCTTTGCCTTCACTCAGGAGAAGCCTGAGTCCCCTCCACGGGCAACTCAGGAGAAAAATACTCAAAACTCTCTCTAGCAAAGTTTGCTGGGTTTCAATGAATGATTATTTAATTTCTCTAGGTTGCTGACAGGACCACTGTTTTTTTTCTATGCAGTTGAATGCTTCAGACTTCAGTACATCCAGCAGAGAGCTTCTGAGGAGTCCAGCACCAATGGCTCAGGACCAAACACCCCAGGCCTGGAGACACCATTTCTGCTTCCTGAGATTTTAGATATCATGACCATGTTTACAGCAACAAACCCTCATTTGACCACATAGGCACAAACCACAAAACACTACCATATTGCTCTGCTTTGTTTTATGAGCACAAGGAGTTGTCCTATTAAATGACTGTAAAAGCAACTGGCACTCACCTCCCAGAGAGGTTAAATTACCCCCTCCCCCCCTTCTATTTCCATTTTCAGCAGCCTTGTCCTCATTAAAAAGAATATGGCCTTTTCTTCTAGCCCTAGCCAGGTGAATCCAATGATTTCTAATCAATTTGGTACACAGTCAGTTTAACTAGGTGTTTTGGGGTGGCTCATTCCGTGTATGCACAGATGCTCTAGAGCCACCATAGTGTTGTTTTTCTTTCCTCAACTACCAGGCAGAAGCCACTGTCAAGATCTCCCACATAACAGTGTCTGGAGAGCCTGAATGAAGTTTCTGATATGTGAAATTAAAGCCAGTGTTGTTTTTCACACTAGAGAGCTATCTTGTGTGCATCATGATCATTAGGTAGGTACAATCCTCATCAGTTATCAGGAGACTGGAAATTAAAAAACTGTCTTTCTTTGCTTCAAAGCTGGCAGGGACAAAAACTTGAAGGATGAAGAAAGCAATCAATCCTGGGAATGTGCTATGTGGACTTTGGAGAAGTGGGAGCAATTACGCTCTCTAATCTCTCCCTGAAGCCCTTAGCAGTGTGTGGCCAGGTATTAAATGAGTAATTCAGGAAGGGAGAATATAAAGTAACCATATGCACAAATAGCTGGTTTAGTGAGTTTTCTTCTTTTGAAATTCCTTATTTGTCAGCATGGGGAGCTAGCTACATACCTTCAAACCCGCATCACCTAAGGCCTTATTTTGCCTTACACTGAAGTCCCCAAAAGCGATGTTAGGTCTCAGCTTTCACCTTCAGTGCCTGCCTGTAAGGCTCACAAGTGCAGCTGCCAGTTCTGCTGTCCTGCAGAACTTGTGGACCCTCATTTGGACCTGTTGGGATGGACTGTGATGGGTGCAGCTGCGGCCCACAGGGGGTCCTGAGCACTGCCACTGCTGCTACTGGAACTTCTGTGTTTGCACTGGCTGCCAGCTGGGGGTGGCCAGGCTGTGGGCCTGGGTGCACTGAGCACCCCACACAGCATTTGAAAAATGGGACAGACTCACTCATTATTGCTCTGAGTTACTGTTCCAAAGAGTGATCTTCCCCTTGCCGGAAGAGTCGTGCATTGCTTGGCTGTGGCAGAGCTGAGAAAGTCCTTCTGTTGGTGGTGATTATGAGCAATCATGAGACACATCCCTTACTTCTCTAGGGTGAGCCAGCAAAGTCTCCACTCTGACATGAGCCTGGTCTAAGGCTCCAGGATAACACACAGTTACTCTGATGTACTCCCAAAGAGAGACACTGCCCTTGCACTAAATTTCTCAGAGATAAAACCAGCTGAGTTCACAGCTTGGGTGCCAAGGGAAGAAAACCTATGGTTCAGTTAACAAAGTAAGAGATGGGAGTAGATTCAGAGGAACGTTATTAACCTTCCTTTTTTAACCACAAATGTTCGAAATTGAGTTAATGATTCTCCTGCTGTTCTAATCTTAAATATTTCCTTTACATCATTGAAAAGAATTCAAAACTTGCATTTAGTAAATCTAGTATGTGAAAGGTCCTTTGGGTTGGTAATAAGACTTCTGAAGTTGCAGAAATCAGTCTGTGAAAAGACATTCACTGGGTCCATTAATGTGGAGTGTATCTTCAAAAGGGAAGGCTGACTTACTGGAAAGTAATTCCTTCTCTTGCTCAGATGAGACTTTCATCTTCTTTAATCAAATCATGAACTTTACAAAGCCATTTGTAGTAATTGAAATCCTTGAACAGTAGATGGATCTTCCAAATTTTAAAGACACAGCCCTAAAAATAACTCCATTTTTAGAAGCAGGCATAGCATTTGCAGTGCTGTGGCACTATCAATGTGTTCTGTCACTCCTTAGTTCAAAAATTTTTCAAGATAAAGGTGGTTTCACTGAATATGATGAGAAAAGAGCTGCATACTTTCCTCTCCATAACTCTTTCTCTGTACTACTCCATAACTTCATTTTCTATCAACCTATCTAAAATATTGTGATCATTGTTTCCTGTCTTCAAAGATACCCTACACTTGCAATTTGGGACAAGCAGTAAGTGAAGGCTTTGAGAGCAGTTATTTTAGAAGAAAAGCAATGCATGGAAAAAATTACTCTTAGATGAGCTCAAGGGATGTCAGGAGGGATGCTGCTGTAGTGCTGCCAATGTCACTGCAGGAAAGTTTCCTTTGCCATGGTGGAGTTAAGCTCCTCCAAAGATCCTTCTCTCACCTTATTTCTAATGCAGCCCAGATGAGAGCTGGGTGGTCAAGACTGAGGTCAAGGCAGTGTCAGCTGGTGTAGCTCTTATACCCACTAATTTTACATATTTTCCACCATACTCTGAAATAGCCTATTCCAAATGAACATCCCTACCATTGGGTCATCTTCTTCTCTCCAGCCTAGGAGCTGACAGAGCTCCTACCAAATTTTGAAGTCTCCCTGCTTTATTGATGGTTGAGATGAAAATTGACAATGGGCTAGTGCAGAAATGTATGACTTCATATGAAACTCAGATTTATTTCACTCTTTTGAGTGTGGCTTAGTTTTTAAAAGCTCAGGTCATTTATAAAATTGTATCAATTTCAACATTTATTAACAACTTCCAAGCTAGACAGATCATGTTCAGAAAGATTTGGTCAGTAAATGAGGTTTCAAGTATTTTCGGTAAAACTCTGTATAGCTGTGAATAATTAAGGTTAATTGTAAATATTTTACAGTAATGTCAATGAACAAGTAATAAATTTAGTGTGGAACACAAATGTTTATTTCTGGCAGGCTCCATACAGCCATTTTTTGTCGTGGCAAGCACTTACATAGGTGATCAAATGAAGTAGTTACGTACAGGGAAAATGAAGAGACACAGTTTCATGTCTTGTGTAACCCTGAGTTTGCTAATGCAAAGCCAAGAGATATTTTGGCAAAAGCCTGTGTATTTTTGTAGAAAAGAAAGGTTTATACCAGATACTCAAGGACTTTTTGCCTAGAGCTGATAATGGCTGCATGTATGGCTATTTCCTTCAAGAAAGCTGCATGAAAATCAAAATCATTTGAACATGAGGAGAAGGAGCTGAACTAAGTACAGATGAGAGAAAGGCTGTTCTCAGCAACAAGGTACAGCTGGTATCTGTGTTGGTAGACTGATAGCTTGACAGGACAGGAACTCCATGGACCTAACAGAGACAAATGAATGCTGAATGGAGATTTATTTCTCTCACATGCTTACAAAAGGAAAAGCTTCACATCACTTGCCACACATTGTACATGTCAGAGCTATTAGTGACCTCCAGCTGCAGTTGGTTAGGGAGGGCTGAATACCTTATGCTGCTGCTGGATCTCTGCCATTGTACACAGCCTGGCTGTTCTCACCCGCTCCCCAGGAAACCACTAAATGTCCTCAGCTTGCTTTTTCTTTTCCTCTTTATAATACTTTTTGCTGAGGGCTAGACACCCAATTGTTGCATTCTGACAAGAAAGAGAAAGAGACACCTTGTCACCTTTTTTAAAGTTGCATATCCAGATTTGTACAGAGACAACTGTCAGTAGCTGTGCCAGTACAGGTTTCAGCGGTTGTGTACAATGCACAGAAGCAACCTGTCAGAGTAGCCATCAGTTCAGATGCTGCTGTATCAGACAGTCCTGTTCATCTGCACCTGAGTGCAAACAGGCACAGCTGACAGAAGAGAACAAGAGCCCTGGCATGGGGCAGGTTAAAGTGATACCACCAGGCTATGACAGCAAATTGATCTAATTTGGTTAGGTTTCATAAGTGCATGTTCTTAGATTTTACTTAGACTTAATTCTACATATTGATTCATCAATACAATTAGCTCAAACTGCAAATTAGAGAACACTGGATTGGTCACAAGTATTTCATTATTACCATTACCTATAATAAACTGCAGACACTCTACATACCACTAAAGAAAACATGTAATAAAAATTAGGTAGGATGCACCAAATATACTGCAGAAATTTTACTTCCAAATACTGATGAGTTTCTTGTCTGAGTTTCTGTCTGATGTGCAAAGATGTAATGGAATATGACAGTGCCTTCCTAATAAGAGATGAGCAAATTCCGAGTGATTATCAGCAGCACTTCCCCAAAATAAAACTGCGATTTCTTGGTTTCAGCTGGATCTGGAAGAAGAACTTAGCAGAATCTTATAAAAAATGTTGATTTTATCGTATTTTTACCAAGACTAACTCAGGCTGTATCAGAAATCACATAGAAGACTAAAACTCAAAGAGATTTATGTCCTTATTGGCAGTGAATCAAGGTCGGCCCTGTGACCTCCTCCAGATAGCTGGAAGTGAGAGAGAAGGGTATCAGGCTATCATTTGCTTTATCCTCTGATCCCACTACTGGGGAAAAAATACAGATTGTGAGTTGTCTCCCTAAGCCTCCAGTTTGGCTGTCAAAGGGGGAAATGGTTCACATGTAGCTCAGAATAAGAGACCTCAGTGGTTATTTGCTTTGGAGTTCTTCACACACTTAAATTTGTAAATTCTGCTGCCGCAACAGGAGATACTGAATTTCCCTATGCCTTGTGTCAGAAAAGGTTTTCAAGGAAGACAACAATGATATTCACAAAGTGCAGAAGATCAGAACTACTGGGGATAACAACAAAAACACAGACCAAAGTTATTTGGCCTTAACAAACTGCTCCCTTCAAACTTATCCCAGCATATCTGGGATATCTCATCTGCAATACTGTGTCCAGTTCTGGAGTCCTCAACACAGAAAGGACATGGAACTGATGGAGCAGGTCCAGAGAAGGGGCACGAGAATGGAACACCTCTCCTATGAGGACAGGGCTGAGGGAGCTGGGATTGTTCAGCCTGGAGAAGAGAAGACTTCGGGGGGACCTACTAGTGACTTTCCAGTACCTAAAAGGAACTTACAAGAAGGCTGGAGAGGGCCTGTTTACAAAGGCCTGGAATGAAAGGACAAGGGGCAATGGTTTTAAATTGGAGATGAGTCGATTTAGACTTGATACTAGCAAAAAGTTCCTTACGACGAGGGTGGTGGAACACTGGAACAGGTTGTCCAGGGAGGTGGTTGAGGCCCCATCCCTGGAGGCATTCAAGGTGAGGCTTGCCAGGGCTCTGGGCAATCTGATCTAATTGGGGATGTCCCTGCCCACTGCAGGGGGCTTGGACTAGATGACCTCCAGAGGTCCCTTCCAACCCAAATGATTCTGTGATATCCTCCTGTTTGTTGTCACTTGCATCTTTCTGGTCCTTTTTTGCATGGCTTTCTATCTGCTACATCCCTGGGCTTCATTCCTCCTTCTTGAGCCCAATGATACTGGTGGAAAACTGACTCCTTCCTTTGAACTGGCTCCTTTCTCTAAAAGTTAACCCAAAAGTAGAGCTACTCAACTTGCTTGTTTATGAGGCTCTGCAATTCTTACCTATAAATTTCATCCTAGAGTCTGTCTACATATGTCTGTAATAGGCACCTTGCCCAAAATACATGGAACTGATTTTGTAAAGGACATGTTTTTTCTATATGGCAGACACTTGTTTTATTGGATTGGGTCTTGTTTTTTTTTGCCAAACCTGTCACATATGGAGGTATCCTGAGAAGAGCTCAGCCATGAATGTGATGAAACGTTTTACACAGCGAATGTTGCTGAATTCATTTGGTGAACTATCCTACAGCTACCCAGTTCTCTGATTTCTTATGATCCTTGCTACAACATATATTGTTATCAGGAATTTTACACACTGCAACTTAGAAAAAAAAGCCTGATGAAATATTGCAACTGTGATTTGTCTCTCCATATACAGCCTCTCACCAAGAACGTGCTAGACTGTTTGATTACAAAGGATCTGTGAACCACTCAGCATGATCACAATTCTAGCTATGCAGACCTTGAAAGATGCCATGGGTCATTCACGATTCTCCAGAGTGTGCAGAAGCTTTGTTTTCTCCTGCTTGGATAAGAAATGAAAGTCTGAGAATGAATGACGTGGCAGCCATCACAAACAGGGTGAAAGAAAGTATTTACAAACTGGCTATTCTGCTTTGTCCCTAACCCTAGCCAAAAGTCCTAGGAGGAGAACAGCCTCATGACCTTTGGGAATGCAGAGCTCTGGACAGTTTCAGACCAAGAAATAACGTTTTTAGAAAAATTATCAAGTCTGTTCTTAGTCAGATGAATAATCCCTGTCCTGAGAGTCATCAGTCATTGCCTTCTTTCTAGCTCTATCAGTCCATAATGGCTGCTAATAGAAGAATCATTTGTCTCAGGTGCCCACCTAGACTATAAATCTTGGTCCATTTTCACGAATAAACCCCTTCCTTTGTCACCAGAGAGGCTAGTGGAGCCTGGTAAGAAACGCCAATCTCGGCTCAATGAATAGGGTTTCCATTCAAAAACGTGCACTCTCCCTGTTAAGGCTCTCAGCAGAGACTGGTCTGCTCTTTTGTCCCTAGAGGTCACTGCAAAGCAGAATTAAACTGTAGTCGTGCTAAGGCAGTGTGGGAAGCTAAGCAGAGCCCTCGGCTCTTTCTTCCCATTCTTCTATTTACCTGCTTTGTCTACTGATACTTATAAACAGCAAGCATTCCTCCATGCCCCCTCCATAGCTATCATAAGATAGCTACATGAGACATATTTTGTTTAGAAGGAGCTAAATTTTGTTCCCTGGGTGAGCTGCTCAAAATGATCACTGTAGGGCTGGGATGCCTTAGGTCGCAGCACAGGAGTAGAAAAATTGCATAGGTCAGTCAGGAAGTTATTAATAATTTTAATTCATTTTAAGCTATTTTTATGAATGAAACCATCTGCTGGAGACTCATACCAGCAAACCACAGACATATCATCAGAGAATTGTATTCAGCCCCACATTTCCAACAAGCTTTTGTTGGATGACAATTATAATGGACCTTTAAAGTCTCATAAATACTAACTATTTAGCTCTAAACATTTAAAATTCTTCCAGGATTAGAGACAGCTTAAGGCATAATAGTGAAGCTGATCTCTTCTAGAACAGTAGATCTGTGTTAATGCAGCCAATTATCCCCATCTGCAGGCACAGTCTGAAAATCACTTGGGGTCTGCTGTGGCCCCTGGTGCAATAACTGTGNAAGTGAATACTATCCACTTTATATTCTCATCGCTTAAAAATATTGTAACTACTATATGTGATAGTTACAAAGTTATAAATTCTCTCCACAGAGAAATTAGGAAATTTTCTGTCATTTATGCAGATTTAGTTTGCTTTTTTCTGCTTTTCTAATATTGGCTATTTTTCTAACAGACCATAGTGAAAAGAAAAAAAGATATTTGATTGGAAGTCCTTTCATGGTTTGAGACAACATGACAGATGAAATAGAGCAATTTCCTAAAAGTGCTAAAAGGACTTTTTCATCCTCACTTTCTAAAAAAAAAATACATTAAACATTATCTCTTTCTGTATAAGAATCTTCTCATGTACTTTCAGTGAAAATGACTATTTTCTTTCAAGGGAACAGAATAAAAGAAAACAAAACAATATAAGTTTTCATATGAGTGCAGTGTAGGCTGTATTTCAGCACATTTACTCAACTCTCTGATTAAATTATCTGTCCTATCTTGAGAAAGAGTACTTTAAAAATGTAAGGGATAATACAGAGAAAATGAAACTTCAAGCATAATAGCTATTTTTCCATCCATAAAAGCAGGCTGAAAGTCAGAGCTTTCTGCAGTCAAGTTGCAAAGATGATAGTAATGCTCAGCAGAAGCCAAAGGCAGTCCCTTACCTCAAACCACAGCCCTGCCTAAAATCTCATTTTAAAGCAGGCATCTGCAGGAGTCCCCTCTCTGGCCAGCCTAGGAATCAGAGAACAAGACAGTCACAAGCAGTTATTAGTGCCTGTTTTTATAATCAGCATCTGGTTTTGAGCAAGTTAATGGAGGATATGAAAGATTGATTAGGTACAAATATGCCTTTTTGAAGCCCACCTTGGCCAGGATAGGAAACAGGATAGCTAATCCATTTTTCACCCCTGCTTTCTTCCCTGTTGCTTGTGCTTTTTAAGGCCGTATCCACACATACCTGCTCCTCTTGCCAGCTGGGAACTCCAGCCTACAATGTGCAGTGCCACTTGTGTTGCTCCCCAGTCTGGGATGGTCCCTGCCACCTGGGAGGTACCCAAGAACATCCTCAGATTTTTAGCATTTCTATACATATCTCAGAAACTGCTACCTCCACCTTACTTTTTAACTCTTTACTCCCACTTCACATGGAGTCTCTTAAAAGCTAGAAGTCTGGCCTGACAATGAATTCTAAATACCACACCAGTGAGGTCAATAAGGGAAAAAAAAAGCAGTTAGGCCAAAACAAAGCCCCACTACAATACCACTATACTGTCACTCATTAACAGCTCAGGTATCCCTTTGTTAGGAAAGATGGTTCTTTACTACCATGAACAAAAGTGCAGGATTAGTGAGATGTCATGTCTGAAGATTTAACAATCAAAAATGACTATACTGGGGTCAGGAGAAGAGTTTTCCCAGAAACCATTTATTCATTATTGTTAAGCAAGCAGTCAGGTAGGATAAGTGCACATGCAAATGTGTTATGACAGTTCAGTAACCTCCTTGCTCTTTAAAGAAATTTGTGCTACAATCCATGCTACAGCTACACTTCAATAGATATAATAAATCTTCTTGACAATGGTGTCTCACATATTTACCTGCTGTACAAGAAAAGAATAAAATACATTTATGTAAATTTTGTCACGCTTTTAGTTTCTATCACATTGTTTGCAGTATAGGAACAAACAATGTCAAATGGCCTCATGGAGAGATTCTGCTGTAATTGGGTATTTTAGCACAAGCTGTTCCAGTTGAGAATACTTTCTGAAAGAAAGAGACCAAAAAATCATATTTATTTCCCTATTTTGCTTACAAAGCAAATGTTGTAGTAGATTTTTTTTTCAATGTTTTCAGCAGAAAGGAAAACTTGAGAAAAAGCAAATGAAATGTCAACATCACAAATTTTGCTCTCTGTGCTTCGCTGTGTGGAAACCAAACAGTGCTCTGAGCTGTGAAATCCCAATTGAACCACCAAATAGTCTGGAAATGGTAAATTTACTCAGCTTGGTGGCTCAGAGTCTGTTCATCAGAAAGAGAGAGGTTTGTGCCCAAAATCTCGATGTGATTGTAGGCAGCTTGAACAAAGACTGCAGATTGGAATCAGAATATATGGATCCAAGGTCTGCTTATTATAAAGGACTAGAATTTTCTAGTTATCTGTTAAAAGCACCAATAAGGATTGGCAGGTTGATTGACAGAGGAAGGCTCATGCCCCATGGGACAGGTGAGGATAGGCTGTGGTGCACCTGCAGCTCTGTCCTGCCTGGGAACAGAGTACCCTCGTGGGACAAAGTCACTCCTAACATGAAACTGTGTGTGTATGGCCTTGATTTCACCACAGCCTGACACCAGGTGAAACCCAATGTGAAGGTACTGACACGAAATAACATGCTTCCTAAGTCTTTCTTAAGCCACCTTTGCAGCTGATAAACTCCCAAGGGTCTGTCCTAGGCAGTCATGGCTAGGCTTCGCAAACAAAGATCCAGGGAGGGCTCCCCCCACACTCCTCATTAGCGCNCCTAGGCAGTGGTGAGCTGTAATTCTCCTAGCTGCAACAAAACACAACAGTAGAAAAGCAGCACCCTTAGTGCCCTCTGTGAGGCAGAATGCTGCAGAATATATTCATTCTAAGAACAAAAAAAGTTCAATATAAACATAAAAAGGCACATAAAAATTTCATAGTTGTTTTGGACCACTATGAAAACAGACTAAAAATAATTTCAAAATGTTCTTAAAATGTACTTGTTTTCTTTAGTTCTAACTTAGTAAAAATGTCTCAACAGATGAAAATTAGATACAGGTTAATGAAGCAAGTCAGAGACAAGGAATTCTAGGGACAATACAGACATAAATATCTACTTATTCTAGCCAGAAGAAATGTCTTTGTTGTGGTTTGATTGAGGTGGGTTTTTTTCACCTGATCACAATGAAAGAATAGAACATGTTAGACTGAAATTAGCATATATTAACTTGAAATAGCCATCAGTGCACTTGTCAGTGAATGAGATTGTTAGGCAGCTATTCAGATTGATGGTTTTGCAGCAGTACCTACTGCAGGAAAGACAGAGAAAGGAAAAATAAGAAACATTTTAAAGGGGAAAGCATCTCTTCTAAACAGCCCTGCTGACAATACAGAAACAGTTTAAATTGTTCCATAATTTAAAATTTATATTTCTGTGTAGCATTATTAAGAAAAAGTGTCAAGAAGTGCTAAATTGATTTTAATTTCTAGAGCTTCCCTTTGAGGATGTGGTCCTCACAAAACATGCACTTAAGCTGCCAGTTTCCTAAAGTATTCAGTCAGTCAGATATTGCAGGGGCAGAGTGTCTTCACATACTCGAGTCAGTTAAATGTCTGAATTCCTTTCATCTATCCAGGGCTCCTACTTCCTCAGAAGACTGAAGACTCACAAGTTGGTATTTGAAATATTCTTTAGCTGCAAATAATATTGAAGTATTTGCAGGAATTATCTTCTACAGATGAATAGCTTTTTCACAGAATCACAGAATCATTAAGGTTGGAAAAGTCCTCCAAGATCATCAAGTCCAACCATCTACCAGTCACCACCATGCCACTAAACTATGTCCTCATAAATTACCAGGCTTTCACAGGAAAAGCAGAATGAAAGAGGGGTAAGCAGGGTAAAGAAAAGAACTGCGATGAGATAATTGATGACCATAAATATGAAGCTATCAAACCAATATAAAATGTAAAGGTGTTTGTGAGTATTGATCAGTGTCCCTGTGCACAGAATAGCTGAGTGGCCTTTTGGGCAAATGTCTTCCCTCTCTTTCATTCCAGGCTTTGATTTTCCCTGAACTGCTCCAGTTAACCGGGAATTCTAGCTTTCTCTGCAGTTACTGCTGAGGAATAGTGCTTCTGGCTTTCTTTTTCTTTGATTATACAGTGTAATTTTATCTTATAGTGTTCAACAACATGTTCTTTCAGATCTTCAATTAGGTTTAGAAATTGATGCTTTGCTTTTAAATCTTTAACATTTTTTCTCTTCCAAACCTATTACATTCTACTTTTAATTTTTTCTTTGAAAGGTTTCACTAATAAATCTGTAAAGCTCTGTTTTTTTTTCCTCTCCATCTAATAAAGCTCCCTGTAAAGTATAACATTGTTCAACAACTCCTAGTACTCCTTCCAGTATTTTTTCACATCAGTGCTGTGGATGCAGTTGCATTTTATTTTGCTACCTGAATGAAAGAAATTACATTACCTGCCTTGTTTGTTCACTCGTGTTGCATGGGGTGTAAACAAGAAGAACATCTGAACACAAGCTGTCCTTCTGCTGTCCTTAGCTAGCAAATAGATTTGCTACAGCTTGGAAGTTCACTGAGTCATAATTTGATCAAGATTGAAAAGCCAGTCTCTTGGAAATGAACTTGACGAGTATCCAAGTAGCATGTACTTAGATTTAACAGCACACACCAATCAGTCTGGGTCTGAGAAAACAGCAGCATGCCTCAGAAATGAAGAATATGAGAAATATTACTACTTCCAGAAGAGCAAGAGAAAAACACTCCCAATAGCTGATCACTCACCTAAACTGTCAGAGTCTCCTGTTTCACCACAACTGTTCTCAGATTGGAAGTTGAATATGAGCAATCAGACAAACTCTGCTCTTTCAGGAATACAGAACTCCACACAGGCCTTTTTTTTCTTTTATCCACAGTACAGCCAAAAAAACGCCTAATCTCCATCCAGGTTTGCAAATTGTCTTAATTAACCATAGTGCTGATGTGTGAGAAATTGCATATTGGAGTTTTATCACACATTTTGGCAGCATCTTTCTCACACTGATATTCTCTGCAGTCAGGGACATCTGCACAAACATCTGCCTTTGTGTGTGTGTGTGTGATACTTGCAGGATGAAATCAGCAATGGTATCTAGAAAGAGTACAGGCATATTAAGCCAGGACATACAGCTTGATGCCATTAATTCAACATCACCCATTGAAAGGCCAAATATTCTTTCCCACAGATAGATAGCTTTACAAATATTAAGTAGTACTTACACTATAATTACAGACTCTCAAAACACATATTCTCTTTCCTTTCCATGTCCTTCACAGTGGAGCTAATACAAAACACAGGGTACGTGAAAGATCAGGGGAGCTAAGGTTTGAATTCACCTTAGTGTTAGTAGCTGGAAAACAGCAGATTGAAACAAAACTAAAGCAAAGGGTCAGCTATAAAGCTGCTGAAGTTTTCTGAGATGATTTCATGAAGATTTTGCCCACATGGGAAATCCTATGATATCAAACATCACTGGACTCCTTACACTCATGGTTTAGGCCTTTCAGCTTCCAAGATACCTAATGACTTTTAAATCAGCAGTGTGCTTTCCACATCATCTTCACCTACAGATCTCAATGCACTCTAAACAGATGGTGTAGAACAAGCAGTGTCTAACCTCTGAGAAGACAACACTTCAACCTCTCTTCAAGTTGTTGATTCAATATGGGTCCAGTTTATATTTTCAATAAAAGTAGAGCTTCTGTGGCCTCTGGCAAAGAATAGCATGTTTGGTTTAGTCTCTCCTGCTGAAAGATGGCCAGATAAGTGGTGGATAGAGAGACCTGAACTCAGCCTTCACATCACTTCTCTGTATTAATCTGTGTATGTAATGAAGAGTGTTTTACTGCCCAGCCAAATAGTTGATTAACAAGCTGTCTGAGTGCAGGGCTAATGTGTGACCTGGCTTGGGTTTTGTGTCCTGCTTTGTGAAAGTATCACACACAAGTATCACTGCTTGCAAAATGCCACAGAAAACTTCCAGTTGTAGGAGAAAGGACTTTGTTTTAGCTAGTCATATTATCCAGGTCACCAGATTATGTCATGTTTTGAAAGTATAATCTCCAAGCTATCTCCTGGGAAATGTTAAAAGCTATACTTTTCACTCTCTCTCACTGTGACTCACTGTTTCACCACTAAGAATATGTGAGCATTTTGTTGTTGCAGTTCTACCATATTTAGGGTTGTTTTGTTTTCTTTTCCTTCAAGTAGCAAAGAGAACAATTCCTCATGCAGGAATATACCTACCTTAAATACTGTAAAGGAGAAGATGGCATACATTTTCTAGTGTGTGCCTCCCCTGCATCATTCTCTGCTACCTGAAGAATCATTCCCACTGGCAATTGATACATCTGTGCTAAGACATACTTTGAGTAATAATGAAAAGCCCCAAAGAGCACAGGCTGTTGAGGCACATTAATTTCATCCTTTACACCAGCTCAGTTCCTTATCAGGAAGAACTTCTGCTTTAGTGAGAAGGAAGCCACAAGACCTGCATGTATGTGTGGACTGGCAGTACTGGCTGGTGGATCAGGACCATCTTTGTTCTGACTTCTCCAACACGAGCTCACCAACCTTCAATACCTTGCTTCATCGCGAAGGATCTTGTATCCCAATGGGCTGCTTGGAGAGGCATAAAAATGCCTCTATGTTTTAAAGCCAACAACAGCTTGGATGGGCAAGCTTACTTCTAATTATTTTCTGTGTAAAGGTGTAAATTGTTGAGAAGTGGCAACCCAGACAGAGCTCTGGAGGCCACATGCTGCCACCCAGGTGTCTGGATGGAGTGCCTGAGACTGTCGCTGACTGCAGAGGGTTGCTGTGTGAGGTGTGAGCAACTGGATGATCTCCTCAGCCTGGTTGCTGCCCTGAAGGATGAAGTGGAAAGGTTAAGAACTATTAGGGACTATGAGAGGGAGAATGACTGTGGAGTCAATCCCTGACACTCTCTGGATGTTCCCAGCAGGAGGTTCCACCTTGTGATAGAAAGACCCCACTGTCCTCTCACCAACAGGTGGAACAGGGAGAAGGTTTAGATGACAGTGAAGAATTAGAAGTTAGTGGAGAATGGATTCAGGTCACTGCTTAGCATGGCAGGCATGCCCTCTCCTGGACTGCCTCTTCTTTCCATGTTTCTATGTTCTTCTGGCATGAATTCTACAGTTAAAGTTATTATATATATGCACATTTCTCTTACTAATGCAGCACGTGGAGGTTTTTTTATTTATAGAACTCTACTTTGCAGTGTGCTCCAATAAATATTTGTGGCAGTGAGTTTCCAGAGTTAATGACATTGTACAACAAAGGCTATCTCTGTCAGGGCTTAAAATAATAGCAGGACTTGACCCTTCATGCCACCTTTTCCCTCTTTGTCATATGGAGGATATAGATGTGGCACTATAGGGGCTACCTCCAGGAAAGGCTCAAGGTAAGTCTTGTAGATCTGGAAGCTTTAAGTAAGAATGTGTGCAGCATGCCTGCTTTCTGATACTTTGTCATACAAGCATAAGGTAGAGCCTGGTGAGACTATAAATTCATTAATGTTTGTAAAGTGCTGCAAAAGCTTAAATAGAAAGTGCTATGGAAACACAGCATTGCTCAGGAGAATATTCACTTAACCCTTTGGGTTTTTTGGTCAGTAAACTGTCTATCACCCTGCCACTCTGCCAAAATAATAGATTTTTGCTTTTCTTCAGTCATGTTTCTAGTTTAATAGTGATATGCCCCAACGTGGTGACTATACTCTTCATTGTCAGAGCTTGGATTGCTTTTCTCCAACGTAGTATTCCTGGAAGATCATTCTGTCACAACAGGATTTTGAAGGCAATTACGAAGCATTGGTTGATTCCAGTTTCTTATTACCAATAAATGCAAAAGCACATACAAAAGACCATTACCATATTTCTTTCCACAGCAGGGAAAAGTAATGCCAGGCCATCAGAGCAGGAATTTGAAGTAATGTCAGGCAACTAGAGCAGGAATTTGGGTTCCCAGCCTGAACTTTGTAGTGTTTATTAACTGCTGAAGTTGCTTGAGATTTTATTTCTCACTCCACAGCAGTTGAAAGACAGAATTCACCTCTAGTTCCTGCCACGACTACACTAGTAATGTAATCTCATATAATATGAGAGTTGATCTGAGAACTGTGGAAGGATTTTCTCTAGTCATGAAAAATCTTAAATTTTGCAAGAATAGTTTGATTTTTCAAAGGCAGTCACAACTGTGTCTCCACCTTTATAACTCACTTTTATTCCATTTTCAAGTTTCTCACAGAGTAAATTGAGGAAGGGAGAAAGGAAGAGTAAAATGAGCTATAAGGAAACAAATTCTATTTAGCCTGAGATTGATCTTGCAAGTTGTTACTTAGTAACATGATGCTGCAGTTGTTGAGTATGTCTGGCTAGATCAGACTGCAATCCTAGTGAAGTCATCAGTACCATTTTCCATCTGAACACTATTATTATTGTTGCTATTATTAATTCCAAAGGTTTTCCTTTTAAAAATCAGAAACCCCAAACATATAGCAAATAAAATGCAGCATTGCTTCAAAGATTACGTATCTGTTGTAAAATCTTTCTGTACTTTATAACAGCAGCCCTAATCTATTATAGATCCCACATATAAAACCTGCAGAGGAGCTGGGAGGAGAGGATGGAAGGGGAAGCTCTGGTCACCAAGAGTCACCAACCAGCAACTCTGCTGACAAGATCAACCTCAAAGTTGCCTGAGCATGAAAAAAAAAAGCTGGCCTGTGTTTAAGTGTGTGTTTCTCTGAGAAATCAATGAGAAAAGCTTTTCCAGAAATAAGTGAAAAAACAATCACCTTACCAACCATTAGACTGTAGGTAACATGTGCTACCTACAGCCTGAACTCTCTACAGCAGAATGTTACTTGTGGACTCTCATTAATAAGGTTTAAAAGAAATTAAGAAATAAGAAATAAAAGAGGAAGGATGACCTGGTTGTCATCTCAGTCATGAGTGTAAGTCGTGCTGCTGCCCATCTAGTGATCACAGAGTACTTTTTCCAGTCCTTTGTTGCCCAAGCTTCCTTAGGTCCTCAACAACTCTTAAAGAATCAATATTTGGAAATAAAGAAGAGAATAGTCTCCATTCATGGACTGATGGAGAGACTGCACCATCCTCACAAGTGCTAAGATGCTATAATCTAGTTTCCCTGGGAAATGGCACAATTTTTGGCTCATACAAACTTCATCGGTTTACCAGCCACAGGGAACAGCTGCAATATGGAGTACAAGTTTTATTCAGCTCTGCCACATAACTGCTCTCTTCTCACTTCAGGGATTAGAGGGCTGTAATAGTGTAATTGTTTATGGAATTAAAAAAAAAAAAGCTGATGTTTCTTTCCTGTTCATGAAAAACATATTTTCCTTGTTTTCTTATAAAAGCTATGACTTTTAACATGTGGTTGGAAAGGATATTCTTGACATCCTGATTTAATATCTGATTTGATCCTGGACCAGAACATATTATCTGATGAAATTTTACAAGATACAATAAAAGATGGCTCAGTACAAGTTTTTACTCATATGGCTTCCCAGTGAACCTGAATGTTATAATGACAACCAACAGAAACACACACATTTGAAAACATGAGGCTTAATGAAAGCCATCATGTTATCTGGTAAGAGGTCATTGATGTCACACTAGGATTCCCTTCAGCCATAACTGCCAAAGAAGCAAACCACAGTCAGTGACTGACTCAGAAAAACCGACCTGAGCTCCAGCACTGCATGGCTAAGCAGTTTGCAGCATTCTCTGCTTTGTATTCATCTCTCCTCACCATTACAAAAACATAGCCAAGAGTTTTGATAGAAGGAGGCAACATGGAACTGATATAAAGAATGAGGGATGGAACTCTATTCTCAGGAAGTCAAAAATGCTCTTAAATATTACCCAAAGTGTGATGCATTGGAACACAGGAACAAAAACTATTGAGGTTCAATTAAAACTTGGTTAATATTTTGCAAGTATTTGTTTTCACTTTGTGTCTTAATTGCTTGCAACTAGAAACAAGAACGTTCTGAATTCTAATCCTAGGTTTGTAATGGTATGCAATATATAAACCAGCTTGCTTAAGCTCTCGTGATCATCTCTTCTAAACATGGGTAATGTAAATATGTCTGTTCCAAGGATGTTGTGAGAATAAACTTATTAATGCCTGTAAAGCACTTGCTACTACAATGCAGTTCCTAAGTAAATCCTAATAAGGTCTAGGGAGGGGGAACAATATTTTTATAAATTTCATTTGGCAGTTCTGATAATCTGCATTGCTATTTTAAGTTTTGACAACATTTAAACAGTACTGATCCTTTTTTTCTTTCCTAGAGCCAGAAAACTAAACTGAAAAATCCTCAAACAAAACACAACTATATATGCACTAGGAAAGCCTGTTTGAAAAATGCTCTACTGTATGTAATGTATTACAAATTAACTTCCACAGTCATTACTAGTGTGTTTCAAAAGCATCACAAGAACTGTAGTGCACAGAAACTGCTCAGCATGTGGTTCTGTATACACTTGTTTCTGTGTACAGCCTATGGGGTAAGGGCAGTTACAATAGGAAAGAAACAGTAGAAATATACCATGCTTTATTCTGGTTGTGGCAGATGTCAATTCTAGGTGTGGTGCAGCTTATCTTTTATTTAATTTCATTCTTTCAGGCTACCTTTAACAGAAACAAATACATCTTAATGACTAAAGTAAAAAACCTGAAGGTTATTTCTTTTGGATGAATTGGTTATGCTGCTTTGTATTCCCTGACTCTATTTCCTTTGAAAACTACCAAAACTGACTGAAAACCTCATCATTCTTTTTGCTTTTCCATCTGACCTTCTGAAGACTGTTATTAATATGCTCTCCAGCATAAATGACATGCCTGGCCCACATGATACCCCTGAAATTGCTACCTGCCCCAAATGACCAACTGCCAAAGTGTGGTTGTCATATTGTGCACAGTTTTTGCAGCCCTGCTTTACCTGATCCAAACTATTGACTGCATTTCAACACCAAAACCAAAAGCAGTGGCATTGCCATGGAAGTGGTGCTGGCAAATAAGCACAGTGTTAACCTCTGCAAAACTTGAGCAATGCAGAACAGCATGAATCAGCTCTTCACCCCACTGCACAAATTGAATTTGCATTCTGCTGTGATATGCAGATAACCACATGTGGAATTGGACCCAATGGGCATTGTCCCATGCATAGACAGGAGTTGGACTCGATGATCCACCTGTGTCCATTCCAACTCAGGACATTTTATGATACTGTAAGTCTATGATTAAAGCTAATTAGAGGGTGGAAAAAAAAAACCTACAAGGAACTCAAGACTGTGTGGGAAGTTATGCAGAACTGCTCCAATCTGAGTTTAATTCAAGTCAGGCCCTTGATGACTCAGAATGACATCTGTTCAAGCCACAGGACAAACCTCAGTATCACTTTTGCTGTGAACTGCAGTGGAAACAGACCTGAGAGATTTGTTTTACAATGAGGAAATGATATTAATGCTAGTGCATTATCAAATTTACAGCACCATTCATGTCCCTGCTGTCCCACCCAATCCTGGTCACTGTTATCACTACAAAAAATTGAGCAAATTAGCACATCCATATCTAATTTTCCAGGTTCCTAACTGACTTTGGCATAGTCTTGCTGACTTTTTTTACAAATGACAGATGATTTGCCTTAGATTTTGGCAGTGGGAAGGGTAATTCAAGAACCATCTGGATGAATCTGACAAAAGCTTTTGAAATCACTGATCTGGACAAAAGCCAAAGTATTTGGCTCCATTTATTAGACAAAAGAATGGATCAATTTATTTATTTTTTTTTAAAAACCCTAATATATATGTAGGCTCCTACCCCTGAAAATTCTGACCTATATATTTTGTAAGTAAAAACATAAAAATGTTTGTAAAATTAGGTTGGCAGCTCTATACTTGCATGTCTAACTATGGAGTTAAAAACCAATTTCAGATCTATTTCGATGAAGAAGCAGACAGAGACCTTCTAGAACAGAATGAGCAGCTTTGCTTACAGGCAGACACCATACTGGAGGTTCATACACCCAGTTGTTCCCCCTCAGGAATCTGCTCACTCATGTGTTAATGAAAGGCCAGAAGAAGGGAAAAAACTAGCCTTAGCCAAATAGTAAGCATCTGTTTAGCTTATTGCCTTAGCAATTCTTGCTAACATTATACAGTAACACAGTTTCCAGGAGATAAAGATTTAAAATGTTTTGCTTCCTAATAGTCTTTTATTTTCCACATAAACACTGTGCTAATGGATTAAAGCCCAGTAAGTTCTTCTGAATGTGATTATTTACTAGCTTTGAGTTACTTGGACCTTTTCACTGAGCAACAATTCCTGAAGTGAAAGGTCATCAAAACCCTCTGCTGTCTGTGCTGATCTTTGCTACCTGACCTGTGTTATGAGAGGTTCTTCTGACAGAATTGTCAGTGGCAGATTGCAGTTTCAACAATGGGAAAGCTGCAAAGTTCTCCCTAGCAAAGTCCAGTATTTTTCTTATTCTTTCTCTGCAAAGAGGTTCAGCATAAATCTAGGTGAGCTGAGTTTATGATTTCTATTCAAATTGATCATTTATCAATAGTTTTCCTGATCTCCTCACATCTGGGACATGGCCATGAGAAAGAAAGCTGCTTCTATCCAGGAATCGTAGTACCTAGTAGCGAAAGATGGGAACAAGCTTCTGGCACAGCTCGATGCAGGGCAGCTAACTTGGAGTGACACTCTGGAGCCAGTATTGCTCATGCTGTGGCTGGAGAAAGGTACAATTGGATCATGTTGGACCACTTTTCTCATTCTAGAGTTGACAGCAGCACGAGATGCATCTCTTCTACTCTGTCATGAGTCAACCGTATCTCCAAATCTGAATCAGATTGACTACCACTAGCAGACCTTTCTGTCTCCATCCCTTCTTGGCTACTGCACAACTTTCTCATGATGCTTCAGGTAACAGCTGTCAGTATTTTGTGTTGACAAAATTACATGAGGAGAGGCAGGCTGTCTCAAAATGCATCAGAAAGGAATTCATAGAAGTCTACATGCATCACACAGGTTTTAAGAGAGATGAAGTGGACAATGGTACTCAGGGTCTGGGATCTCTCTGGATAGGTAAAGCACATGACTTAGTTCACATGTCAAGCTTTAGCAATATATAGCTGCCCAACTATCAGTGTAGCTATGTCCTAAATATTAGAAGAATTCCACAATCATTTCTCAAGAAAAAAAACAAACAAGTTGCTTTTTTAAAGTATTGCATTCCTCTTCTGATCAACAGTGAAAGGGATTAATTAAAGTTATTAAACAGAATATATCGTATAAGTGCACTAAGTTCTGTCAAGGGCAGAATGCTTAACATATTAAACATGTTTGCTCATCCTTGGGATTTGTTTTACAAGATAAACAACCATGACTTAAAGAATTCGTGCTCTGTTTTTCATTCAGCACAGGAATCAGAGTATTTGCACATTTTTTATTGCTTATAGATGTTTTGCTACTATACAGCCAACCATATCCACTGACTATGAAAACTACTTCAATCAACTTTGAAAAAGACACTTTTCATGAAGTGTTATCTGTCACTCTCCTCAGTACATAGAAATTAGAATTGGAAAGAACTTTCAAGTCAATGAGCTTCTCTCCTTTACGTCAGTTAATCTAGACTCTTGCCCTTGCAAGATTTTTTCTACATTATATTTACTACCAATTTATCCAAAATGAGATAAAGACATCATAAATTACAAAGTTCTAGCACTTAGTCTGGCAGATAATTTCTGAAGTCTCCTGTTGTTGGGAAGCTCTTCACAGATACTCTGCCAAAATGTCTGTGTTATTAACCATCAATCAGAATAGCAAATACTAGAAATAGAAACATACCAAGAGACTTTTTTTTTTCCTTCTTTTCTTATTCCTGTTGATATTGTCCATGAATCAAAATCAAACTATTTCACAAACACTGATTCTTCCGTAATCATTTATTGGTCGTTATGGATCACGAAGCTCCTAGTCAATAGCTCTAAAGACACTTATGAACACTGACTCTCTTAGTAAAGGGCTTACAGAGTCCCAGGAGAGCTGTTTTTCAGGTTGTCAGCATCTCTTATGCTTTGCTTATTATGATGAATATGAGGTGGTAGTCAGAGAACTGACTGCCATAGTCAGAGTACTCAACCAGACAGATCTACACATGTGCATGGTAGCTTGGCCTCTGAGTTACCTCAGTGAGTGCAATGGCAAAACAAGGTAACAGCATAGCTTGGAAAAGAATAGAGAAAATTTTAGACCAAAAGGCTTCAATAGGATTGTGGCTACCATCTCCTACAGGATCAGGATATCACCTAATCAGGATTTCAGCCTTGTAACTCTTTGAATTCAATCCACTGGATCGTGCTACTGTTTCACCCCATTGCACATTTCTGTCAGGAGCATACACTGTCTGGTGTTTCTCAATTTTTATAGATTTCACCTTGGAGCTCAGGGTGAAAACTCCTGACTTGGTGGTTCCACAATACTTCATCTTTTTCACTGCACCCATCACTTTAGGAAACGAGTGGACTCAGTGCATGAGCAAAGTTACCTGGAAATTCTTCAGAAGAAATCTTACTTTGATTGCAAGGTAAAAAGCTTTCTTAGCAATTGCACAGCAATTTCCATCTGCAGATCACCATGGAGATTAACACCTGATCTGTATCAATTTTCTCCATCCAAGTCTGCTCATGGAGACGTTTCCCCAGCATTCACTGCAATCTCAGTCCAAGGTACCTAGTTCAGAGGCTTCCCTTAGAGCATGCCTCCCAGTGCTGAGCAGTTTCTGCATCAGCATTAGGAGCTTATCAACATTCCCAGCACACCTCTCATCAGGTTCTCAGTTCTCAGGAGCAAGACCTCACACTGGGCAGCTAAGTCTTCCAATACTGCCTCTGTTGCCTACCTGACTGCCCCAAGTTTTATGACTGTGACTCTTTTATACTTTACCTGCATAATTTATACCTAAACATGCTGCACATGAAATATAAGGAGCTCCTCTGGGTGCCTATGCTCTCCTAATTCATAACTATGTTAGTGTCAGATTTGCTTTTTGTGAGCATTCATACATGTAAGAATCTCACTAACAATGAAAAGAGATTGGAACAACCAGTAAAAGGAACTGAATTGGATTATTTTTGTTGGATTGACCTAGTGTATTGGATCGAGTGAGCAAGCCTCCCTTACAAAGACACAGTTTATTGTCACACTACCAGCAATTTTCTTGCTATGCTTGCAAGGCAGCTCCACAGAGGAAGTATTATCCCTTTCTGCTTCCATAGTCCCTTCCATCTCATGCTTCAAAGCTTTAAAGTTTTAATGCTATATTAAATGTGTTACAGAATGTCACTGGTTGCTGAGTACAGGTAATCCCATCCTCTCTGTAAAGCAAGATGAAAAACCTAGCCCAGAGCTAGCTGGGCTGTTAGTAATGGACTCTAATCTAATGACTAAGAATAAAATCCATACATACTATCTCATCTCTAGACTGAAACAAAAATCTAGTGCATCAAGACAAATTACATCTTTTTTTCTTTAAAGATGCATATTCACTCTGTTACTTTAAGACCACACACTGGAAATAACCAGGTAATTGGCTCTTGCTGTAAATGATTTATTTGGCATTGTAATAAACCTAATAGCTCTTTCTGCTCTCAGTCCACAGTTTTCCTCACCTAACTGCTACTTCTAGGCTAATTGTCCTTGCATGCAAACACATTCATATTATATGAGCCTTTCCATTAATGCTCTGAGATTAAATATCATAAAATTAGATGTGTTTTTCAGTAACACTTGAAGATGTTGTACCCAAATTACAGCAATGCCTGCAACATTACAGTTGTAAACATGAAATGTTGCCCTGAAGAGAGAGTCTGGAATTTTTTATTGATCTTAAAAACTTCCATGTGGTTTAAAGTTAGTGTTCCAATAGCAATGGCAAGATTCAGCAATAGGAATTGCATTCAAAATCACTTCAGCATCAGAAAATGACCACAGAATGTATGGTTATCTAGATCACGATGAGCAATAATGCCTATATAAATATACATACATATAAATGCACACAAATAACAGCTTTTGTTCTCTAAATTGCTGCTCTTCAACTGACCTACTCTATACCCTCTTAAGAAAATAGATAGGAAAGATGAAACAGTGCCATATCTCTAGAAAATATCTTTAGCTGAAGTGGTGTAGTGCCTTCTGCTAAATTAAGTGTGGGTCTTTCAAAGGAGACAGTTGACTTACTGGAGAAAATGAGCATTTCTTTGGAAGATAAAAGAATGGGTGAAAATATGTTTATTGTATTATCCAGGGCATTTTTCACTCATCTTTTCATGTGTTTTCATGAGATCCTAGCGAACTATTAGCAACCAGAGCACAGGGTGAAAACAGGAACCCACTCATCCCAGAACACAATGCCTCAGAGAAACACATGAAAGAGAAGAATGAGAGTCTCCACTGGCCAATATTCCTTGCAATCCTTAAGTATTCAATGAGGGTGTTTTTCTTGCTTCCTGTTTTACTGAGGGCTATGAATACTGTCTGCAACAGAAATCACGGTGCTCATCACCAACTGAAAGGCCTCAAGCCCTCACTATGGACTTAGAGGTTGTCTGAACACGTTTCACTTACATGATGCCTCCCTGGACCAGCTCCCCTGCTCACTGCCTGACCATGACTCTCCAGCTATTGTTTTCCAGCTGTTCTGACATTTTTTTCTGTGTGTAACTTCACATACAACAGCAACAGTTAGTGTTGAAAAAAGGAAAGACTGGGAAAGTTACAAATACTATTATGAAACAATAATTCTGTTAAGAGCAATCCAAACATTCAACATTTCCAACCATAAGCCCCAATCAAGCCTCTGTTGGAGTATAACCCTGTTTCTCAGTCCAGAAAGCAGTATTTTTCATCAGCTGAATTGTTTCATAGGAAACATGAATGTAAATATGACACTAGGTCATATTTAGATATATTTGGTGACAGTCTCACAGCTGTGAAGAAAGTCATGTAATTTTTTTTTTTCAAATGATGTTCCAATTGTTCTTTTGGATACTGGAAGACATCTCCATCACCATAATATCTTTTGAGGCTTTTCTTCTCCTCATTTTTAGAATAGATTTAAGAATTTAGATCAATCACAGTGGAAATCAAACCCTTTGGTGCCCCCCCAGAAGCTACACACGTATTGACAGTACTCAAGGGCACATATGCACCCTGAGGGAAGCTTAATCTTGGTCTGTGAGCTCTTGATAATGAACTTCAAGATCCTTGAGTGCTGCTCTGCTGATATTCCCAAAAGAGTACTAACTTTGGTCATTTTTAGTGGTCTGAATCACACAACTCAAATCACCTCTGCTCATTCTGTCATCTATAGAAAACTCTTTGAAGCCATCTATGCCTAATCACTCTGGTTATAATTTGGTTCCAAATTAGTGACTAAAATACAATGCAAGGACCGGAACATGACAGAATGCTGGCCTAGAAAACTACAAATCTATGAAAAATAACACTGTTCAACAGCTGCCCAGATTTAATTTTAGGATAAACACTAGAGCACATCACCTCTTATTCTACTTAGCATTGATGTACTACTTGCAGTACTTATTTAAATCATTTAATTTGCAGAACTTTTAGGTCCATCATCTGTTCCCACAGCTGAGTCAATACCATGGCTCAGTTCACACAAGAAATTGATCTGCAGGTCACTCTTTACAAGACAGATTAATTTTAGTCAATTGATTATTGATTGGCCTCTGTCTGCTACACATACTAATTTTGAGCCATTTAAAGCTCCTAAGGCTTTATATTGAGATTCATTGATTTCAGAGAGTAATAGAATGATGTATGGGTGTTTGGCCAAGAGCAGACAACTGACGCAAGCTTGAGGAGAGAGACCAGAATAATCCCCACAGAGTGGAAAGTGCAGAGTTGCAATGCCTCCTGTTTCTGTTCAAATTTTCCCTAGGTGGTTGATGGTTTAGTCTTCCAACCCATGCAGATCAAAGCAATACCTAGGGCAATTTCAGTTAATTTTACTAGGTCTGTGCTTCAAGGGGAGGTCTGCTGCCTCCCAGCCCTAACATTCAAATAAAGATCTCCTGGTTTAAACACAGCTGGAAAAGCCAGCCTGTCCCTGGCTCCATCATAGAGGGTGACAATGGACACAATTTTTACAATCTTTGCTTCTCTCATATCTCTTAGGGAGGCACTCTTTGTTAATGCTCTAAAACCACATATCTTTCCTATCAGATACAAATGTAATACATATGCCCAAATGTAACCAAAATAACATGTTTTCCTGATAAAATATCTTGTTTACAAAGTATTTTTGTACAAAGAATCAAGACACTTCCTGATCTTTGAGAAGGTTTTGTATTCATTCTGTTATCTCCTAAAATTTCCCAGTTGGCTGAAGAACTGATCTCACCATCCATTATTGTGTAGCCAACCCCTCCACAATGCAGCTGGCAAACAAAAACCTGAACTTTTGCTCAGTGCTTTTTCCAGGTAGTGTTTAAGGTGTTAACAAAATCTCTAGTACATATAGCACTGCTAATGACCCACTGCAGGATACCAGCAGAGACAACCTTCCCCCTGCAACTGGAGTTCAGTTTTCCAGTATGGATGGAGGACTGTTTTCTAGAGGGGGAGCCTTGTTTAGATCTTGTTTCTACTGTCAGTCTGCTGTATTCAATGTCCTTCAGCTTACAAAGTCGTGTGAATTATGTCGTCAGTTTGGTCTTCGTGGTTTGGCAGTATTGTGTATTATAAGCTCAAACAGGTAATAACAATGATTCTCTCTCCAGCACCACACAGCATTTTATATTGCAAAATCTGGATGCCTAGAAAATAAGCACCATCACAATTAGATAATAAATACATTAATCTGGAATGTCAACCAGCACTTGGACAGATAGTGTGTCAGCCAGAGGAAAATCATCCAACTCACTTTCTGTTGGAATCTGCAGAATTATTTTGGCTTAAGGAACCAGAACTGAAGCCTCTTTCTTTCTGCAGGTTATAGTGTCAGGATTTATTTTCAGACAGTCCATTGAGTACTTTGTATGCTCTCCACAAAAATCTCCTTGGAAGAAGATTTCTCTCTATATATAGTTCTTACAAGCATGACTGATTCACACAGGCCATACCATATGTTTTTTGAACTACCACTTCAGCCCACTCCAAATCCCATCGAATGGCTTCAAAGGAGATGATATATGACCAAGGAGGAAAGCACTTCAGAACAAAGTCTGTTCTGAGCTACACCTTGTAAATGAGTAGTAACCCTTTTAATTTCTACACTGCATAACTATCTGGCTCTTTATTTTCCTCTTCCTGCAGAGAGATATGTATACATTCTGTATTTAGAGATTTTGGCATGCTGAAAAATAAGTCTTCCACGTAACTTCCTGCTGATTGGAATTCATTTGAAATGGAACTTATTAATTGCATATCAATGGACTACTGACTTTCCAATTAGACAATCTTTGTAACTCCAACTAAGCTGTTAATTGATGCTACTGCCCTCAAATTAACAGCTTTTTTAGATACAGATAAAAAGGAAAAATACAGAAGATCCAGAATTAATAAAAAATAGCAGCAGGTTTTCCTTTTTCGACTAGTGTTTATATCCTTTTAGGACAACTATACTATACTGGTTGAGTGCTCCAAGAATATAGGTACTTATTTTATTACTGATTGCATTGGCTTTGTGTGCTCTGAAATTAGGATACTTTCTCAAACACAGGCTGTACAACCAAGTATTAACAGGACTCCTGGGGCTGCCTCAGAATATGGAGCTAGAATTCACTAAAGCCTTTCAAAACAGAACATTCCTCAACCTTTTCCTATAAAGAAAATCTCTGAAGAAAAAAATAAATCTATCAATTGTCTTGTGCAGTATCAGCATCAAGGCACTTAGCAATTAAAAATAAATTTTCTGTTTAGTTTGTCAGGTTTATTTTGACTCATCTTGTTTGGTGGTTGCATGCACAGGACAGAGTTTATGTAATTGTAGTTGCATATTTGCAAACACTTCACATGGGTTTTTTTGTATATTAAAGACCTGGGTTGCAGGTCAGCATTGCTGCCCCAAACAGGCTGTAACATAGAGAGGTGCCCACTCTGCCTTTGATCTGCTTGGGTATCTAAGCAGGTGCCAAGCAGGAAGAGGTTTTGCCAAGATTCTGGAATTATGAATTTACCTAGGCCTTTCCTGCTCTTTTCCAGAATCTGATAGTCTTCATCTAGGAGACAGAAGGTTCTGAGCTTCAGTCAGACCTGTTACGACTCACATCTCACTTAGGTGCAACTACAGGATCTACAGTAAGACCAGTACAGGCCAAGAAGAGAAAACAGAGTGGAACCTAAACTATACATTTCTAACAGGTAATCTGCTTCTCACCAAGATATTTGTCAAATTCTTGAGAGACTGACATATGCATAACAAACCTGAAGCACCAGGCTGACTCATGGCTCTACTGCAAGACCCTTTATCCTTCAACAAATCAAACAGTGAAGATCTGCTGCCACTTCATGCAGGGTTGGACTAGATGATCTTTAAAGGTCCCTTCCAAACCAAACCATTCTATGCTTCTATTATTTAGGTAAAACTAAGGAGATGGACAGTAGATATGGGTCATAAAAGAAGGTCCAAGATGGTGAAGACTTTAATTACATGAATGTGCTTTTAAATTAGGTTAGAGAATACATCAAAATTAATCCAGCATATAGACTCTAGTTGTGCATCAGGATGTGTACAAATAGCTCAATATGCTTCTGGGAAACTGTCTGAAGAGATTGGAGCAAAGGCAATATTGTGTTTCCCACCACAGGGCTCAGAGAAAGCTATGTCCTCCCATCCTGGCTTTGACTCTTGGCCTCTCCAATCCTGTGAATATAGTTTCCTACTTTAAAAGGAGGATATTTAATTATAGCTGGACATTTTAAGTTCAGGAGAGAGGAAGGAGGGGAAAAGCACACAGTTTTAAAGAAAAAACAATGCCCTTTTGTTTATTTTTTCTTTCATATGGGAATTCTACTGCCTTGCTCTTATTTATTTTTACTTTAATTTAAAGTGGCATCTCTATTTAAAACAAACTAGCAAAAAAGAATCTGTATGTACTACTGAACACTGAGAAAATAGAGAAAATGCTGACTAATAATAGCTGCTCAAGTTACTGTCACAGATAGGGTAGCTGCTTGTGAATACAGAGATTCTATGTTTTCCATCTACTCATCCCACTGTTTTGCCACTGGGACACATGGAATGTAAGGTAGTATTATTGGCCTATTCTGTGAATTGTTTGGAGACCAATGGACAAAAAGCAGATAAGAGGAGGTATGTAAATAAACACACTCTAAATCCCTAGTTAGAATAAACCCACAGGTGAAAGCTGTATGATAAAACCATGTTCCCAAATTCACAATTACCCTTGAAACAAATGAACATTTCTGGTTGGAGATTCACTGCATGCAGCCCATTCCTCAAAACATTGGGTTGACTTCATACCACTTAAGGCACTAATTATTTGCACGTATTTTGCAGAGAGCATCCTGGGAGACCCTCCAGGCTACTGCATGCCATGGGAAATAGTGTGCTGCAGCTAAGGCTGACAGAAAAACACTTATCTGGGGTGTGCTATGGGTTAGGTGCTGGTGATCACAGGTATAGACTGGGAGGGTAAAACAAATGCTCTCCATGGAAATCTCTCCTATTCAGTGTCAAAGTGAACAGAACAGGACTCTGTGCTGCTCCACTGCACCAGTCATTTATTTACACAGGCACCTGGAGAAAACCCTGCAGTGGGGCTGGGGATTGCTTTCATTGGGAACTGAAGTTCCAATTCAATATTTTAATTTCACAATCTATAAAACTACCATTAATGGAAATATTTGTACTATAACATAGCCAACAAGTAGAAATTACAACGAAAAGTTCACTGCTTTTTTCCTTTCTTTTTTTTTCTAATGAAATTACTGTGAGTAGTTATGAAGTCTTCCTTAATGATTTCAATAGCAGCCTACAACAGAAGTTACTCTGCTGAAATCCACAAAACTCTGTATTTGGATACAGCTTCATAAATAGCATGTCTTCAAGTTAGATGATTTTCAAAGAGGCAAAAATTTTTTTCTTAGGCAATGCTAAGAAATTAACAGTAACTATTTCATGAGCCTCATTATATAGTTGCTATTATAGAATCATAAAGCCATATATTAAAAAGTTATCTGGATGGCTTTATTCTATTTCATTTCATCTATCCTATAAATGTATCAGAAGTAGATACAATAAACGAGGAATATTTATCACCTCCACTCTTGTAACAAGTCTGGACATCAGCCTTTTCTAATAAAACTACAATATAAATGTGGTTGAGCCCCAAAATACAAAATGATGGGAACAGGGCAGAAATTCAAAACTATGTCATTAATGAGTGATATATTCACAATTCTGAAGCAGATAAGATGGGGAGAACTTAAGGTGTCAGAAATTTAACATGCATTTTATCCAGAATTAATTTCCTCTAAACACATTCTCAGCAACTACATGGCTATTTGGCTACAGTTGAGAGGCTTTGTTAGCCAAGCTACTAATCTTGCATTGAAAGAGTGAAAACAGGAAGCTTTCCATATTAATCACATAGTAAAGAAGTGAAAAAGCTGTAGATTAGGCTTTATATTGTCAGAGGTGTTATTAGGCTAACATCAAAAATTGGGCTGAATAAAAATTACAATTAAGGAAACAGGAGAACCAAAATACACTGCCATTGTATTAAAAAGTACCTTCACTAATACAATTTTCAAAGACGCTTAACAGGACTGTGGGTTGACAGCTAGATTTTGAAGATACAGCATTAAATAGGAATAGTAATAGAGGAGGTGATTTTTAATTTATTTTTTTTAATCTTGTATTTCAAGGGATGTCAGGTAAAAAGACTACAGTATAACTAATGACTAATCACTTGATTGGAATCTATTTCTTATTGAAATACAGTATGTTTAGTTTATCACATAACCTGTAAAAATAAGATGTAACAGAGGCTAAATACATTCAATCATGCTGTAAACATATGACAAGATTTTCAAACACTCGGGCAATGAACATTCCATGTCCATGTGATAATGCTTTTTCTGTCTTCTTGTTTTTTCTTAAATAGATAGCCTACAGGGCTATAACAGAGCTCTAAATTTAAAGGAAGGTTAAAATCCTGGGTGTCTTTAGTACTTCCAGTAACAGCTAGTATATCTCCACACTGAAAGCCCATTCATCTGGTCCGTATTTAAAAGCTAACCAACAGATGTCAACATCTTAGTTAGTTCCTTAGAGTCCCTTCAGTATCACAGGGAAGAAACTGGCATCCCTAAAGGGCAATCCATTCAATATTCTAGATTTCTACTTTAAGAGGAGGAGAATCATCCTATACAGGTGCTGCTTGGCAAGTGAGGTTAACCTGGATAAAGAACTCGCGAGGAGATGAATTCAACCATAAATCTCTATGTCCAACATCTCCCTAGTAGATGATTAATTCTTAAGGGGAACATTTGCAGCTGGCAAGGAGTCCAGCACACAGTGTTTATGTACAGATAATATTCTCTCAGAGAGAGAAAAGCAAGCAGGCCAAAGATCAGTTATGTGCATTACACATTTCACTGTACTGTGCTATTCCTATCTAACATTTCGCAAAACATCTTTGTAGGTCTTCTGGGACTACAGTCTTCATTTGGAGCTGAAAGAGATGTTCAATAAAGATGGAAGGCACCTGTGATTATGAGCAAATATATGCTTTGGCTCAGAGGCACCAGAGTTTTGAGATGCTGAAAAGCACCATGTCATTGCCTTCTAAATCTGGCAGGTGACACTCTTGAAGGAAGCTAAAAGAAATGCAGAAAGCCTGCTGGCTTTGATAGGCAGAAGTTCGCAGGTGCAGTAGATCTCCCTCTTGGGTTCAGCTTATAGGTGACAGACAGTGTAGCTTAAGAGGAGCAAGGCCTCTTTTGGGAAAAGTTGCCTGAGAGAGCTTTCATCAATCCAAAGCACAGCTCTTGTCTACATTGCAGTGCCATTGCTTATTATTCTATGGAATTTTCTTGCCAAAAATAACAACAAAAAGGCCAGAAGCTAAGTCAAAGGTCTATCTAAGCACAGCTAACATCTACTTGTTCACAAAGTAACTATGTACATTACCAACCAGGCTCTGACAGCAGAACTTCAGCATATGGAAAAGAAAATCCACTTTTTCAAACTAAAAATAAATAGGAGATATTCTGCTGCCTAATTTAACTTACACTATTTCTGATTCTTCCTTTTGCATCCTGTAAACCCTTATCTTAAATTTAGAATAAAGGTGACAGACAAACCAGGCTGGAGAAAATGGAGGTCCCACATCTCAGCCTCAATTCTCACATAGTTTCAGAAAACAGGCAACAGCCAGTGCTTTTCTTGTGTGTAAACATGGGATATAGGCAGCACTAAACTGAAGATAAAGTATCCCTGCAGTCATGTGGCCAGTTTTCTGCACTGTAAGGAGAGAGCTCATATGCTATAGGAGATCCCCAGTACAGCCCTGCTTTGTGAACACAGCTTGAAGACCTGGGATCCTCATAAACCTCACCTAAAGTACAAGGACAATTATGGCACAAGCCCTCTATTATAGTCTTTATCTTGGTAAGGCAGTCTTCCAGCAGAAATAAAACAAAATAGAAAGGCAGTAGAAAATACTAAAGCTGTTGCTTTTGACACAGTTTTTATCAGAAAGGAGACTTCCCATGAGTTGCAGTTTGTTTCTACTAGAATGGTTATTTTACAGATGGATGCACTTACTGAGCTGAACCACCCAGGAACTCATGTAAGATGACAGAACAGAAGTCAAAAGCAATGACTAATTTCTCTATGTTGACCACAATCTCCACAAAACAGAGTTAGCATATTCAGAAGGAGCAGAGGGACTTTCCTTTTGGAAATGTGGAGGTAAACACCCCAATCAAGAAGATGGGATAATCCTCATTGTTGTACAACAAGGGACATGCTCTATTTACATTTATTTCATTTCACTGCCTGGAAGATGAAAGTGTTTTATGATAGCAAATCTTTAAGTGGTGATATTTTTTACCTAATGAAGTCTAGAGTAGCACTCCCCATCATGAAATTACAGAATAGGAAAGTTTTGAGATGTAAAATTCAATTCAGAATATTACTCAGATTTCAGCAGCAAAAATAAAACTGAAGAAAAGAAATACTTTCTGAACCACTGTACATATCTGTAACATTCATCCTACTGTGAAGGGACTGTGGCCAAAGCATTTTACATAGCAACTCCTGTTGCCTCAGAGACAGTCATATCAGAAAAGTAGAGTTAGATCACTATAGTATTCATGTAATGATTTTATTACTTAGCCCCTTAAAACAATCTCTAACTACTTAAACTGTAAATGTTTCTAAAAATGGCTGGAAAATACATGTTTGTATATTTTGACAATATAATTACATTTTAAAGTCAATAATGCTTCTGATTAAGTATCATGTTAAGTGAAGAAAAATGCAATATCTTTCAGAAGCTGTTCTGGAAATAATTTTGGCAATTAAGAAAAAAGCTTCCTTAATTATCACAGATTGCTTTCATCAACTTTCTTCTGTCATAGTAGATTATATTAAATGCACATGCACACAAATCATTCCAACATAAAAATTACTTTCAGCCTTCCTCTGTATGCAGATTAATATATAATTTCTGCAGAAACAGTTGAAGCATCTAAAGAATAGCAGGACATGCTTTGCAATTATACAAAACATTTTATAACTGTCATTTGCAAATACTCAAAACCACTCTGAGAGTGGGAGGGAGAAAATTCTTTCACTGGCAGTAATGGTGGATGAAAAATGTGTGTGCTCCACGGAAACAGAAATACTTCTAATATGAACTAAGGCATCTGAGGACAAAGGCAGGGGAGAGCAAGGGGCTGTTTGTTGCTGAACATTTTCTAGCAGACAGCATCTATAAACAAGCCATTTCTACTACTAACTGAAACCACAGATATTGCAAAGTTGGAAAGAGTGGAAAAACTCCTCAGTAAATACAAGGCTTCTGGAAGAGTAGAGTAGTACTGAAATTATAACTATAACCAGGGGGAAGCTCAGGTGCAGGATATTTGGCAGGCAGCTGTAGGAGCTGAATTGCAAGCTGTGGCTTACCTTGGCAATGAAAGTCTCTGATATTATTCAGTCTTTTGCCTTTCTCAAGAGCACTGTGTGTTTCAGATGTATCTCTGTTAGGAGACCTGGGAAAAACAAACATCCATCAGATGAACAGACTTAGCATTTAATGAGGAGTTTGGTGGGCAGCAACCTTCTATTAATTACTGTAATATTAGTATGCAAATTAGAAAAATGCTTAAAAAAAGAAAATCCAAATAAAGCTTAATTGGCTGTGCATATAAATCATTTCATATTACATGGACTAATCAGTCCTTAAAGCCTAACATTAATAAAAAAGAGAGAACTCTCTGCAGTATTCCTAAAATGATAGATGCTTCCAGGTCCACATACAACAGACTAGTTATTTCATGCTCCCCCTGTGCTGAAAACCAGTAAGGTTAATCAAAAATGGGAAGAATTATGAGGATAAGAAAAAAAAAACTTCTGTCAAAAGAGCAGGTAAAGAAATAGTTAAGATAGCTGGCAAGATTATTTCAACTCAAGCTGTATTTTTTACTTCATCAGACAATAAGGAAGTGGAGTAAATGGTGTGTAAACTAAGTACACTTATTTTAGAAAAGGAATTACAAAACTCACTTGCAAATGAGGCTATAATATGTAGAGCCTTATCTGATTGAGATAGCAGAGACAAAGGCACTGGGATCATTTATGAATCCCATTAGATTTAATTAAATTAAGACTGTGAACAATATGCCAGGAAGAATGTAGAGACTTTGGCTTCTGTCCCAGTTATTTTCTTGGGGGCTTTCCTCTAAGGCAATATTTATGTATCTCTTCTGTTGACTAAACTTTTTCAAAGTCAAGTTTTCTGGTCACCCTATGCCCTAATATTTACTTAAAAAAAGAGAAAGAATAAGTTCATTTGTAACTGACAAAAATTATAAAGCTGTGGCATTCATTTTTGTGCTTGACTTTAAAGGTCAACAGAAAATGGTTAACCTTGAGACCAATGATGGGAGGATGAAGGAGGATGAGTTTTTTTCTGCTTTAAAGTAAAACAAAATTGACAGTGATTCCTTTTTCCAGTGACAATTATCTTTTATTCCACTCTTTGAGGGTTATCCTTCACTGGTTGTGAAATATCTCCACTAATTTTGTTAATATTTAAAGCTCCTTTGGGTACATATTGCCTCAGAAATTGTAGAAATAGAAAATGCTATTCAGATCATACACTTCAGTCCAGTCAAGTTCATTGTATTTCATCCAGTAATTCCTGAACAGAGGTCAACAGACTGCAGCTGAATTTAAGACTATAGACAGACATCAATTTGTAATTAATAGCCTTTTAAGATGAAGAAACTAACCCATCTTTCAAAAGCTGTTTCAGGGTCTCATTACTCTCACTGATAACATTATTTGCATTTCTTCACTTCTTGGCCCTTTATTTATTACACAATTGAAGTGGGGAAAAATAACATTTTGTTTGAGCCAAAGGTTACACAAGATGTTATGGACTGGCTGGTAAAGTTATAGCTCAACTTTCTGTCATGCTTGTAGACAGTGAATTATGGGCTGTAAGCTGCCAATTAGCTTTTACTTTCAAGATAACAGTTTATATCCAAGAAGTGGTGAGGAAGAATTCTTAGTTCTAAAAAATGCTTTTTAATAATAAGCAAACTGATAAAACTCTCATGTTACTATACAGAAAGGTGCAAGAATTCTTAAATGGACAATTTTCTTCTTCCCGAGATATAATTTATACTATCAAGCATGAGAGTCAACTGCCTTTTCAAACCCATATTAATTTGTTTTAATATGATGATATCATTATTTATATCAACTATGTTAATAAGTCGAACCTTTGGATGTTGTATCTGATAGTGCTAAAATTCTGAGACAGCTGTATGGGCTGTGGGGAATAAAACAACTCATCAGCTCCAGACCTTTTCCATTAGATAACCAGAAGAATATGTACACAGTATGCTTCCTTTATCAAGAACGATGACATAACAATCTTGTTTTTAATTCTGTGTTGGCCCAGATGTGAACACAAAACAAAGGTTGATACAGAAAACTCTTTGTGTTCCCTTCTATGAGCTCAGCTTTGTATTTAACTGAGTGATGCTATCCCAGGGGTAAGAAGATGCAAACATCATCGGATATCCTAAAGTTCCCATAATGCAGTTGTTTCCTGGATAGTAGTTTCTTTTGTTTTCACTAGCTTGTAAAAAATCAGAGTAACTCCCAACAGGCTATCCTAATTAAGGTTCATTCAGTTTCAGTTTATATTAAGAAGAGTTAGCATTCCTTGGTTTTCAGATTTACCTGAAAAAAAAATTTCTGAATAAGCAACCTATGCAGCTATGTATGTATATGTCAGAAACGTGCTTGGGACATCTACCCTTCAGCATGTGGTATATCCATTTCCTTAACCTGTGCCTGGCATGTTTTCTGTGTGACACTCAACACAGCGACCCCAAAAAGCTCCTCAGTCCTGAGGGAGCGGGGAGATAGAAGAGGTAGAACTTCTCTTTGAAAAAAATGTTCTTAGAAATGGCCATGATGAGGTGACATAGGTATCTATCACACCTGTTGCTCCCACTTAGGATCTTTAAAAATAAGAAGCACAATAAATATTTCATCATTCTTAATTTACAAAGGCATTTTCATGGAAAGTGGTCATATCTGAGTATCTTCCCTGCAATTTTGTAAACAGTTCAAGGTACAATCAGATTAATTTGATAGGAAGTGTGTCATTCCATTTGTGCTCACATATCAACTTTTTTTGCCTTCAAAATGTGTGTTCTTTCTCTCTCATTGATCGTTTCAGGGCAATGACCTGTAATATTCCCAGAGTCTTTCATTACCACGAAGCACAGGTCTTTATTAAAAGTTCATTTGTTCTGCCATCTTTAATCTGCCTCCCTAGATAATTTTTCTGTGTTTATTCTGTGCCCATGAAAGGAAAATTACTTGTTTGTATCTAGTGTGCAGCAGAATATTGAGACTGGGCCAGTGCAGAGCCTGCTCTCTGGCAATCCTGCTGAGCAAAGCAGCATATTCAAAGGGTATTTTGGTCAATATTGCCTTGTATGGGTGGTGGGGAAATAAAAGAAGTTAAAATGGGAAGAAATAGACTAGGATTTGATTACTGCCAGCATCCAATATTTAAATACAGAACACCTGAGTTCAGATGAGGCTGGTGTTTCACAAGAAAAACTTACTCTTGTCTACTGTCTGCATGGGCCCTAACAGAAACAGGTTTGTGAGTGCAGGCAGGATGGAGGGAGACAGCTTCCAAGACAAAGGGTGCAGGAATCCATCCTACTGTCCCTTCACACTAACAGAAGGTGCAGCTCAGTGCATCACACGACCCATTCAAGGTCTGTGGATCTTCTGTGCTACAGCTGACATTAGGAAATTGCATTCTAAAATATATGCTGGAGGTCACCACTTTCATTATGTGGGAAAGTTCACAGGGTGCTTTGAGCACAGAATTGGGTAAACTACATTTATCAGTATCCTTCTAAATAGCCAGTAAATAACAAAGTCCTTTCCTGCACGCAGAGGGGTGTTTAGCACAAGCAGTTCCTGACTCTCTGCAATGTTTAGCGTCACAGTAAAAACTGATGCATGGATACAGAGTCCTCACAATACTTGTTCTCTCTTGTTGCTTTTTAGTTTGAAGTCTACACATACAGTGGGGCAAGTTTAGCTTGCCATAAGTGCCACAAAAATTGGTACTTCTGATTTTCCTTAGAAAATATTGTGTAGATTGCGATTTGCAAGTTTTATGTATTTCTGTGACTACAGCTGAAGATGCATTCAACCAAGCAGTGTTAGGGCTTCATAAAGATCAAGGTGATTTTAATGGCAGAAAATCACTTCCCTGTCATCAGCTCTAAATACTCAAAACCATTTTCAAAGGAAAGAAAAATGCCAGATACTTTCTCAAGTATTTGCTGTTCACCACACTAAATATTTATGATTTTTGAAAGATTTGCTGGAAAATAATAGTTGTTGGCCTGAGCATGTTTCCATGTCAACTGCTTGCATCACTGAGATGTTTCCTGTTTGATATTTTGGTCACTCACTCGACTTTAAATAGAGGATTGTTTCATAAATAAGTGATTTTGCTTTAAGCATGTCAGTAAGGCACTGAACAAGATTTGCCAGGCAGTCTGTGTTCTCTAGAGATACATGACTGAAGAGGTGTTGAAAGAAACTGATTAAGAAGTAAAAGGTAGTGTTTGGTACTGTGTGTTCACAAGTTGTCAGTGAGCTGCTGTATCAGCACAAGAAGGGCTTACCCAAGATGAAAAGCAGCATATGGTCCCTGCTGTTCTGCAGTACATGGTTTCTCAAGTTCCTGCTCTTACTGCTCCAGCACAGATTTGTCTGAAAACAGCAGAGAAAACAACATCACAATCCAGAAATACTTAATCTTTTTTTGCCTTAGCATTTAATTGCAAATCATCTTGTTTTAAAAGCAAAGAACTCATTTAGCAGTAAGTATTTTAGCACTAGATGATGTGCTGGGATTGGGCCATGGCAGAATGAAAATGAAGCAAGGGGATAACTATTTTAAAACTACATTATTAAGGCTATAAATACTCACTCACTACACTGGAATCGAGAGTGGAAAGAGCACTCATTAACAATAAAAAGATAATTAAAAGAACTATCAATTTGCCATGAAATCAAGAAACTTAATGTTTAGTACTGGTGTTATTTCAGTTTTATAGTTTATCTTTCACGTATTTTAAAATATAGTCCATTTGTATTAGTGTAGTCAGTTTTGAGGCTATATACATTTTTTCAGCTAAACTTTATTAATAATTTATTATTAGAAAAAGATATGTAAAATTTCCAAAGCTACCTCACTAACTGATATGCCTAGTGACACTAATTTTAATGGAAAAAAAAAAAATTCCAGCCTTACAAAATATAGCTTTACTTTTCAAAATTAGATTGTGAATGTGGACATGTTGTTAAATTAAACTGTGGCCTTAGGGAAATACTTACAGGTTGCAGCAATATTTTTATCCTCAATAATTTTTGTTAATAGTACCAGTACACAGCTGTAGTTAAGGCTAAATTGGCACTAGCATGTGAAATCCTTGGGGTGATTAAATTTATGAAGTCATGACATTAGGACTGATTTTTTTTTTCCTGCAAATTATACACCAAAATTGATTTTTAAAATCATTTTGACTAGTTTGCATTTTAACAGAGTTGCATTTTCTGATAGGCTCTGTAACTTCTACCAGTTATTTCTCGACCAGGAAACAATAAAATAAGAACAATTGCCCTGAACTGGGGAAGCTTTAAACTGAAGGTCTAGTGAGTGTATTTACTAAAGAATCAAGTATAAAGATTTTTGCACAGAGACTCAAACCTCAACCCTCAGCTGGGGTTTTGTTATGAAGGATGCATTTCTTTTTTGAGACACTGGACTAAAGTTGAGGCCAGCTTGTGCTCTGCAGCACAGCCAGCAAGGGTTTCTCTGAGCAGTCAGTGCCAGCAGAAGGCTGAGACACAAGGGATCCAGTAGGACACAATTGCTTTGTAATTCCTAGTAAAGCACTTTAGGAACCTTTCTTTCTTCTGTGACTGTGAGGTACCACTTTCAGACAGTTTCTTGCTGCTCACTGAGCAGTTGAAGATTAAAAATGGCAGAAGTAGGTTTTCTGACATTATTTCTTTATGTTAACCATTGCCATGGGTCGTGAGCTATCTCCCATTCAATGTTGCAACCTTTCTTCTTTCATCAGACAAGAAGCAGCAGTTTTCCAAAACATTGTCTAATCATGGAGCTTCTAAAGAAAACCTGCAGCCCATACAGCTGCAAAGAGATGTCATGCCACTTGAACTGAAAAACATTCACCCCAAAACCAAACTACTCTCCATACTATTTATTATGTTGTACATTACTATGAACTCAGTATACACAATTCAGTAGCTAGGTATATAAATTAATCAACTTGAAAGAAGAAGTTGTGCAACTGGGATTTTTTTAGCTAGCAGTCACGAGAGGGGAAATGAGCAGACACAGTTCTTAAGATGTTTTGGGACTAAGCTGCATTGCTGTTTGCCTGCACAGGACATTTAATAGGGAACAAATTCAATAGTTAAAGTGTCCTGTAAAAGCCACTTCAGGAAACGTGGATCATGCTATCTCGTGTTGAAGAGCCACCTTTAAATAGCACTTGGAGAGCACCAGTACATCCTACTGATGCATTCCCCTTTCCAGACTCCCTTAACTTAGGGAAAGCTGCCACAGAAACACTGCAGGTTTGACTTAGCTTTTACTAATCCATTGGAAAAAACATGCAACAGATGCCTGATTGAGCTATTGATTCAGTAGAACAAGTTTGAGCCTACTGGTGTTACATATCAAAGTATTTCTGCAATAAAGACATTTTCCAGGTGGCAGGCAGATTTATTATAAAACAGGAAAGAAATGACAATACCTATGAGTATTTGAGCCATCACATTGCCAGTGCACAGCTTCCTCTTCCCAAGTCACAGAACTGAATTTGTCAAGGATTTCTAAAACTGACACAGATTCCCAGACATTTTCATACAATAAATGTAATCATTATCCATCATAGCACTGTTTTGAAAGAAATCTGCATGAAAAGGTTAGGCTTTACTGCTTTTTGTTGCTGTTGTTCCATCACTTACACACACAAAATTTTCTTTTAAATGTGGACTGAATTTGCCATTATGAGCATCTTACTTATCTGACCTAAAAATATGGGACCTTGTTGTACATACACATAGAATCATAGAACAATCAGAGTTGGAAGGGACCCACAAGGATCATCAAGTCCAACTCCCATGTATTCAATATTGATGACACAACAGTGTTTTCTGGATTCCCTGCAAATCACAGAATTGTCAGGGACCTTAAAGATCATCTAGTTCCAACAGCCCTGCCATGGGCAGGGACACCTCCTACTAGATTAGGATGCTCAGAACCCCATCCAGCCTGGCCTTAAAAACTTCCAGGGATGGGGCTTCCACCACCTCTTTAGGCAACCTGTTCCAGTGTCTTACCACCCTCATGGTGAAGAACTTCTTCCTAACATCCAAATGTTTGATAGTTTATGTTCTTGAAACAAGCTGCAAAACTGTAAAGCCCAGAAGGCACTAAATCTTCTCTGGAAAAGTCCAATGTATTTAAAATTCAGCTCTTGAAAAATGCCTGGTGTTCATGGACAACTCTCCTAAGAACGTGCCAAAAATACATAATGTCAAACATCCTAGCAGAGTTCTGAGAGGTATGTAAGTTGATGGGAACCTGAGCATGCAACAGTATGCAATTAAAGAAGGATCTTCTATTCTAATTAGACCATCAAATTATTTTCATTATTAAGTATAATTTAGTTATTTCCCTACCCTTACATTTGCAGGTTTTCAAAATTCCAGTTTGCAAAATTTCATTACCTTGAGCAAGTTAATTTGATCAGTGTTCCCATTCTGTCCATCTTGCTGTGGATGTGTACAAATTTCCACATGTAATCTTAATTTTTAAATTAAGTAGATTGAGTATATCTGATTTATCCTTTCAAAATGCATCTTCTATCTGTCATAGTTGAGACAACTCACTTAGTGAAAGGAACATTTTCCAAAATTATCTCTAAGCAAGCAGAAGTGCTGCTGAAATCTCCTTTTGATGATGGAGTTCTGTGTACTGACACTGATTCCAGAAGCCCTATCACCCCTGCAAGGGGCTGCCTCCTTGCTCCTGAGCTATGCATATCAGGCCTGAGGAAAAGTAAGTCAGCAACTATTAGCACACTTCTCAAAACCCATTCAAAGGACAGGAAAGAAAAAAATCAGCCCAACTCCTATCTAATTGAGATAAACTTCGAAGGCTGTAATGGTGAGCAGGAGAAGCAACTGTTAAGAGAATCCAGTTCTTTTTATATGGGGATATATTCTATTTTTATTTTGTCTTTAATTTTTACCTATAAAGAAATGTGACTCTTTAATAAAATACTTTAACAAAAGCATGCTGCTTTTTGACACAGCATGCTGGTGGTTGAAAAATAGTTACTGACTGTACAATTTATGCTTTCTTTTTAGTTATGTTAAAAATTCGCATACATGTACACAGTACAAAAAATGTTACAGAAAATATTAATTTGTTTATCCATGACCCAACACTAGCAAAATAACTGGATAATTATACAACTACGGAAATTCCAACAGTTGTATTTCCTGATAAACTTCTGCTCTCTTGGATGACTTTATACACCCCATATCTACCACTTTCTCCATAAGAAATTTTAATGACATGTCTGTTTACATACTATAATCTGATGAAAAATGTGCATTTTCTCATAGGTTTTGGGACCACTTATTGTTTCCTGAAAGAATGTAAAAGAAAAGACAGAAAAACTACCATTTTCAAATCTGTGTTCAGTCTCAAATTCATGTATTATTAAACTTGATATTTGCCAGGTCTTTCTCAAGTGCCTTGTAGTTCAGGCATCCTTTGTTCTCCTGGCCCCTGAATCTGCAGTCATAATGTTTTGGTAAGTTTCTATTCTAGCTCCTGGACAGGCTCACAGTACTACAAGAACTTTTATCCACAGTATTTATTTTATCTGCTGAGAAAAGCCAGTATTCTAGAAGAATAAATGGGAAAACACAGTAAGGGCAGTGAAGAAGTAAAATCCACATGCTCAAAAAATCTGCTTAGTTATTAATAATCATTGTATCTGTACTATCACACACACAAACCTTACCACAGGTTTGAGAAATGAAAATTAAACTCTGGGGTGGTTGTCAGGCAAGACTACCTTAAGAGGACAGAAAAGCATTACAGTTTGATCAGAAGGGTGTGTTGACCGATAGCACATACAAATATTCTTCACACTATGTATGGCTAGGCTTCACAAACGAAGCTCCAGNATGTGCCTTCTTCAAGCTAACTCTTCTTCACACTAACTCTAGGCCAAACTGACATTCTAAGCACCTATCCAGGTACTTCATAGGTTAATTTCATCACCCTTACATCCATATTCATTGTCTCTCCAACCTCCCTCTCTGTCATATTCTGGTACCCTGCAGGCTGTACTCAGTTAGCTAATGCAGTAGACTGGACTGTCTCCCAGCTTGGCAGCAGGCTATCACTTGCAAAGCTGATGTCACAGTTGTCTTGTCTCCTTGTCCCACCTTTAGTTTAAAAGGTAACTAAAAATCATATAGTTGGAGTCTGGAAGTTATTGACTCAACCAGTTCTCTGCTTCCTTGGATTAATGATGTATATGTCTGTCTTGATCATGGTACCAAATTTAGCTATTTTCTTGCAAGTGGCATAGTACCTCCCCAGTTGTGTAATTATGCAAGAAAGGCAGCAGCAGTTGAAAAGAAAGTTTCTAGGATACGTTTGTGGCAAAAGGTTTGAAAACACAAGGAGTATTATACTCTAGGGCTCCAAAAAAGGCAAAGCAAAAAAGATCCCACATTGTTTTCTTTTTTCTTCATGACTTAAAAGTTCATTTTGTGAATTTTCTGGGCTCTGAACTCACTTTTCAGCACATGGTTTTGGCATTGCTAATGTAAATACTTAGCAATTAGCACAAAGTGTCTCTTTATTTTGGGACCCAGTAAGTCACTTAGTTATGATAAGTATTTCCCAATGTGAGTCTTCACGTATTATAGCACTAGATGCTATATCAGTATTGCTTGTTCTCAAATAACAAGAACTATCTTATAAATTTTCAGTTTAAGGCACTACATTACAATAACAAAGACAAGCCAGATCAAGCTTAAAGTTCCATTGTGGATAGGTATTTTGGGTGGTTTTTTTTTTAAATTCCTATAAGCTAGTCTCAAGCACGGATTGGTGGCTTTCGTATTTATTTGTTATTCTGCATTAATAAGAAATTGCAAATCATATTACCATGTAATTGTAATTCTAAGATATGAACTGTTTCTTATTGTAGACTGAGCCGAAATAATTGAATTGATTCCACTTAGGATGTCTTTTTCAAGTTGATAAAAGGTGAGGTTTTATGTACTCTGCATTCATCCTACATGGTAGGACAAATACTTCTGCAGTTTTCTAGCAAAACAGCTTTTTGATCATTCTCTCCTTTTCTGCCTACTAGATGATACCATACAAGTGAAGCCTTGGGGAGAAATCTCTCCTCTCAGTGTATACTTCACATTATCTTAGATCTACAAACATTTTCTTTCTGGAATTATCCTGAAAAATGCATAATAATAATAATTCACATTAAAATTTCAACCTGACTTTTGATGCCGGGTACATACATTTGTATGTTTATTTAGACAAAAAATTCAACCTCGTATGCATATTTGTGTCTAGAAGTTTCCCCTCCAGTTGATGGGCACTGCACTGCCTGGGAATCTAGCAAGTTCCAAAACAATCTGGTTTGTTGCATTTGATCACATCAGCTCCTTTGAACATATCCACCATTCCTGCACCACTGAGCTTTGTGCTTAAACATAGTTAGAGATGCAACTACACTGAGCACTGTCAGCACATGGAGCCTTTCTAAGCAGAGACCCATAATGGCAAGTGAAATCCCACTAACACATCTGAATAACAAGAAAAACTAATGCTTTGGCCTGCTTGAATGTTAATCATGTGTTTCTAAAACCATAGAAGATCAAGTAGGTTAAACACAGCTTGCAAGTTACAACATCAAAACAGCCTGATGTGACACACAGTACAACACTGAAGACACTGGCTAAATTCATTTGTCGCTAGAAATTTCCACATAGCACCCATGACATACGTCACCTTACTATGTATAGCACATCCTGCTCATGCCCAGAAAACATTTCTCAGGTTGCACAACAGATTTCAGCCACTATTGCCTTAGTTGGACTGTCTTAACTAATTCTTGATTTGTTTACTATTTTCCCCCCGAGATACAGCTAATTGTGGCTGTAATACAGGCCTTCCTAGAAAATCTACTGTTATGCTGAAATTTAAGGGTTTCTCCTGCAATATGACTGACTGACAACAGAAAACAGGCATGTTTAAAAGTAAGCCTACAGCTTTATACTTTGGAAGTCAGACTTATCCATTTAATGTTGGTTACCTCAAGTTATACAGTTAGTTCATTGCCTTCACACTCGCTACAGGCAATGAGAAGACACACTGTAAAGGACTCCTATACTCCTGCTGGTCCAGACTCACACCCCAGTGCCTGGTGTCCAAGTGTGGCTCTTTGGTGGGACTGCTCCCAAGGCAAACGTTATGCATTCCATGTGGGTAGCTTCAGCCATACTGAGAGGTCACTCTGACTTCAGTTTAAAGAAATAAAAATAGACATATTAATTGTGGGAATGTTAATTTCTTGCACACATGAAAAAGAAAAGGGATTTTAAACGAGAAGTATAAATCTTGTCCATTTCAACTGAGACAGTACTTTGGGTTCAGTACAGCACTTCATACTGATATTGAAATCACTGTGTTTTCACAAGTTGAATTGTGAGCTGCACTTGAAAGTTGGGAACAAGATTCCTTTGTATTCACAGGAGTGATTACATTTAACCCACGTACATCCTATTGCATGTTCCCCAGCTATTCCCTTCCCTCAGGTGTCTTTCATTAAAGCACTCTCACTGGCACAGTGCAGGTGGAGGCCTTGGCAGGATGAGAAAAGGCAGGACAAACTGTCTCAGATGAGGGCACTAAGATTTCTTCTGGCACATTTCAACATGCTAGTACAGATCCAGCCATAGCAGCAGAGTTAAGAGTTATGTTCATTGCAGAATGCAGGAACACACAGAGAAGGAAGTTCACCTAGGCATACTGAACTCAGATGTAGGCAGCGTGCCAAGGGGAGTATCTTTTATTCTGTCATTACAAGGCACTTACAGAAGCTATTATGATTAATATAGGAACTTTTGGAAGAAAACCATTGTTATTTATGGAATGTTTATATGAACAGTAGGGCTTCAGTTCTTGACCTTTATCACAGGCAATTCTTGCCTGGTTCTCTAGAAAACGTGCATCCAACTAAATGGGCAAAACACACCATTTGCTATACTCTGCTTCTTAATGAAAATGAGACTCTGACAGTCATCCAGAAGCACAATGTGACCCTCTGTACATTAACAGTATTTACAAGGCACTAGGTAATTCGAAGACAAGATGTGTTTGCTGAAATGTGAAATGATAAGCTGTCAGGAAGGGCTGGTGAAGGTCTTCTGCACAGTGTGGCATAACAGCACTCAGCAGTTTCAAGGCAATTTGCATCACTTAAAAAGCCAATTTATGTTGTCGTGAACAGAGCCTTTTCCTGCATTACAGGAGATGGTATATCCAAGCAGGCAGGCTCAAGACAGTTTCTCTGAAGTTTTTTCATCTGCAGAAATACATCACCTCTCTGCTGTATGCCAACAACAGTAAAATATTCCACTCATTTTTAAGAGTCCTCCACTCCAATGCACCCTCCCTTTTTCCCTATGTCCAGCTGTCACTCAACTCAAATAACATTGTTGTTATTCTAGTTGTCAAGGTTTTAGAAGGACAATACCAAAAAAGGTATTCAGTTTGGAAAGTATGTGTTCTTGGAACTGCATATAATTGGTGACCTCATGACTTTAAATATAAACTTTGAAACCTAAGAATTTATCTGAAGAAACAGTAAGATTTCATGCACATTTTGCTAATCTTCATTTACGGTGACATGAGATTTCTTGTTTTGTTCCTTTTTCTTAGAATTTGCTTCTCAGTAGCTGACAGCACAGGCCAGTGTTGAAGGTGATGGGCAAGCATCCATATGCTTCCCTGCTGAGGCTCTGACCTGGACCCCTGTGCTATCCAGCCCTGCCTCAGAGCAGCTCTGCCAATATGCCTCAATCTCCACCTGCAGCTCCTAACTCCATCCCTCTGTCCTTCTTGGGCCTTGTCATTCACTCTGATATTGGGATACTCTCCAGGACCACGAAATAGCTCTGTAACAGGAACATAGATGACTTCTCTAGAAGGGCTGCCATAATAAGCGAGACCAGAGTTCCACTGCATTCAGCATCTCCCAACAACAGCTTGTAGCAGAAGTTTAGGAAAGGAATATTAGTAACAGAGCAGGCATAGAAAGACTCTTCCCAGTCCCAAGAGCACCATCAGCATGTCTTTATCTCATATGCAGCTATATGCATCCTTATTTCCATATATTCTTAGTACAATTTGGATCAGAAGCAAATTGTGGCAGGGTGGCTTTCTATTACATCACTAACATCATGGTCTAGTAAAAACTGCTTCATAAACACAGCTACCATTCTCAAAGCCCCATTTATAGATTGCACAGACCAAATCTCAGGATGTTTATAGAAATGCAAACAAGAGGTTCCAATGGTTTAAGCCACTATGTGTGTTTGGCAAGAATATGAGACAGGACAGGACAAGTCTGTCACCCCTCTTCTGCTTGAGCCCCCTGGAAAAGGAGCTGCTGCTGCTGTCCCTGTGGGACCCACACAGAAGGGCCCTGTGCACACACTCAGACACTCACCAAAGGCAAGGCAGCAAGAAAGCAGGCATTGAACAAGAATTCTTCTTGTAGATACTTCCCCAGCAGCCTGCAGACAGGACAAGCAATAGGCAATCACCTTCATTATAGATCACTGCATGGACAGCACTGCATGCAGAGGGAATGGCAGAGTTTAGGTTAAAAGGTCCATTTGCTCCCAAATTGATTGCATCTTGTGCCTGACTAGCCCCAAGCAACACTGTTACTACTTGCATCAGCATACATGGATAGCAGGTGGAAGACATGACACTTTAGCCTTTACTTGAATTGAGCTGGGGAGGTTTTCTTGTCTCACCAACACTGGATGGAATAAATATCTTTTATCACTGCACTCACACATCACACCACACATATCACATATCAGGGGGATACAGTTTTCCTACTCCTTCAAGTAACTACTGTGTGATTTCAGCTTCAGATAGTTAATAGCTTGTATTTCCTAACTGGACTGTTATCTCTCTTTTTACTCTGCAAGGCTGTAGTTGTTTAATAAGTGTAACATGCTCCCTTATAAAAAAACTGGGTATTTACCCATAATTTGTGCTTAGGCACAGACTTTTTTTTTGTTGTTAATTGCTTTCTTTGGTTCTTGGATTGTGGTCTTATATTTTTTAACTTGTAATTTCATTTCCCATTTCTTATTTATGTTGTTTACTACACAGTCCCAGAACCATGCTTTACCTTCTGATGAACATTCCCTCTGGTAAAAACAGCAGCACAACAGGCCAAACAGCTACTGTCAGCTGAAGTAGTTCCTGCAGTTGGAAGCAGAGCCACTCTTCTTAATGTAATTAAATTTTGTAGCTTAAAAGAACATTCACCCTCACTGATCTACAATATGCAGCTGGTGATTAAATTCCAAAAATTCATTTCACTAAAACATTTTGTTCTATTCCAATTCTCCTGGGATGATCACATGGTCATTCAAAAATTGTTGATATGCACTATTTTGTCATTAAAAGGAGCTGAGAAAGCTCCTAATACAGAGATACAGATTATTTCTTTTGAATCAGACTACAACAGGCGTTCTAAAAATAGCTGAGGAGAAAACAGTGTCTTAAAAGCCAGAAAAGTAAACAATAGATAAACCTAGTCTAGAACCAAAAATAACACAAGCAAAAAAAAAAAAAAGACAAACCAACAAATAAGCCCCCCAAACAATCAAAACAACCAAGCAAATACTGGAAAAATAGTTGTAAAGTATCACTGGAGACAGTCGCAAGGGATCATGAAGTCAGAAGAGCACAACAACACAAACAGAATAATATCTTCAGCTGTCTGCAGAGTAGCTGCTGGGGAAAGGGAAACCTAGCTGGGGACAGCATAGATCTATGGATATCCACTGTGGGTATAGAGGTACTAAAGCCAAATCCTTCTGTGTAACTTCTACACCTTTTGGGCACTGCACATGAAATGGATGTTCAGATATCTCTTTTTAAACCAATAAATCAACAGGTGAGATTTTTTTCCTGGCATTGCTGGACATAGCACTACTGCTTCACTGAATTGTAATCATTACACATTTCTTGAATGAGAGAAATAGTCACTGGCCTGAAGAAGATGACAGATCATTGACAGACACTTCTATGTAATAACAAATATTTGGAAGGGGCTCTAAGTCTCATATGGTTGTTAAAATAAAAATGGACAAAGGTAAGCTTTTTGAAGATTGCTGAGGCTTTAGTAGAGACAATTTAAAAATTGATTCTCTAGGAAAATTATATTCTTGGATATTCATAAACCAAAGAATTCTTCTGCAAAAGCATCTACTCTATATGAAAAATGTGGCTTTTATTGCCCTTGGAAAACTGCCTGAAAAGCAAATAATTTTCTACTGAAAGCTCATTTTGTCAAGCAAAAGGCCGTAATTTTCACTCAGATTCATCACCAGCATCACACTGAAGGCTAAGCCAAGTAATATCCACCCCTCCTCCTTGCAGATGCAGGATTTCCTCCTGGATATCTTGGAGCACTAAGTCCCACCAAGCTCTGCCCCCTTACATCGAGAGACCCAGCTTGGGCTGCACAGTGCCACGGGGAGATACTCAGACTGCATCTCTCCAAGATAATTCAGATAGCACTTCTAGCTTCTAACCTAGATTGCTGCCTGCAGGTCAGGTAAGCATACAGATGTTAAGTAGTTTTGGAATGCCAAAGGCACACCAAAGACCAGTATCTTCCTTTTGCATCACATGTGTGTATGTATTGAGCAAATTCCTTGCCACTCTGTCATCTTCTTCCTTCAGCTCTTCTCTCTTGTATATTTTTTACAAAAATAGAGCTCTTGGAATAACCTTCAGTTTCTTGTCTGAGCAAGGATGCTGCTTCAGCCCCATGTGTTTTGCTTCATTAGTCTTTTGCTACAGGCATTTTCTTGACAATTCACTGCAGGTCTTCTACTACAAATATTTGCTTTGTCTCTATGCCTTTTAGATCATGCAGTTTCTGGTGCAGGGACTAATTCTTTTTTTCTGTTAAAGAACACTCTTACTCTACTTCATCCATTGCAGATTCATATGCTGATATTGTATATATAGATCTATGGCACAAAAATATTGAACAACTGTAAATTTTAATTACAACTCATGGTACATTCCATGTTTCATAACCACATTATATTATGAATTAAACAATATCTGTCTTTCTGAAATTAAATAACCTATGTTTTTGGGATCTCTCACCTATAGCCAAATGCCAGTCATTGCAGAATGCTCACTTGGAAGGAGGAAAGACCAGAGAAGTCAACAGAAATATTTTACCCATTGGTGAGAGGTAAAATAAAAGACCCACTTGCCTTAAAACTGAAACAAGCAAATAAATTCTCTGCTGCCCCAAACCCTGCCTAAACCTCAAAAAATGTTAACAACTTTCATGTGTCAAGAGGGTTATTTATGAAACTATTTTCTTTTCAGACACTGCAGTACATTCCGTCCTTTTGCTAAGATACTGTAAATTCATGAATGATGAGTAAGTCTTACTTTGGCAGAAATATTTAGATTTATCTGAAAAAGAAAACTATCAGCTTGTTTCAATGCTGAGATAGTATTTCAGTGACTAGTGGTATGCAATTATACCATGCTCTCTCCCTCTGCTAGGTGTCATTTGTAGCAGCGTTAGTTCAAGAAAGGATTTCTGTTTGGCTGAAGCAGATTGCCTTACTTAACAGCTTAAAATTTTTCTTCTAGTGTTAAATTTCCAGGCTGTGTGTGCATGTTTTCTGGTGCTTTAACTTGTGAACAACTGTTAATACCCTCCTGCAGGGAGAGCTGGGTGCTAAAAGCACAGTGACTGCCAGCCTTGCTGCACAGCTCTCATGCAGAGCTGTGCTTGGAGCTCACTTGCTGCAGTCCCAGCTGAGGGACTCAAAGCTGAAACTTCTTACTGACAGGTTTTCATGTTAACAGCCACACACGCTCTCACCAGTTCAGAGAAAAAGAAAGCTTCCTTTCCAAAGTGGTGTTTTTTCAGTGGGCCAGGACAATCTATGCCAAATTTATGCCTCTCTGTAATATTATGAGCTAGAAGCAGGCTGGTGTCTGGAAGATAATGGTAGGCGTGAATGAGCTCCATAAACCAGTCCTGCAAACAAACCAGTCACACAGATGCTTTCACTAAAGCAAAGTCTGTTCTGTTTCCAAGTTGTAAAACAAGCATTTGATTGTTTAGGGACCTGATGATCTGAAACCAGATGAATTTCTATGGCCTGTGTTAGGCTGGAGGTTGGGCTGAATGATCTAATTGTCCATTTGCCCATTAAAATGATGATTCTATGAAACACAATATGTTTTTGAAAGAAAGCAAGCTAAACACCAGCTGTCTGAAAACAGCTGTAAAGGAATCTCCTTTGATCGCCCTAAAGAGAACAAAAGAACAAAAAAAGACAAGAGACCACCTTTTGTGCTGCATCCCAAAACTCTCCCTAGAAGAGTCCAGAGCTGACTCCTCTGAAGCTAATCTCCCCCACAGTTCAGACACCAGAACTGGACACTTATCTTCTCTACTTTTGTTTTAAACCAGAGCATAAGAATAGTGTCTTCTGTTAATAAAAACCAAACTGCAACAAGCTTCAACAGTTCATTGTAGTAAATCATCCTGAATGGTGGATGCTCCTAGTTTAGCATGAGCCCAGAAGCATTACAAACTGGGCCTTCCTCATGAAATTCCAATACTCCCTGACCCAGAATGCACAGTCCAACCAGAAACAGTGGTCTCCTCCCTGAAAACTCTTGTAAGCAAATTGGTTTTCACTTGAGAATGGCATGGATGATATAACTGAGTTTCCACTAATGAAATGTTAACCTCCTTGCTCATCAGAAAGAATGCAGATCATGACTATATAAATACATATCTGTAATCACAACCATAATGCTTTATAAACTAGAACAACCACTCTGGCTGGAAATTAGCTGTAAATTTCCACACAAATCTGAAGTCTATTTTAAGTAAAGTGCAGTATACGATCTGAAAATGTCAGTTTGGTACACGCTTGCCAGAAGTCAGATATAAATTTGGGTAATGCTTTTAAGCAGTCATTTACTAGCAATGAATAGAATATAAAAAAACCAAGGAGAAGCAGGGGAAAAAAACCCAAAAGTCTAAGCTTTCCCCAGGACTAACCACAATTCCAGCTCATTATATCCTCTTTTTTTCTTTAATGCAATATTTGTTCTCGTTATTTATCTTTTTTTCATAACAGAACACTTTTTCTCATGAAAACATAACTTTGTTCTCACACCCTTTCACAATGCATGCCAAACTTTATTCCTAACATATTTAGTTTCGTTGGTATTCCACTACTATTCGGAAAAAGCAGTTACTGAATGACATGAGGGAGCCATAAACTTCAGCTCAAGATGAACACAATGTCAACAAATTATCTGTAGGATCTGTTACAAAGTTAGCTGAGCTTCAGACCATTTGAAAAATAACCACTGATGAAACTCCAACGCACAAGGCAGCATACATTTAGTATTATCAGAAAAACATACATTTAGTGTTATCAGAAAATCTTCAATATTTAGACAGGGAAACAGCCTCAGATTTATAAGCATTTTCTCATGGCACAGACCTTCCATTTTTTACCAAATGCAGTAACCATGTAAACTCATGTAACTTAGAATAGATACATTTGTATTCCCAATTTTTACCAGTTAGAACAGTTATTCTTTCATTGAAGCACTACTAAAAAGACAACATGTTTGGAGAGATATTTGGCTGCTGATTTCAAAAAAGAAACCAGCTTTGCTTAGAAAACCCTGAGTTCTTTAAATTAGTATGAAGAGAATCATTTTCAATACTCCCAAGGCCAAATACTAAGAAGGAATCTCTGAGAACGTCAGCTTTCACTACTTTTCCCAGTGTTGTTGGTTCTTCTCTTTCCAGTTTGACAAATTTAGACTCTTTTTACTTATTTAGGGATTTTAAACAAACAAAACTTCACCCACGCAATATGCAGTACCCATGAGATATAGTTGAGCCTAGTGATTAAGATAAGCAAATCTAACCAATGTATCATTCCTGACCTCCCATACATTAAAAAATACATTTTTAAAAGAACAAAAAATAAAAAAACCACAAAACCAAAAAACAACCAAACACAAACCCAACCACAAGTCAGAACAAACCTCAGAGACTTTAAGAGGTGCTTACTTTGCCATTTCAGAGTTCTTCCTAAATACTGTTTTAGGTTACTTCTTAACATCAAAAGGAAAAGCAGCAGTGAAGGTATCTTGAGAATTACCTTAAGTACCTATAGCTGTGTAATGCTGTGTTACTGAGTCACACAACACAGTGATGCAGAACAGTTGTGCAACTGAAGAAACATCAGTTCTTTTTCTATTCAGAAATAAACACAGAGGGTCTGAGCCAAGCTGTCTTTGCCAAGTACCACTGATCCATACTCAGACTTGAATTCCTCACTCCCCTTTCTCCTCTCCCTCATTATCTGAAACCAGAAGATGAATAAGAACTATTCATTTCCCTAAAACTTGATATGTTTAAAATTCAAGTCTCATTCTTGTGTCTCAGCCCATTTCTAATTAATATCTGTTTTACTGTTTTCATGTTTTCCATTTCACTGAGCAAAACAGACTGTTGATCTGTCCATCTTCCTCCTGAAACAGATATGAAGCTGAAAAACAATATGATCTTCTTGTTTATTCAGCCACCAAAAAATGATAGCCCTGCACTCTGTGTTTAAGTTATCATTGAATTTTATTCTGGTTGGAACATTTTAATAATAACAGATATTGAGATTCTTATAATCAGTGAACATTCATTAATGCAAAATCACTTAGCAATTCCTTATAATTATATGAAGTGTGCAAAGCATTGACCACTGAGGGAAATTATAATTAAAGTTATTAAAATTAATTAGTAAAGGAGACAGTAATTAAATCCCAGTTGCTGGAATGTAAAACTGCTCTGAAATGAAGGGGGACTGTTGGTAACATTTCTTTCCTTAGTGACTCAGAATGTGAGCTAATTTTTATGGTAAGGTGGGGTTTTTGTCTGTGAGGTTTTTAATAAAACTAGTTGAATAAAATTCTTTATTCAAAAACCTTATTCTAAGATTAATATCCAGCTATTTCTTATGAAATGCATATTGTTCAAGTCTTTCCAAGAGAGATCACTGCGGTAACAGCCCTAATAAAACTCCATGGTCTTACCACTGGCTGCAAATACAACAACATGGTGGTAGAGTTAATGCCAAAAGCAAAGCAGTTTGTCAGGGAACTACTCCCTTTTTCAACTGGAAGTGGCAATGACTAATACTCATACTTATCTTCACCTCCCCAGACATACTGCAGGATAGCTCCGGTTTCCTTTCCCCAGTAAACACTCCCAATAATAGGCTATCTTTGCCAGCCTCCCTCTGCTTCAGTAAATACATTTGCTGGAAGCACACAAAATCTCAGACTGCCCCAGTAAACTGAAGGTCTTTCCACAGTAAAGGGAGGGAAGGGCAGACAGTTCTGATGGGAAGAAATCCAAGAGCAGCTCCCAAGCACAACAGCAGCTAGAGGGGGATTTCTCTGCTTTGCTGAGGAAGTAAGCTAAAACTTGCTGGCTCTTATGAATAACCTCAGTCCACTGATGCAGAGCTCTCATGTTCTTCTCCACATCATGCACCATTTGCTCTCCTGAATGTTTTTTTCCAGGCAACAGTTGCATTTTTGAATTGCATCAGCTCAATGAAAGATTCAGTCCCACATATATATATAAAAAGGAATTTTAGATCACTGCTTTTGAAAATCATGAGTGAATCCTTGTTTGTGTTTCCAACTGACAAGTTAATCCCAGCTATCAGAAAACTTAGAGCTCCAATCTGAATCTCTGATGAGAAAGAGATGTATATATAGAAATCAAGTAAAACAGTTTATTTTCCTGGTTGTAAAAAAATCAGTCTGTTACTTTTCAAAAAAAGTCATCCCATAGCTGGTAGACTAAAAATGGTAAATTTCATATAAAATCAGAAATCTACTGTCTTATATGACTTCCCACTTTGGTGTTGACTACCTGTAATAAACACAAAAATGCAAAACTCATTATGCTGTGGGGCCGCAGAAGACTAAAGTGTATCTTTATGAGTAACAAATTAATTTAATTTTATTTAAAATTTAATTTTATTCTTTTGATTACTGATGGGCATATTGACTCACTGTCCATTGTTAAAGTAATATTGGAAAACCAGTCATGCTAAGGCTAACTCTGTTCAGGAGGAATTAAATTTAGTAGAGTTTATGTCCTCAAAGGCCTCCAAGAGACCCAGTGCTGAGCAAATTTTTTGTTGTGATTTCTTCAATAGATCTAGCTGTCTTAAACTTTCTTACTTCAGCTAGATTTGCCAAGACTGACTCTCTCTTCTTAGCAATGCTATAATTTCAGAAAACATATCAGGCAGGAAATAGCAGCTCTTGTGCTTGACAGATTATACATCAAATTTGATGTGGAAGAAGGCAGAAACTGTTCCCTTTGAAAGCAGAATTCCCTACTCCTTTTCCAGGCAAGACTACTATATACATTGAGTTTGCATGTCTACAATCCTTCACCAGCAAATCAGTCTGATCATGCCTGAAATTGTGCATCTGAAACTGTCACCTCTTCACAGTGACCACTACTACTATGCAGCCAGTGAAAATGCATTCAAACACTATTGGTGGTTGTTCACTACCTTTCCTTGGAAAGAGCAAAACATGATGAGATGTTTTCTTGGCTCCTGGATCCTAATCCAAGTCTTTTAGAAGCTCAGCTGTCATCTTATTGTTTTGGAAGAAAGACAGATTGCTCTCATACTCTCTTACTGAAACTGGATTCTGACCACTTTGTAGTGTACTCTCTGCTAAATGTTAGGCTGTGAAGAATAACTGATTTTTTGGACGACTAAATGCACACAGCAGACTTCAGAAGAGCTTTTACTGTGACTAGCATATGCTGAAACTTTGCTGGTTTTGCTTTAAAGTCAGTATAACATGTTTAATAGTTTCAGTGGCAGATGACAGTGCCATCCTTAATACTAAACTATTATGGAAAACTGTTTCATCATTGTTAAAGATGGATTCCTATAGTCTGACATTGAAAACAGTTTAGCATCAGGAACCAAACAATTTCTAGTGCTATTACAAACATTATCCTGGGAGCAGAGGGATTCTATTAGCTATGTTGTTGATTACATTATATTCTTTCCTTTCAAAAAAAAGTAACTAAGTAAGTTTATGGAAAAGATCTTCAGTGAAACTCCATGGCCTCTACAGTAGTAGAAGCATCCTTGCCTGAAACAAGATATGTCTGAGTGGTAATATATCCTTACCATAGACTAACGACCATAAAGCTGATGTAATAATGGCATTAAAAAGCAGTCTTGCTAGTAATATGTCATAATAAATTCTCATGTTTTGAGCCTATTCATTTACATTTTTCCTATTGGCTAAGATTGTTTCATTCTTTGGAAAAGATAAATTAATGCCTATGAAGACAAAAGCAAATAAATAGTCATGTGGTACTTTGCCAATAAATCTTTTCTATGGTATTTGATACTTCTCTAAGTAGCTTATTTAGAAAATCTAGCATAGTCATAATACAGCTGACTCAGAATATTGAATACTATATCTTGATTAGTTTGAAAACCAAACTAATTCTTTCTGTGCTGTTTCCCCCCATCCAGTCTCATGACCTCATCCTGATATTCAAAATAGTATTTTCCCACAGGTCAGGGCATACAAAAATAAATATATTTCCAGAGAGGCAATTTGAAACCATTTTAATGACTATACCTCACTTTAGAGACGTGCTCCAGCAGAAGTTTGCATTCATCACTAAAACAAAGCAAAGACACTCAAGCCATTTTCAGTTGTTGGAAGAACAAATAAATGCAAACTCAGACCCTAGGTTAACTGTAGCAGTAGATATAGCAACAGGGAAACATATTGTGAAATGATGGTTTAACAAAAAGCTTCTGACTCTAAGTGACTTCCTAATGTTCCTAGAATTATTTCTGGCAGCTAACCCTCTGATAACTAATGCAAGTCTGGGTAAGGAAAAGGCTAAGATTACTCACTATTTTCCATGTAATAACCAGAAGTTTTTCAAATATGTTTTAGAAACAGGTATTTTAATAGAATCACAGAATGGTTTGGGTTGGAAGGAACCCCTGGAGTCATCTAGTCCAACACCCCTGCAGTGGGCAGGGACATCCCCAACTAGATCAGGTTGCCCAGAGCCCTGGCAAGCCTCACCTGGAATGCCTCCAGGGATGGGAACTCAACCACCTCCCCGGGCAACCTGTTCCAGTGTTCCATCAGCCTCGTGGTGAGGAACTTCTTTCTGATATCCAGTCTAAATCTACTCTTCTCCAATTTAATAGAATCATAGAATGGTTTGGGTTATTTTACTCTTTGGCTTATTTGTTAGACACAATATACTTTGCATGTAGTAAAACTGCAAGGTTTGTCTCTTGGCACCATTTGCATTGAATCTGATTGTTTAACCAAGCTAACAGATTATTTTCCTGTTCAGCTCTGTCAACAGTACAGTGATGTGAAAAATTAAATGAAGCCACTCTCTGCCAAGGGGTGAAGGTTTGGAAGCAGAGCTCTATAGAAACACATCATCAGCAAAGCTCCTGCAAGTCCCTTGATGCCACTGGGTCCAAGAAATAGCATTTAGGGAGCGAACTTTCACAGAGGTCATGAGATATCTGTGGGTTTGCAGGACAAAGACAGCTTCTCTTCCTATTCAACAAGGTCAAGCAGATCCCAAAGGAAATGGCTGACGTGTTGCCTGGAGCTATTTACTTGTACTATTAATCCACCTCTAGTGGTATCCTTTCTCCCACATAGCTTCCCAATTTTATATAGAATTTTTACAGTGTTTTAATCTCTGGGGATTCTGTTCATTCAAATAAAGCCAGCCTGAGGGCAAACAGCTCTGCTGGAAAAGGAAAAACCATCTGATAACTCCTGCATCACCAATATACTATTTGCCCATAACACAGACTCTTACTTGTGTCATTTTCTGAAAGTCTCAAAATCTTGGAATCTTTTTCACTTTTCCCAGATACTGTCTTGGCATCAGCACAAGATTTTCAGTGTGCTGAAATTTCATGTATCATTCTTAACTGATCAACAGTAGATATCAAATGTTATTCCTCACAACTGGCTAAAATTCTGCGCTATATTCTCACTTATAAAACAAGCATTTAACTGCATTTGTATCCTGGCCTAATGTCATGGTGCTAAGAAAGAAGATCCTATTCCAGGAAGAGGAAACTTGCAATGAATTTTAAGCTACCCTGACTGCAAATTTGTAGACAATTATGGCTCCATGCAACCACAAAACCTTAATTAAGGTTATTTTAATAAAATGTTCATTAAATTGCTATTAGATATAATCCAGAACATCCATACTTCTCTCAAAATATCTGTCATAAGTGTGCTGAAAATGCATCAAAATAAAACCCCATCATACTCATTATTCAATCCATAAATGTCTGAAAAACAAGTGGAGGAGAATGATGAATCAGACACAGAAGTCTGTAGAATTAGCAGTGTTCAAGCTGTGAGTTGCACCAGCAGCCTCCTCACCAAATGTAAATCACTGCTCTGTTAAACCAGCTTGATGTAGCTATTACTTGGACTGAAGTAACAGGAAAGAAAACAGTGATTATTGCAGCACAGAATGGGTAAAACACAGGAATGAAACAATGTCTAGAGAAATTCAACCTCAGGGGGGTAATAAACTTCAACTAATTTCATTAAATAGAGTTTAAACCTTTAGGAATGGAAGAAACAGTTTATCTGCTACAAGAACAGGTTGAAATGACAATGTCTTTTTTTTTTTTTCTGGCACCAGTTCTTAACCTCAAGTTTCTGCCACCCTTTCCACATGAGCTCAGAAAGCTGTCATGGCCTCACGACTCCATAGTCTAATGCTAGCAATTTTAGCTCTCCTAGCTGTAAGAGATGTTGAGGCTCTTTTATGATTTCATTCAAAGTGCATCTGATTTTGTTGGGTGCCACAGCATCAGTGTGCTCACAGACTCAGAGAGGCTCAGGGCTAATATTTTTTCCCTCGATAGCTGTGGAGTTTGGCACACCCTGATCTGGCCTACACATGTACAGGCACGTGATGGGAACTTGTACTACTCAGGATGAAACATAGGTGACATTTTCAGAGGCTCATGTCCTTCAGGGCACTGACTATGCAGATGCCAAACTCTTCTCCATCCATATGTTCTGTATCAGAAGTGCTACATTTATATCTCACAAGCCCATGACTCAGAAATCTGAATGCCTTTGCAGGCCACCTCTCCCAGCAGCATTGACAAAGCTCTTGAAAATACTTCTCATTTTTGGCTGGCCTTTGTCAGCAGCTCTATGGGTCAATCAGCTGAAATCCCCAGCTAGATTCAAGTAGCATGCTTAGCAAAACCCTCTGAAATGTGGGGTGGCTCATAAACAAAAGCAAAAAGTATTCTTCATCATATCCTTTGGATGAACACAAATGAAGCAGGCAGGCCACTTTGGAGCTATCCAGTCTAGTGTAATGTCTGTTTCTATCAAACTACCATGTCTACAGATGACACAGCATGTTATTGTGGCTTAAACCTCCCTAAAACATGAGACAGCTGTGAAAATGCTTAACAGAAATAAATATTATGACATGAAAAGCTAACATTGCTCCTTATCTAAGAACACTAATAATGCTTTGCATGTGTTCATCCAAGTCAGGAGCAGGAAATATATATGCCTATTTGTTAGAGGATGAAGCAATAATAACAAAAACTAAGCAGGGATGATGGAACAGAGTGAAAGGAAAGGGAATAGACTTTCAGTATTCATTAAATGCTGGAAAATTAAACTGAAAACATTTTGAGATACAGAAAAGAAGCTACCGTATCTTTGGTGTAGTATGATCTTACATCTAAACATTGCTTGCAATTCTTTACACTTATCATATTTACTTTTACACAGACTAATACCATTTTCCTGACTTCTATAAGAACAGGAGCACTGAGGAGCACTGGCTCATTTGTTCCGATTGACTCTTTTTTGCTTGTAACTTATCTATGCAGTATTTAGAAGCAATATTGAAATTATCATATACAAATAAAACACTGTATCTGCTTATTGATGGGCACAGAGAGATGAACAACCCAGGTTCCAAAACCATTCTCTTTTTAAGCATACTTCCTATTAAGGAAGCTGTAGAAAAGGTGACTCAAGTCAGAATATGAGGTTTGTCTATAATAAAAATCATAGCATCATGTTCTTTAACTTGACTAATACAGGGTTTATTTAAGATTTTATTGGTAGGGCCTGTACCTGCTATATTTAATAAACACTCTTCCAGCTAGCTGATTGCACTCACATAGGTGGCAATAAAGGAGTAAAACAGACTTCAGTATGCCATGAAAGACAGTAATAAGAAAATAGCTGTATTATTTACTACCAGTTCTTAAAAGACTCTGCCATTTTTGATTATTAATTTCATAGAGCATACCCTTATTCTACTAACTAAACTTGCTTTTTCTAGATAAAGCAACAAGAAAAGCAGTTAACAAGTAACAATCATATCTTTCTCCTTAAAATGCATTTTACATTTAACATTTATGCAAACATATTTTTAGAGTATGGAGAGATAACATTTATAAATAGAACAGTTACAAATGCAGGACAATGCTTTAGTTGAAGATAATGTGTTCAATTAACTAATTTTATATATACAGGACTAAACCAATTATTTAAAACAAATAGGCAAATCCATTTACTATAGAAAACTATTTTCTTTCTAAGACATGCAAGTGCACTAGTAAGATCCATTTTTCCTAAGAAAATGTTTTCAGCTAACATACAAAAGATCAAAGATGCATAAGAAAGCTTTGCATCTTCTGAAATGAAGGTTGAGTCTGATTTATGGGAAGTGTGGCTGTATATAAAGGAAACATTGCAATGAGTGTAATGACAGTGTCACAGCAAAAATGAAATAGCTGATAAAAAAAGTTCTGCACTGAAACTCTAACCCTTTAGTTCTTTCTGACCCCTTTAGTTCTTTTTGCTCAATAAATTAAAACATTAATCCATTACATTTCCATTTACTTACAGGGCCAACATTTTACCTAGAAAACTGGAGTTAGATTACACAGTTAGAAAAGTCATAAGAAAGATAAAGAATGTATCTTATTATGAGTGCCCATAACCCCAAAATTAAGGAATACACAGGCTCTGGCATAAATTCTCTGAATACAATTCTACATCTCAAAGCAAAATTAACCCTATGGAACTGTACTGCTGCTTATGAGAATGCCAGGAACTGAATGACATCTTCTCATTTTTGGAAGATCATTTTTGGTCTGACTGCTCTAAATCACCACTGCCACAGCTTTGGATCTCCATGTCCAGCCTAGCAATCAGCTGCAGCCTTTCAGCTAAACTTTCACTCACTCAAAAGTGAAGAGCAATAAATTGTAACTAAACTGAGAACTCTAGCACTCATCTTAGCAGTTTGATCAGTCCAGTTCTGAATAAATGCCAACAAGAAGGAATTAACAAAGTGTTGTTGCTTTTAATTTCACCTAAATAAAACAAATAAATCAATCAAAACAAGTCCATAATGCTATCCTATGAGCCTCTGCCCCTGTCCATATCCCTGCATATTACTTTCTTTTTTACCTGTAGTAGCTTCAGGCTAATGTAGTCCTATGTATTCAGAATATATTTAATTTGGTGTATTTTCATTTGCGTAAATAAAAAAAGTCCCTCTCAAAATCATTTATTGAAGATGATTTGTGACTATATTCTTATTAAAGTTTGCAGAACACTTTCAGACTCTTGACTAATAATAGCAAGTAAAAACTTGGAAAATGAAAAGCTTCAGAAAATGCTTTAGATCATCAAATATTGTACAATGAACCTGACTGATTTTGAGATTTTTGGTAAGTGGTTATAAAGAACTTCATTAAATTTTCATTATTTTTTTATGTTACTTTTTTCTAATGCAGTGTTTCGCTTTCTACTTCTCCATTTATAAGATGGAACTTTTTGGACAAATATTCCACTGGTCTTAATTTGTCAGGACAATCCTAGCAACCTTAATCCTGGTAAGTCTGTCTGTTCACTAGCAGTGACCTCCTCTCCAACCCTTGCCATGATTACAGATCTCTCTACTCTGCCCCCGGGAGGCCTCACCTGGAGTACTGCATCCAGTTNTCTATGAATCAGCAGCCTCCACCATCTCTGGAAGCCTCCAACAACTCCCTCCCAGTACACCTCCCTATATTCCTGGGGACATCTAGGTATTAACCAAGCTCTACCACTTCTTCAGTCTAAAATGAAAAAAAAAAAAAAAATCCCTAGTTTTCACTCTGCTCCAGGCATAGCTAAATGCTGAGCTACCCTTTATCTACTTGTCACTCTAGTATTTATCTTGTCCTTCTGCAAGCATGCTGGAGAGTCTATCTACTAGCCAGGTATCCAATGGAAAGCATTCAAAGAATGGTGCCAGGCAGGAACAAACAGGCATAAAGGAGAAAACTGATGGAAGGAAAATCTTTTGGCAGCCATGGGAAAGAAGGGAAATATGAGAGTCATATGGGTGAGCATGTGGATGTCCCACTTTGAGACAGGTAGAAGAGGAATTTGAATGCTGGCTTACCCATAATTCAGATGAATAACTTCAGTAAGCTATTTTATGATTGGCCTTTATCTCTCTGATACTGATCAGAAATTCCACTCTGCCACATAACAGTAAGAGAGAGTTTAGCAAAATATCCATGTTCCTATGGAAAGTTTGGATTACAAAGAATTTAAAAGATTTTATAAATATTTCAAAGAATTTGTGATGAATATGTTTCACTAGAAAATTCTGATCACCATTTGTGAAATGTCTGTTTACCAGAGATACAGCTTAAGTGTCAGATATAAGGACACCTTTTATGGTACAATCCAGCAGTAAACAGTAGCTATTCCCCCTACTTGGGAGCTACCTTCATTTCTTCTAGTAGCAGTTTACATTCATCATGCAGCTGCTGCAAGGGAGATTTGCAGTTTGAGACGCATCATATATTCGGCAGCACTGAGATCACAGTGACGCGCAAAGCAAGGCAAGAGAATCACCCCTTCATCCAGCCCAAAAATACTCCTGGTACAGCCGGCAAGAGCACGCGCTGCAGCTGAGCCACCCACCATCAAAAAGACCCAAGTTGTATTGCCAACCTCTCCATTTTTCCAAGACTGAAGGACATCACAGAGACAGGTACATCACTAAAGTTCTCAGTTGCTCATTTATTTTTTAAACATTGATGCTATTTCTCTCTGTAATAGCCTCAGAGTCACACAACAGACGAACAGGCACTCTCCCTGTTAGTATGCATAAAAGGCTACAGAGGCTCTGTGAAAAATCCATTCTAGCTGAAGCTGAGACACAGGAATCATGATTGTAAGTATAACAAGAAAAAAATCACACTTGTACTGAACTGGGTCTGAATATGTGTTAATGTGCATGTGGGAAGGGGAAAAACTCGAGTGCTCACAGAATTTTATTTTCCTCCCAGCTAGTACTAGAGTCTTTCTGCTGTATTGCTTTTCAGCTAAATGTCTGAAGGTAGTTTACCTAAAAAGAGACATCATCATTTCCTTGTGAAATGTAGAGAACTCAGGCACGGAGAGAGTGGATGACTTGTCAAAAATTCACTTACCAACCCCTTAGAAGAGCTCAGACTACAAATACCATCTTATCATGCTCAGGCCAGTGCCCTACCTAGTAGCACAGTACTTCTGCATACCAGACCCCAGAGATGGGGTGTCTCAGAGAATTAGTCTAGTCAGAAGAGATTGCAGCCCAAAGGTGGAGGAATGGTGTTGTGACAATTTTGATATTCCTAATGTACATTGCACTGCTATTAACTTGATAGTGCCTTTCTGTTACATATAAACAGACGCAAACCATTCACATAAAATCATGTGAGTCTTTGTTTTCATTAAATAACATGCATGGCATGTTTTCGTTAAATAACATGCATGGCAGGAACTTTCCTCCATCAGCTCTGGAGAAGTCTAGGATCTGTTTTCTAGCTGCTGTTACTTTATGACCACAGTCAAGATGACAGTGACAGACATGTTACATTGAGGCAGACAGATTTTTATCCTTGCAATTATAAATACTTTTTGTCCCTGAATATATTTTAATGCACTTATGACAATATTACATTCTGAGGTGGTAGCAGTGAAGACAGACAGACACACACAAAGATGAGATGCAGACCATATCATTATTCTGAATATTCTCCAGATTCTATTCTAGACATCTCCTGCACCACTTAAATGGATATAAAGGCAACAAGTGAAATGAAACCTTTTCTTCAATATGTATTCCAAGGAGTTTTGCAGGGTTCCACAGAATTAAAACTGTCTTAGCTCTTTTGCAGCTTTGCTACCATAATGTGCTCATTTAATTCGTGATAGAAATAGCATTATTCATTACTTTAGGTTCTTCTACAGTTTCATTTATCCTCCTGCAACTCTCCATTGAGTTTGCTTAAGCTATAAATAAAGATCTCTTGGTATCCTGGATCTTGCCTTCTGAAGAAAAATTTCAGTGACTCATTCTCATACACACTTTGTTCCATTATCTTCATCATGGGTAAATTTTCATGCTCATTCCAAAAGGTCAGAAGGAAAGAAGCTGTGACTAGCTTCCTGTCAGAAGTAGGTCAGAATGCTCATTTCTTAGATGTCTTTAAACAAAGGTGAGTTATTTTTTAACCAGAGAGTGTTGGAGTAGTTTCTGGTTACAACTAAATCTTCTTAAGCCACAGAGATGTTGAGTGATTCCTACCCAAAAAAGGAAAGTTTCTAATCAGAGTGGTGCCAGACTGACTGACAAATCTAATGACTTCATTTGGCATCACTAACTTGTAAGCTAGTTGATGCCTTATTGAATTGTTTTTTCTAACAGATATGTATGGTGCTAGAGTCAAGGATGTCATTCTTAATTACAACAAATATTAACCTGAGTAATAGATTTGGAATGGACAAGGTCTGAAGAAGCACTGCCTGGTGGGGACAAATTATCCAAAAGACACTTCATATATCAGCTCATCAACAGATGATTTCTAAAGTATAATTTCCTTTATCTTTGAAACGTGTTTTGCATAATTAAAAAACTCAGTGGCCAGAACTCATTTGCAATATCTCAAAACATTTCTGAGGTTGATACCAAGTTCCTAGTTCCTTTTCATACATTGCAATGTACTGTACCCATTGGTGCATTCAGCTTTTCCTAAAGACACCCACTGTATGTCCCTCCACATATTTCTGACAGATTCACGCAGTTTCACTCACAGAGCTGTCAGGTATTTCCCTGAGCACAGTTACTTATAATACTCCTTTATCATTTAGTTCTTTACACCAAACACTGGCAAGATTATGAGATGTTCTCCAGGATAGGTGGTTATGATTGGCTGTGGATTATGCATTGCCCAATGCCAGTGAGTAATAGCTTGTAGAATGATCTTGCAAAAACTCTCTGAAAGTGAAACTGTTCCTAACGGGTCAGGAAGTGCTGCCTTTAACTCACTTTTATTTCTGACTCACAGTGACTTCTGATACTTCCAAGAATATCTCTTGCAATGAGCGTGTAAAAAATGTGAAATTCATCAAAAACCTACTTATTACCTCAGTTAAGCAATAGTTTGCAGCAGCTACATTGTGCAGCACCACACTGCTTTGCTTTGATGAATAAATCCAAGAATAAATATTCATGCGGTTATAGCCCTTTTCAAGAAGAGGCCCTTATCTTGTATGCCTGGTGTTACAGCTATATTGTTTATCTAAGAAAATGACAAATCAATAATTGTGTTTACCTTTAATAAATTATTGATGGCTCTGTGAGGAATCCAAAGTAGAGAGCTACTGAACTACCCAATCTCTGCTCTATTACTGGCAGCAGTGTAGAGCTCACTATTCTCCAGGTTATAGTCAAGGTGCTGGTTACAGGCTATAAAGTTCTTAATAGCTTGAATTCTGTCAGCTTTTCTCCCCTGTCCTACTGCACAATCTGCATTTAGCACTAGAATGCTTTGGGCAACTGTCCCAGAGATGAGACTCCAGAGGGTGTGGGATATAGGGCCAGGCTGCTCACAGGAGCCAGCCCTCCTGCCTGGTGGCATTAGCCAGAGTTGGCAGTTGAAACCTTGTTCACACTTCTTGATAATTATCAGATCTTTTTTTCCTTTTGGAGACTATTTCTTGTTGCTGCTTGGTTATAATTGCTGATGTTAAAAATGATTAAAGAGGCCAAACTTCAGGTAATGATGAATGCCTTCTGGCTCCAAATTGTGTATAACAAATCTGGACACTGCACTAGTGGGCAAAACATAGTCGTGGAAATCCAGAATAAACTTTTAGTCTGCTTAAGCACCTATCAGGTAGTTAAATAATCAAAATGAGACCTGCAAATGTGTTCTGTGGGTTTTCTTTCTCTCCTTTGCATATGGAGGGATTAGGTGATTCCCCTGGCTTAAACCCATTTATGCAATGATTCTAAAACCATCTGCACTCTTCCTGACTTGCACTGCCACAGGACATGTGTGGATAAGCAGCAGCCACATCTTGCATGTTCCTCTTAAACCACAGGCATATGAAAGCAGTAAAGATTACTTTAGTTCTACAAAATAAAGCTGTTCTCATTATTCTCTTCAACTACCTTGAACTATTGGACAACACACAATGCAGTTCACCTCTATATCTAATGCATATTTAATTAGAATGAAACAGAATTAGGTCTTTCCCAATTGCTTTAACAGTAAATATAATTATTCTGAATCTTGACAGGAAAAAAGACAAGAAATGGATGTTTCCTTTCAACTAATTTTTCTCTGGAGAAATAAAGCATGGTTATAGATTTTTATGGCTTCCCACAAGAAAAAAAGAAAATTGAGAATGCAGCAGATTCATGAATATTTAACACCAATTCAAAGAAGAGTTCAGTGTTCATTTTAACAGAAAATACAAGTCAAAGTCTAATTCTTTTCTTTGAAGTTCTCACAGTTGCACCTGTAAGTTTGAGTTCTAGCTACTGAGGGCTCAGCTGTCACTGATGCACTGGGTAATATTTAAAAAAAAAATCATTTATTTCTCCTCTGACACCTTTAAAAGATGGAGTAGCATGCACTCCTTTGTATACTCTGAGTGGTGTGAAACCACTAGGGCATACTTTAAAGTATTATGAAATGTTTATATGCACTCAAAATCCTATTGGGAGGAAGGAAAATCTGTAACACTTAAACACCTGGCTCACAAGCTGAAGCACTGTGGAAGAAGCAGTACCTTGACCCACTACTTAATCAGGAGTCTCTAGTTGTCTCAATAAGAAAAGACACAAAAGAGACAGTTTCTCTCAGCAAGTTCCAGGCTACAACACTGCGCAAAACATTCCTCCTCCTGCTTAGACTAACAGACTATTAGGAGTGGTACATCTGAAGATACAAAATAATTCACTATTCTAGTTTTTTCTGCTGTTTGATAAGAAGTTCTCTTTCTTTCATTCCCTCCTTGTATAACAAAAAGGTCCTCTTTGTCCTTTCCTTCTTTATTATCTTAATGTTTTCAACACTGGACCAAAAAGACTTTCTATCCATTTGCAATCCTTTTCCAAGGAATCTTGCCATTTAATATTATCAATGAGTACAGCGAAGGAAAGACTGGATAACTATTAGATATGGAGGAGAAATGCAAGCTTCCAGCTTCTATAGGATTTTCAGCTGGAGCAGGAAACTAGTAAGATAGGAAGCATAGACTTGCTTCCTTTTCTCAGAGATATCCATATTTTAACAAAACTAGAAGGCAAAAATACATAAAAAAATTAAAAAATAAAAAAGTGCCTTGATTCCAATAAATATATCCTGGAATATATCTAAATAGCAATTTATGAAAAGGAACAGATCAAATGAGATGATAAACTGTCATCCATCTCTTCGAATGAAGATCTAGGGTCTATATTTTAAAGCCTGGATTACTGCACACATAAAACTCAGTCACAGACTCTCCCAGGCATTTTCATCAAGGCAAAGCATAATAGTGGGTTGGTATAGCACCACAGCAAGATGAATTTCAGTGTTTATCAGCAGTGGGTCCTTGTCCATTTACTAGCAATAAGATATTTATGCTGTAATTGCAAATTCTGAATGTCATAAAGATGTAATGAAGTACTGTGCACACCGTGATCAGAACTCAATGAAATGGAGAGAGACAAAAGATAAGATCATGTTATTTTTTTCTGAAATCTTAATCCTTCACAAAAATGTCCCACCTTGTAAAATTCAAGTTTAGATTTCAGATGACCCAGTACTTTTGGACCCAAATTGCTGTGACCTGCTAGAGGCAGAAGAAAACTATCTGGATATTTAAAAGCAAAGGGAGGGCTATAATCAGGTACAGAAGTAATCCTGGCATAGGATAACACATAGATCAGGGGGAAGTTGTCAGAAGTTTCTAAGGGCCAATAAGGTATTCTGGTGCTTAAAGATGAAGGTCAAAAATATTAAGACAGCACAATTCCCACTTGATGCAACTAGAGCATTGACCCAGGCCAGATATATTTGAAAAATCTCTTTCCCAAGCATATTTCTGCTCTGTTAGGCTCAGCACCTGATTATTAGAATGAAGTGGTTCAGCAGAAGGCACAGGAATGAGACTAATTACCTATGACATAATCTCTCAGTATGAGAAGCTTCTATCCAGCCTGAATTTACCTTCAAGTTTATTTCTTGAGGCATGGATATTTATAATGCTGCAGCCATCTTAGCCAGTTTATGAGTGATTGTTTTGCTAGCAACATAAATGTCTAATCTGCTTCTAATCTTGCACAGTTCTTGGCACAATGTTATTTTATGACAGTGAGTAACATGAGTTATGTGTTGTGTTTAAAACATTTTTCCAGCATTTAATTACTGTCCTCTTAATGACACACTAAATATTTTAAATGAGGACTAGTTTATTTAATATAAATAAATACATCCAGCCATGTGCCTTTTAAAAGATTGTGCAATCTGTATTAATTTTAAGTTTCATGATCTAGAACAGACTATAATATGGAGACTAAAACATCAAGTTTATTCCATTGTAATTCCAGTCTAAAAGAGTCAAGTTATGACACAGCTTAAGAGCACAGGAAAGGAAAGGATCCTTTCAGGAGAGCATTGTATCTCCCACCTGCCTCACCACCACAATTCAACAACTTTACTTAGGAATCCCAGGCCAGTATCCAACAAACTCTCTTGTTCACCAGTAGGATTAATAAGAGGTGAAGGTGCTCAGAGCCTTTCAAAACAGTTCAAATAAAGTATGGCAACTTTCTAAATAAATCGTGATGGCATTTAACATAGTGACTTCTGGGCAGGCATGAATAGACCTGTCACACTCATACTTCATCTTGGCCAAGCTTTAGCCACCTCTGGCCAAGAAGGCACATAGCCATCTTTCAGGGGTCAGTGTTCAGGCTCACAAGCCTATCTGGGAGAAGCAGCAGCCTAATTCCACTATCATGGCTGTTCCAGCACTGTGCTGAGCAGGCTAACAGCCAACCCATGCAAAGCACAAGCACTGAAACTCATCTGCTTCCCATAAATACCCCCCTTAATAGATTAAAATTCTGAAAGATTGCCCATGTCAAAGATTGCACCAAGGTTTAGGACTCATCTCCAGCTGGGATCAGGAAGAAATCCTCTTCTCTCAGTGCATTTTAGCACAGCATTGTAAGGGATTTACACTTTCTTTTGAACAGCTTCTGTCCAGGTTATCATTGCAGATAGGATACAGGCTAGCTAAGACCAACCAGCACACTTTTGCTACAGGTCTATTTTATGACACTCAGCAAAACCTAAATCATTGTTTTTGAATAGCTTTCTCATAGAATACTTATTCTGTGTTCTTCTGTGTTTTATTTAAACTGTGAGTCCTTCGAATGGCCCAAGCTTTTTGGTCACTTGCATGCTAAGTGATGTCTGTCATGAGCTGGCAATTGCCTTACAGCCAGGGTTTCTTTCATTCAGGTTTGAGCCATGCCAACCTTTATAGCATGCATCATTTAGACTGCTGCAGCTTAGATTCTCTCTTAGCTTACAAATCGATAGGTTTATGAAATAATCTAAAAATACTTTAAAAGGTCACATCTAGGATTGAGAGAAAATCTGACTACTAAGGAAGGATGAAATATGAGAAAAGAAGGAAATAAAATAGGACTTCTGATCAACCAAAGTACCAAACATTGTCAGAAAATGATTACAGGGAGCACTGTGTACCCTGCGTGGCCAATTAGCCACTATTCACCGAGGCAAGTCCATGGCTTATTTAAAGCTATTTAGCTTATGCAACCAAAATTTGTTCCCTGTGAAAATGGCTCTTGAAGACTAAGCTAACTCCCTTTCACCTTCTATTACACAGTGGTTTGAGAAGGTTAATAAGGTTCTAACAAACTAATAGGGTCTTGTGGAATTAGAGAGAGATTCCTGAATCTAACACATATTTTCCTTTCATCTCTTTTAATTTCAAGGCATAGTTAATAAGTCTGTGGTCTCTATTTCGGGGTGGAAACTGTTTGTTCTACAAGACATACATATTTCAAGCACAATTGTGAGGGCACAATTTGAAAAGTTTCCCTTCCTGCATTTATGGCTTGAATCCATGTTGTTCTGGTTAGCCACACTGCAGTATAACAGCAACAGTGTGACTAAATTTCTAGATAGAGAACAAAAGAGGAAACCAGTGAAGACTATATTGCACAACCAGAGCTGCAGCACAGAGTGCAGGGGCACTTCCAGCTTACCAAGCACAGGCTTTTTTGCAAGCACCTTTACATTGATATTCTGACAGATTCTCACTGTTTCACTTTCACATAAAAAAATGACTACAACACTAAAATCCTGCACATATCAAACAGCTTCACAGCATTTTCTTAGTTTTAATAAAGTTACTCTATGCTTTATATGAGTAATCGAGTAAATTTGGGTTTTTTTTACTGCATTATGGTTTGTCAGAACATCTTGTCAGCTCATATTATCTTCCAATATCTCTGTGATCTGCCCTTAGTTTGTAATCAGTTCCAAGCCAGCATGCCTTCCTGGAAAAAGTCAAAGGAGACTCAATAAAATGAAATTTTCTTCCACCACAAGAATTTCTTTTTCTGCTCCCAGAAATGTGCTATTGTTGAATGCAAGTAGGTGGAAATTCTTACAGAGACCTGCAATTTATAAAAAGAACCACATGAGTGATTGTTCCTGTAGAAATATTTTGATTTTTATTTTTTGCAGTAGGGAATGTTACGGATAAAACCATGTGTTTTGTTTCACTGATAGTCCCAGTGCAACCACAAGCAGAAAATAAGTTGTCTGCATGAATTGATAAGATGGTCATAAATAATAATAAAATTGTATCATGTACACTAGCCTGCCAGCAGACCACAAAGAAAAGCCAAGACTTCACAAGTTTCAACGTTTCTCCTCATCCTCTGATGATATTTGTCTGTTATTTATCTAACCCTGTGATAGCTACTTCTCCAGCATTTTTAGTCCTCTCCTGGGAAGATGCCAACAATATTACCTTGGAGCAGGGAGAAGTACTGAGGGATTTTGTTTTTTAATATCAGCAAACCAGTGGCCTAGTTCAAGCAGCCTGAAAGAGCCTGTCAATAAATAGTCATTGGTGCTACTGGCTAAGTGATGCTTTGGCTTTGTAGTAGGAGAGTGTTCAGGCTGGAATTGCTACTAGAACTTCAGGAAGATAAGAGACTGTTTTCTGAGAAGTAGTGCTCTGCCCTCTCCATTGTCCCCAACTCCAGGGAGCAGAGGGCAAGTGGCAAAAAAAAGCAAATGGTCATGGACCATGTGATCAACACATGGAGATAGATAAATGGAAAAAATGCAGTTTAGATAAAGCATAGCGAAAAGCCAGAGAGGCTCAGATGGAGCACCGTTATACTCTTGTTTTCTCTTGTTGTGGGCAGGATGAGTCATCTTGCAGTCATCTTCCTGGATGCTACTACTATGTTGGGATACACAAAGAAAGAAAAAGAGGTCCTGGAGCCTGCTGAGATTAGCAGGTGCTCTCCCTGTCTTTGCTCTTTGTGGGTCTGTTTAGTGCAGTGTTTGGTTGTAAACTGTGTACTTCATGAAAGACAGGCAACAGTCTCAGGGCAGAAGACACAAAACAGTTATCTGTCCATCTAGAGCTCCTCCCTTCAATGCACATGTGGAATAATGGTAACAGGAGCTGTGCAAAAGGATGGCAGCCTGAGGTGAATCTGTGCACTAAGCTAGACCCATTGTTTCTGATAAAGTGCAGTTTGCATTAAAAGAGCAGCATCCCCCCAAACTCTGTAACACCTAGGTTTGTCTTTAGAGACGATGCAATTTGCAGGACTCTGAATTCCACCTTGGCATGTCTTTAAAAAAAAAGCAACAGCACAGTGCCATTTTTGTAGAGTGATAGCATTAAATGGGTTCATCAGCTTCCCAAGCATTTTTAAGCTGAAAACTACTCACACAGACATGCACTCACTCCTCCTGCAGCTGGAGACAGAAAGGCTGTGTTATGAATTCTCTCTTTAAGGCAGGAACATACTTTTTCCAGACTTCCAAATACTGATTTTCTACCAGATCTAAATACATAGCCCATTACCCTCTGCCCAAAAAAGTTGAACTGACATCATCCTCATGAAGTCTGTTTCTGAGATGAGGCTTATATCAGTAACTGGTAATTTTAGGATTCTTTAGCACAGCTCAAGCAGAACTGCACAGCCAAAGGAGTGTGAGAAAAAACATGTTTTAGTGTGGGAAATGGGCCTGCAAAACCAGAGCCAGTGACAACATAAAAAGCATAGTATTTTAGTTCACTCACTACATTTTACTTAGAAAATGCTCTTTAAATTCTATTTACATAAAAATTACAAGCACAGAAAAAAAAGATTATTCAAAATTGCAAACCTTTGCATTCTTCTTCTGGCAAATTCAAGCTCTTAATACAATCTTATGATTAATTTTTCTTACTTTGAAGATAATCCCACAGGTTTTTAGATACCATCACTGGACAACTGAAAATTAGCATTTTAAATGCGTTTTTTCTCTCCTTATCAGAGAAATTGACCCTTTCCTGAGGGTCAGTGTTTGTGTGCACACATTCAAAGAAAGCCAGCTTCTGCTTAATCATTAAATGTAAAGAAAATACAATCCTGTGTATTTCCAAAGTCCATGGAAATATTTCACAACTCTGACTAAGTCAAAGAGGTTTTCTATGAAGGAAAAGATCTGCTAATCAGCAGTAATGGAAAAGACAGACAGACTTTTTGTGGATCACACTGTCTGTGGAATGTGTTACCCAGTAGTCCTTAAAGAAAGAAAGAAAGAAGACTTTAGAAAGAACACTTGTATAAAAACAGTAATAATATTTTGCACTATCCATAATTAATAAAATAAGCAATAAAGTGTAGCTATGTAACTAACACTGAAGTTCCTAACAAAACTAGACAAGAGTTTCATCTTTTTATCAGTGTGTTTTTCAGTGACTGACACCACAAAGAAAATAATGTAGCGTCAAACAATCAGAGGTCTCACATTTTCTCTGAGCTGCAGATACATTTTATACATCACATAAGCCTACATACCCACCATCACACAAAAAACCTTCCCCAAGCTCACCTCCTCACTCCACTTCTTGGGAATGTTTCAGTATCAGAGACAATGTCAGAGAAGTGAGATGTTTCTACAGCTGCATTCAGTGCCCTCTTCATTGCTGCTTGCTTTTCATACTTCCTTCATGGAAGGAAGGCTTTCTGGTTTGTGCTGGCATGACAAGAACATTTGTATCAAATATGATAGCATGTTCATGGTGCTGTTCAAGTCAGGGTGAATAAGCTAAATTATTTCTGACATTATAATCTTATTTTAATTCAGTCATATTTGTTTAAATATTTCTGTGAGTTGTAAGAGTTTCTCATTTAAAAGAATTATATAAAACTGTATGTAAATATACTCATTTAAATTCTATATCAACACATACTGCCCTGCCCAGTGAGGAGCAGGCTGTATTGTTATTCACTGGTGTTGCAAAAGTGTTCTGCAAGTGCTTCTGCTGTGTTTCTGAAATCAGATCAAAATGCCAATACATATTTTTAACATTACATTGTAAAAGAAACATAAAAGGAACACAGCTTTTTACAAAACTGAGCCGTGATAACAGAACTCCTTTTACATCAATTATCTGATACAAAAAATAATTTTTTAAAGGTCAACATATTTCAAATTTTGAACTAGTCTAAGAACACATGAAGATATTCTCCATGTTTCCTCAAATATATGTTCTGTATCCAGTCTTCTGCTGCTTCAGCAAGCTCTCAGCATAAGTACATTGACTAGCTAAAGGGCATCATGTCTTGCCATACATCATTATTGAAGTAATATTGAGTAGACTCTCCAGGCTACTAAGTTTATTTTTTCATTGAAAACTGTGATCCATCCGAATGAAAGCAACTCTGCAGTGAATTCTATCTGCACTTCTCTGATCAGATGTTTTTGATTGCACTAGCCTTGAACTTGGCAGAAAAAGTAGCCTATTTTTCGTAGTACCTAGTCTATCATTCATCCAAAGGTAGGTAAACAGTTAACATTCATATCTGGGTTTCAATACATTCTGCTTTATTATAGCACCTGCCACTGGAGATCTCAGTGCAATTTGTGAATATTAATCAGTTGAGCCTCATGACTATTCAGCCAGTATGTTATTACACAGATTGGTGAACAGAGGTGTGGAAACACAGCAGATTTCTCAGCAAGGCTTAAAGAGATGAGCAGTAGCTTTGTCTCCCTCTTTGGCCCCAAGAACAGAACTTTTCTGGCTGTTGTTTCATATAGAGGGGCATAGAAAGCAGCATTAATAAGGGAAGCAGACTGGTCCCAGTACTTCTGCCAGCAAAAGATTCTGAGCAAAGAAATGTGTTCTGGTCCAACCACTCGTTAGAATCCTGGTTCCCTTTACCTCTGTCCTTTCCTGCCACTGCTGTTGGCACAGTGTCCTGGACCTTGCCAGCAAGCTGGAAATAGCTGATTCCTTGAAATGGCTGTTGAAAGGCTATTGAAAGATTTGGTTCCTCTGGGCTACAAAATCTCCATATAGTGGCAAAAGCCAGGGAGGAGTTACAAGCCACTCTGTTACTCTGCAGGCTGAATATGCCCCACATGGTACCACCTAAAAACTCTCTCACCGATCTTTTCTTATCCAACCACTCCACATTTTGCAGTGATCATATTTTCTTACATGCCAAAGGCTGAAACTTTGTAATATCTGGACCTAATGGTCTAATCAAACTAGCTTTAATCAATTTAGCTCAAGCATCAAAAGCTGGAAGATGCAGGCTTCACTGTAGGCTATCATCCTACCAGGGCATCAAGGTAAGTAGCTACTCCTGCTGCCCTCTGCATTACCACAACTCCCCTGAGAGCGGTACTGAGTCAGATGCCCTGCCTGTGCACAGCTGCAATCACACTTCCCAATAGCTGTGTCTGCATCTTCCCATCAGGAAAGAGCTCCCAGCCTGAGGAATTCATGGTTTAGACAAGGCAGAGAAACAAAATCAGAAATCACAAATAAAAGTCAGAGTGGTTACGTGGAGTCCAGCGAGAATGGTAAGTGTGAAGGATATATGTCCAAAATCAAAGGCTGACAACTGCTTTTATTAGTAGTGAAAGCTCTGCCTCAGGGAGAGTAGAGGCAGAAAAGCTGAGGCTAAGCTCATAAACTAAGTGTTTGTTCCTCCTCCCTTCAGTGAGTCCATGACATGTTATCATGTCATCCTTGTAAATGTTTCAAAGGCAAGTTTTTGAATCATAGTGCTTTGCTATAGACCCTGCTGCTGGGAAGGGCTATGGAAACATCAGCCATACACTCCTCATATAAAATTCAGCCAGAGCTTTTGTTTACATGGTTTGACCTTAAACTCAGCACTCAGCTACAACTTTCAGCCATAGCTGCCTTATTAAAAATTAATCTTTTATTTTAAACACAGTACATTTTGTAACAGGAAAATCAATATAGAGTAACCCAGAGTACAGCAGACAACAGCTGCAGGACATAATTTGATGACAGAAAATTGAGAACAGTATTTTGGCAGTTACATATTCAGCTAATCTTTCACTTTTTGTTTTGAATGGCAATAAGCTAAAAAGATCTGAGGTTTCTCCCCACCTGGTGACCCAAAGCTATACAAAATGAAGAAACCAAGAAATCACTGTTTTCAACATTAAAGGCTATTGTCTAAAAAGTAAATCAGTTATTATTTTTTCCTTTATAGGATACTGTAACAGGATAGCTCTTCCCAGAACTACAATAAGTTAAGAATAGTCTAAGTGATCTCATAGCCCTTAGCAACAATAGAGGAAGATACTTCAGCATAAAGAGTACTTTTCACTGCCTTCACTTTGGCTGTGGGTAAGGGTGTCCAGCTCTGTTCAAGGCTGGGATTCATGATGCACCTATGCTTAGAAAAGTTATCTAGGTAGAAAAGAGAAGAAGCCACAGATGTGCCTGGTACACAGCAGTAGAGAGTAAACAAAGATCTTAATAAGAGATTTTGATTTTGATCATCTGTTACTTTTACCTTATTTACAAATAGAAACAAATTACTCCATGTGTGTTTTTATGCTACCATTAAGTACTGAACCCCTAAATAAACTAGGGATTTTTGGAATCTACCTGTTTGTCCTTAGAAGGTAGGAGATGATTAGTTCTCTAAAATGGCATGATTCACTTCGATCACAAAATAAAACCAAATACATTTCTTCGCAAAGGGCACTAGATCATTTTGTACTGAAATTGGTTTTTTTCACCACATCCCATCAAGTACATTTTTCTCAGATAACGAAACAGGGTTTTTAAAGGTTTCCAATGCAGATTTATGTGGCAAAAGCTTTAATTAAGATTGATGCATTCCATTTGTTTAGCTTTCAGAGTTTGCTGTGGATGTTTTAACTTGAACTGCATTGCCCTCTAGCGCTGTGCCGGGGCCAGCCACAGTGATGTCACTAGCACATGCAGTGGGAGCACAAGCAGCCAGCTCACGCAGTGCTGCCTAAATGCTGACAACATCTTCTTGGAGACGCATGTCACAGCAGCTAGACAGGGGCATCCTTCCAACGGAACCACAAATGCACGAGGGAAAACAGTAAACTTGTCTTTTATTTCAGGGACGTCATGATCAAAACAGCTACTTTCAAGCTCCAGCCAAGACTTCTGCCTGCTAATTTCTGTTTAAATGAGTTCGTATGAGAAATTAAGCAAGTTTGAACAGCCTGTTATTTCTGACAGGCTTCAGAGGACTTCATGCTGTGCAAGTTTCACATGCTTGTAGCTGACAGCTTGCTGGGGAGATGAGTTCTCAATCTAAAGCTGTCTGGGGCTCTGAAGCAACTTCTTGGGTAAAGAGATAACTTTCGACTGGACTCAAACCACCTGCATGCTGTGCAAGGGATCCAATCGTTACTGCTATGGAGGAAGATTTTTAAGATGAATACCTACCCTGGTGATAAATTCAATTCATCAGTATTTGGATATTTGAAAGTGACTGCACTAAGTAATGGCAATCTTTCTGCAAACAACTCCAATGAGACAGCAAACAATCTGGATTCACCTGCCTTGGATATCAGCAGGGCGATAATTGTGGGACTTATCCTAGGTGCCTTTATACTCTTTGCTATTATAGGTAATATCTTGGTAATTCTCTCTGTTGCTTGCAATAGACATTTAAGAATTCCTACAAACTATTTCATAATTAACCTTGCAATAGCAGATTTGTTGCTGAGTTTTACTGTCCTTCCATTCTCTGCTACACTGGAAATCCTTGGCTACTGGGTTTTAGGGAGGATATTTTGTGATATCTGGGCAGCAGTTGATGTCCTGTGCTGTACAGCTTCTATTTTAAGTCTATGTGCAATTTCTATAGATAGATATATAGGGGTACGCTATTCTCTCCAGTATCCAACCTTGGTAACAAGAAGAAGGGCAATTTTGGCTCTCCTAGGTGTCTGGGTCCTTTCCATGGTGATTTCTATTGGGCCTCTTCTGGGCTGGAAAGAACCAGCACCCAAGGACGATAAAGAGTGTCGTATCACTGAAGAACCATTCTATGCTTTGTTTTCCTCCTTGGGGTCATTTTACATTCCTTTAATTGTCATCCTCGTGATGTACTGTCGGGTCTACATAGTGGCAAAAAGGACTACTAAAAACCTGGAAGCTGGGGTTATGAAAGAAATGTCCAACTCTAAGGAGCTGACTTTGCGGATTCATTACAGGAACATTCATGAGGACACATTAAACAACACCAAACCCAAGGGTCACAATCCCAGGAGCTCCTTAGCTTTCAAACTTTTTAAATTCTCTAGAGAAAAGAAGGCAGCCAAGACGTTGGGAATTGTTGTTGGCATGTTTATCTTGTGCTGGCTACCTTTCTTCATTGTTCTGCCACTAGGTAAGTTGATAAACAAGGAATTGTGAGGGGAGGGGGAGGAAAAGGGTTAATTGTTTACTACAAAAATATCATAGAAAAAAACAGGTGAATGATAAGTAGGTATTTTAAAAACTGCAGTGAACAGATGAAAGGAAGGGAAGTGAAAGTAATTTACTTCTGATAGCTTTTTCAGAGAGTCATGCTGAAACTTTGTAAAATGTGCAGCCTGCAGAAAGTGCTCCTCTCGTATTCCTTATCAGTGACAGAGCAGGTGTCAAATCAGGGTACAATATCTTCAGAGTATATCTATTAAATCCCCCGACTTGGTCTTTGCTAGAACTGAATTGGGTTTCAGAAACTTTTTTATAGGATGCTATTTTAACAAAAATCCTAGATAAGAACACACAAAGAGTTTCAGCACTGAAATGTTCTTATTTCAGTTTGCTGTTAGATGTTCAGACTATAACACAGTAAGACTTCTGGCATTATTAGTTGTCTTAAATGGAAATGAACCTACTCTAATGAGGTGCAAAACTCCCTTGAGCTTTGGGAAGTGGCAAAAGTTCTAGTTCTTAGTTCAAATATCACTGATCAAATCCCAAAAGTAAACACATGAAGTCCACTGATCCCCACAGAAAGGTTCTCATTGGTTTTAGTAGGTCTTAGTTCAGGCATTTCAGGATATTACCATGTGAGATTTTGGCAGCCACTTTGTTCACTTTCAACTTTAAAATGTTATTAAAGCAGTCGATGTGGCTCTGTCTTGCTTTTTTTTATTTGCTCTATGTTCCCAAGTCCTTGTGAAATTTGCTTGTACTGTCTTTAATATTAGCACTACCTCTGGAGTGGAATACCTAAAGACATTGAAATACTAAGCTCTGAAAATATCTGTCCAGAATTCATTTCTCTGAGACACAGACAATCTCGTAGCCTAAATATGGAAAGAGGTGGAAACAGAAAAGGCAGAAAAAGCCTTTATTAGTTTTCTGTATTCCTGTTTACTTAGTTACACTATCAACACATTTTCTAATTGAGTGGCAGGCAAATGTTTTTAGAGATCATTGTAGAAAACTAAACTGAGTTCAGCAACCTGGTCACAGAATCACAGAATTGTTAGAGGTTGGAAGGCCCTGTTAAAGTGTTACAAACTTATAAATTCAGTGAATGTGTAATATCATTTAGACTAGAATCTTAACTGCAAAGCAACTTAATAATCTCTAGCTTATTGTATCATAAACTTCATCTTTACATTTGAAGATCTGCATAAAGCTAGTGTTAAGGATGTGAAAAATCACAAGCAGAAGGAAAATCGTGAGTAAAATTCTCTTTGGCTATTGAAGTTTAAATCCTTGTACTGGCTCTTAAAGTAAGTTTATAACACAGAAGAAGTTTCCAACTGTTACAAAAATATATACCTGTGGATAGAAATATATTTTCACCATATAGTACCAGTAGTAGTACTAGATATGTAGCTATTAGGTCATGATCCCCTGATCCTCCTTGATTTTGAATTATTGAAGGAAGTTTGGGGGAAACAAGTAAATGTGAATGCAGTAAAACATATCCTTAGCTAGCAGAATCTAGTAAAGCCACTGACATTGTTAAACAAACACAGGTGCATACCAGTCCATTAAAATCATTATGTTCACAAGGCAGAAGCAATGTGAGAAACAAGTTTCTTGAAAGAGAGACAGTTTCTCCTTTGAGAAGTTATTTCAAAATTCCTGGTCTTTCCTGAGAGGTTTAAGGAGTCATTGCTTAAGACACTTCAGTGGAGAATTTATTGCTTGTCACAATATTATGTTGTCTCCAATATAAATTGTGTTCAAGACATTAGTGAGATGACAGGCTGAAAGCCTCCACCGTAGCACACTGTGTGCTGGCAGAGGTGTTGGGTAAGCTGAAGAGCTAAAGCCACTGCTGCGAGCTCTGACCTGACACAGTGCAAGTGCCTGTAACCCCCAACATGCTCACTTCAGTCCTGTGAGCACTTGGTGCCCCACAGAGCTAAGGTTCAGAAAGAGTTGCCATTGTGTCAGTTAGAAGAGTGGAAAAACCAGCACCTTGGCATTGCAGTACAGACTGCTGGCTCTGCTATCCTCTGTCCAGAAATTCTTTCAGGGCTTCAACTCTTAACTGACAGCCTTTAGTCTAAAAAAAGGGGGGAGGGGAAGGTATAGATGGTATCCAATACAGTATCCAAATGCATTTAAGTAGTAGGTACTTCATTTTGCTGACTAGGAATAGGGCTGAGTTTGTTTCTTGTCCCTGATCTCCTTTTTAATTTATTTACCACACTCTAGAACCTTATATATTTCACCTCTGTGTATCGGTGCAAACTTAGTTAATGATGTTAGGCATGAGTGAAGCATTGCTCACTAAAACAGGTGAGGAAAAGCCCTTTTCCTGACATGCATAATGCAGCCATTCCTAAGTGGAGAAGAGGGCAGAACAGAAAGATTTCTTAAGGAGCTTGCTGTTTGCTGCATTCCTCATACCAAAAATCTTTTGTTTTGTGTCTTGAAGTCACAAAATTAAATGAACTGCTATTAAGAACCCTTACAGAAAGCACACAGTGGTATGAAATCAAAAGCCACTGATGATTTACAAGTATCTCCATAGGTACACAGGGCTTCTTCCATCACCTTTTCTGCTACTGAGTCCTATACTGGAAGGATAGGCTTCTTCCTTGGCCTATATTTTTACCTAAATCACACCCTCACATCTACATCTTTACCTTAGTCCTCCCCCCATTTCACTCAGTAATGCCATGACTCTTGACTCTGCAGAATGGGGCTAGCAGAGCAGCTCTGGATTTCTCAAGATCCAACCACAAAACATTTGACAAGTCAGTAAGTGTTATTTCATCAAACCCCAAAACTAGTTCTCAGCTTTTCTATCAGTTCCCCAGACAAAATTGTAATTCTTCCACTCTGACATTTTGATATATTCCACAGCTACCCATTCTGATGTCCTAGGCAAAGGATTATTGCATCAGGTGGTAGATATATGTTGGGAACTGATGCAGTGCTGAAGGCAGGGATATTGCTTTAATAAACATTCCATGACCAAGTAAAAGAAATGATATTCACCCTTACAGAGTGTTTTTCAATCAAGAATCAAAGGGCTTTGGAAGGAAAGCTCTGACAGAGCCCTGTAAACAGCTATGGAGAGGAATTACAGGACTGACACTATGATGTACTGAGAGTCATGAGATGATCAGCATGAAGAATGACCTACAATCTCTTTTTGTAGGACTGAGCCATGTTGCCTTTTAGTGTTAAGCACCTGAAGATGCAGCAAAACTTCTACCAAAGAGAATCATGTGAGAAATTTGTTTTTATTCTAGTAGCTACCAGATACTCCTTCCAGATAGCAAGAGAGCTGTAGAATATCCTTGTTGTGCATATTTATAAATGCTCCATGGTTTTGTAAATGGTTTTGTTGCCACTTAAAATTACTTGTGGCAATAAAGACCTATGTGTCTTTGAGACAACTTCTTATGCCATAAATTCAGTGACTCAGCTTTCAAGAATAAATATCTTTCTTCTTTAAAATATATGTTTCTTTTCCTCCCACTCACACAAATCCTTTCTTAGGCATCAGGACTATATTAACTATGCATTGCTAAAAAAATGCTGAGTAAAATAGATTAGTTTTATCTAAAGACTAGAGTTCTGAATAAATAAGGTAACTCCTTCCTTTAAACAAAGGAATATCCACTTTTACACCAATACCTTTGATTTAAAAATTAATGGAAAATGAAGGATCACATTTCCCCCTGGCAACTACGTAAAAGTTTAGTCTCATTCCTGTTAACTGAAATACTAGAGTGGGCTTGCCAGTCTTCTCACAGACACACACATGCACCCTCCACAAGAGGGAAACACTCCACCTCCAGTACTTAAACCAAAGTATATTAACTTCCCCAGCCTATTGCTTAACTCCAGTGGAGATCAGCAGGACATTATTTACTTCCTAATTCAGAGTCTAATTCCCTCTCCTCCCACAAAACCTGTGATCTTATCCACTGAAGTCAGAAGCAAAATTCTTGAAATTTAACTGGCAGTAGGATAAGGTCCCAAGAGCCTCATAACAAAGATACAACTGTTTTGACTATCCTTATATATCAAGCTCTTGAAATCTATAAAATAATAAAAAGAATATAAAAATATTCTGTGTGCTACATGTCAGCCAACACAAAATTATTCTTAAAATAAAATGTTATTCAAGTACAGTATGTAGATTTATGTTACATCAGGACAACCTCTGAATCTCTGCACCAAGTACACCAAATTAGGTCACTCAGTTTCCCATGGGAAACACTTAAGACATTAGGTCCAGTGCTGTCAATTCTACTGAGTTCTACCTTCTGAAAAGCTTTAGGCCTGGCTTGTCTTTTATCTCATTTTTTTCTTGCCCCCTTTTCTCCTCTCTAACTAGCTTAGTTCTCTAGACTTGATGCTTTCAAGTTAATAGTTATACAGAATTTGGTTAAATTACTGATGTATGTGGCAATCTGACCATCTGCCCACCTGCAGGTCAATTTTGGTACAAAGTTCAATTGTACCTCCCATTTTCTAGCCAATTTTTATAAAACTAAACACCATCATTGCATTCTGACTAGTCCAGTGTGTTTTCTCATACGTGGAGGACTAGATTATTTCAAGATGATTCATTTTACTACTAAAATAGCCTTCCCTAAGACCTGGGTTAAGCCTTTTGCTTTGCAAAGGATGCCAGTTGCCAGTTACTTCCAGGCTTCAATTTTTTTGAACAAAATTGTTTGCTATGAAAGCAGCTAAACTGCACTAGTTCTGGGGTACTTTCTATGTATGCTTTTGAATTGCAGGTCAGAGGAACAAAGGGAAATCTTAAAATGTACAGTCTTGCAAAAACAAATACACAAAGCAGTACAGGAAAAAATACAAAGAAATCAACTCATGTTGACTATTCACCCTCAGGGATGACAGCAACTCCTATCTCAGGTGATTAGAAAGCTGCAAGGAAAACAAAATTCAGGACTGAGCCACTACGAAGTAACAGGAAATCTCAAAACTATTGAAATCAAAGACAGGAGAGAAATAATAATTTCAGAGGAAGCTCTGCTTTCAGGATCCGCCACAGCAGTGGACAAAAAGTCCTTATAGCAAAGGCATTTGCAAACACACGTGCTATTGCTCAGGTTGGTAGCCAGGATGAAAGCACTTAGTAAAGTTATACATGTGCATATGGTCCTAAACCGTTGAGGCAATAGCTCAGAATCTCAGCTGCATGCTCTTTAGTGCATTTATCTAGGAAATACAGGCATGAACAAAAAGTGGTGAGATTTTTAGTATCTTCACTGAAGTCCTCCTTCATAGCCCACTGCAAGATTTTGAGCTATTTTGGTGGGCTTCCAAGTGATACCCAGAAACTGAAAAGCAATAACCATCAGTCTCTAAGTAACAAACTAGCAGAACTATGATGAAAGTTCATACAGTATCTTTGTAGCTATGTTACTCGATTCCATGCTAGAGTCCTGTTATTTACCAATAACATTCAGGACAGATTGCCTCAGCTAAAAGTCACAAAGTATGCCCAGTGACTGAAGATATTTAAGTAAAATAAATGAAATGTCAGCAGACTTAGATTAACTTCTCCAGGCTCCCGTAATCAGCTAATCCTTTGCAAAACAAGCATAAACTTGGCCCATATTCTTTCTAGTTAGCAAGCTGCAAAAGTCTGTGATTCTTTTAGACAAAATAATAATAACAACAATAATATCATGCTTCTGTCCCTACATACTGTCAGTTGTATAGTACCAAACAAGATTTTTACTAAAATTGGCCTTGGTTTTCTCATAGTTGTGCGAGGGCAACACAATTCAAACACAAGTGAATTCTATCCATGGTGTAAGTTATCTTAGCTACTCTGGACCAAGAGGTGATAGGCTGGCATATACAGGGATACAGACAGTTTCTGTCGAAAATCAAAGTGCTTGATGGAATGTTTTCGTATCTCATGTATTTTCCATATCTTGTATATTGATATTTTATCATTCAGGACATAATCAGAATTTTTGCTAATATGACAACTATAGATGAGAAATGACAAATCTTAATCCAGTTGCTTTTTTGTTGTTCTTTTTTAAACTACAGCTTTCCTGTATTTTTTCCTTTTTTTATTTTTTGGTTTGGGCTGGGCAAATAAAGCTCCTATTTTTCTTTTGTATTGCACCTCTAAATACCAACTTGCAAATGATCTGATATACCAAAAGTTTTCAAAAATAATTTTCAGCTCTCAATGTTTGAAACATCAACATCATCTTTTGTATAATGCTGCAGGAAGGACAGTCGTGGACTGCAGATGAGAGCAGGATCTCTGGAAATGACAGATTATCTGCCATTTTCTGCCTATCAATCAGAGACAATTTTGCCATGTCAGAAGTTCTGCAGTTAAATATGTAGGTACTATCCCTTTAAAAGTGCAAATCACAGAATCATTTGGGTTGGAAGAGACCTCTGGAGGTCATCTAGGTTTTGCTCTTACTTATATCTGTACTGTGATGTACTCTTTGTGGTGCCAGGACAGTTAGGGGAGATTTCTCTGTGTAACTTCCTTGACTCAACTGGAAAACAGGGAAATGAAAGACTCAAGGGCTGAGAACTGGTTGAACAATACCTTCATCACTCCTCACAAGTGTTTGCTTGCTGCAGAGCCAAAAGGTTCCAGCAAAGAAAATCCCACAACTGATACAGGTAGTCAGTTCTAGGACATAAATTCCTCACAACCAGAACACTTAAAAGCTGACCTAGGTCCTTAAACACACATGTAACACGCTTACTAATACAATGAAGAATGAGAACTGCTCTACTTGCAACAGCATTGTATTTGTTTTTCTATTTCTCCCGCATTATCTTCTGCAAAACCATTGTCTAGTCAGTTATTCCTTATTAGATATTTCTCCTTTCTCAACAGTGAAGTGCTCTCCCCCAACACAGTCACACATATAAGTGCAAACACAGGAGTGCAGCTCTACATCATGTTGGTGACTGCAGAGTAACTGTGATTCCCATGGTGTCCTCCAGCCTGGCAGCCTGGGCACCATGGGGATACACAGCCCAAGGCATCCCACAGAGACACCAACATGCTCAAAAACTATAAGCAAATGCTAGCCACCATTACTTCTTCATAGTAGTTACAATGTAACCATCTTTCCTTTAATTTTCTTTATTGACTTTTATTCCATTGATTTTGGATGCTTTTCCTGTTTCTCAAGATCTTTTTTCACTGTTATCCCAATCCCATTCTCCAGAAGGCCTGCAGTCCTTCCTGGGCTTGGTCAACTCTTAATCTTATAACATGCTCTCTACTTCATCCTCTACTGTTTGTAAACTGTGGGGTTTTTCCTATATTAAATAAGTCCACGGGAATGTAAACAAACGCTAAATGCTGGAAGGAAAGAAATCAGGAGCTTTAGAAATCCAATTAGCTTTGAAACTTTGGCATGCTGACTTGGCTTAGCATGTTGTAAAACGGACTGCAGTAAGCTTAAATAAAAGATGAACACATTCTCTGAACTCATACTCATAACAACTTTGGTCAGAGACAGCTTATTACTTTTACAGGGAGGATTTTACTAGCTGTACACATGTAGCATTTGAGCTTTCCCTGTTGATTAGAAAGTGGCTGTAACTCAGCCATTAGCAGCTACCAGCAGTTAAGGCTTCAGCAGGAATTACTTCATGAACTGCATGGGAGAAGTGGAGGTTCCCAGCCAGACCATCAGCAGCCATCTACTGCCTAGCCCTAGGAAAGGCTCTTGTTGATAACATTACAAATCTGATCAAGTCACTTTTCATACAAAGGCTGAGTTCCATCATAAAACAGATTTCTTGCTAAAAAATACTCATTTTTGCAAAGTTCCTCTCAAGAACAGATTGAGAAACAGGTTTTCACAGTGTTGAAGTTTCCTATTTTTCATGTTTCAGTACTCGTGTTATTTTGTATTTTGCATCACTACAACAATTTTAAAACACTGGCATTTTCTCATGTGGAATGTTGAAATGGATTTAACTCCAGTCAAAATAACTCCAATATGCACCAAAAGGAAGTCATTCTCTCCTCTGAAGGAAGGATGTTTTTGCCTTCCAAGGTTACCTTAATTATTTAACTTTAACCAGACTCTGTAACAAAACTTCCAAATACTTGTGATCAGTTCTCTATTTTATGGTATTCAAACACAAAGGTGGCTCTCTCTCCAGAATACTCCCACTCAGTGTTTCAAATTTTGAAACAATGCATTTGCTACTTGTTATGAATAAAGACAAGTAGTTTCAAATTTTATAGCTTTTCTTTAATCTTAAAACAATGACAAAAATCTGTGCTATGAAGATCTTCTTCTAGCCATTATTGTTCCACGTGTCTTACTGTAGCTAGTTTGCTATTACTGGAATACTAACTGACACATAGTGAAGTACTTAAGTACAAACCATTTTGTTTCAATAAAAGCAAATGCTGTATTTGATCCAGTAAAAAGGAACATACACTCACCCTAAGCTGGCTCTTGTCTAAGCAAAATGGATGTTAGAAGATTTTGAAATGTGATTTTTTGTAATGTGAAGAACACAGCACCTGATAACCCAATACTCATCCACAGAGACTTTTTCTCCTTAGGTTCAAGAAATTCACAGTACTCCAGCTCAACTATTATCTAACCTAAGTATCAAATACTCACTTCTGAACAGAACTGATGACTTTGAGTAATTTAGATACTTAATTGATATCAAATACATAACTTATTAAAAATTGATGTTTAATTAATAGGAAGTCAATTATCACAACAAAAGCTATTAGAAAAGAGATTACCAGTTGATGTTGAAAACTAAGTAAGACATGAGAGTTGAAATAAATATTTAAATATTAAGAGGAAGAAGGGAAATGAGTAACTGTAAAGTGAACATGCCTGGATGGAAGAAAAAAAAAACAACAAAAAAACCCCAGCAGAGCTATTAAAGAGAAGGCAGACAGTAAAGGACAATATGATTAATTTTAGATTTAAAAAAACAATAATAGTTTAAAATTTTCCTCCAACAGGGTACAAATATTAAATATATGGCATTCTTGAAAATACATACAAGAGTATTGTATGTATACCCTCACCCTTGAAGATGACTCACACAAACATTTACATAGGATGTAAAATTATTCACATATGCCTATGAGATGCAAGCTGCAGCATATTGGGCTGTATAACAGAAATGGAGCCAGTAGATGGAGCAAAGTGATTATGCTGTTTTACTTAAGACTCATTAGATTGTGTTTGGTCCACTGCATCCATGCAGGTAAGACAACAATAAACTAGAATGAGTCAAGTGAAGGCAAGCAAAATGATCATGAGACTGGAGTACATTGTGTGAGAAGAGGGTAAAGGAATGGTGCTTCTTAATCTTGGAGAAGCTTCAAGGGACTTAATGAAGTATTGACCCTGCTTTGATCAGAGAGCTGGACAAGAGACCCTCTAACATCCCTTCCTACTGCAATAACTTTTTAATTCTATTAAGTTCTTGGCTTTCAGTCCCATCATATATAAATAAACATATATATAGATACTCCTTGCATGAAGGAGGAAGGAAGGAAATATAACCACACAATGGAAACCCTGTGATATTTCACAAATGACTGTGCCACAAACAGCTTTTGGTCCCTTACCGTTATTTCCTCTGGAAGTAGGCTGGGGAGTTTTGTCTGGCTGGTTGGTTGCATTGCTAGGTCTAGTTTTGATGCTAAGTTCTTTCTTCCATAAAGTGGAAGTGGAAACTCAAACATGACCTGTGTATTACACTTTTGTCAAGAAGTTTGCCAACTATTACATTAAGGATCCTTAAATAGAAGGTCTTAACTTTCCCATCCTTCATTCTCTACAGTGGTCAGTTGAAGAGGTAGAAACAAAGCAGATATTTAGAAAGAAGAAAAATAACAAAGCAGGAAAGAATGAGTGAGTTGTGCATGTGTAAGTATATGTGTGCGTGTGTGTTTCTCCTCTGCAGAGAGCTGCATCAAAACCTCCTTCTGTGAAGGGACTCCTTTAATTCAGACTATCAGGACGAAGCCAGTCCAGAAGACTTTCCTTCTGCTCATGCTTCTATTTTAAGGACTCTTCCAAAGTCCACTGAAGTCCTTATGAGCCCTTACAAAGACTTTCAAAGACTCCCACTGACTCCAGTGGATTCTGAATGACATAGTCTCAGTGATGTTCTGGCCAGATATTCTGCAGGATATGTAAAGACAATTAATACAGCAAATAGTTTCCCACAATGTTCCCTAATTTCATTGAGGGTGCTTTATTACACAAAAAGTAAAGAACCAGTCAGATCCTAAGTGAAATTAGCTTTTACTAAATAAAATACTAAATAATTCCTTTTTATGGTATTTGCTGTTGCTCAGTGTAATTCCAAACTGAATAGCTCTATGAAATCTTATGAGCATGGTCAAAAAACAATCAAAACTGAGTGAGTCAAAAGAGTTTCTGAAATATTTCCTGTTCTCCATTTGTGCTTGACACAGGCTTTGCTAAAACTTTGTTGATGTCAACAGTGCAATCAGAGGTAAGATTGTGGTGCTACATGTAATAAGTCACAGGGTTTAGTGTGGAAACACAGAATAGAAAATATACATTCCCTCAGAGTGAAGCTGTTAAACATGAAGTTTTAGGAGAGTGATCAGTTTGAGTAGGGAAATCACTCTGGCTACCCCCCCATAACAAATAAATCACTGAGGTGATGGGAAAGTAGTTGGAGATTAGGGGAGGAAATACTACTCTGAAGTTTAGAGAGTGTATCCTGTAAGGTACCAAAATACACTGCAGTTGTTCACTCCTGGCAGGTTAATTATGAGGTAAAGCATGTGTGCAGTTAAATAAAAGGTATTTTTGTTAATTACAAGAATAAGGTAGGAAAAAGGGTAATGTTTAAAATGCACAAGTTGATCAGAGAGGCAGTGGAGCTTTACATAATAGTCACTGAATTAAACTATACTTAGGAGTACATGGCATGTATGGTGACATCCATCTATTCTGGATAATAAAGAACAGCTCCTCTCGCTCTGTAAAAAAACTCAGGCTGGGATACCACCCAGTGAAGGAGGGACTGAACACAAAATCTCAGAAACTTCCCAAAACCCTCAAGAGAATAAGTTCCCAAATAAAGTATCTCAGACATTCCATTTTTTTAACAGCTAATCCTCAACTTAAATAATGGATATATTGGATATAATGGATAATTATAAATAATGGATATATTTACCAAGGGGATCTAAGAATACAGTTTCAGTGAGATTCCAGTACTGCAAATGTAAAACTCTGCTGGGCTGCCAAAACTTAAGCCATAATATTTTCCTGATGAATACAGTTATATTCTGCAGAGTTATTCAGAGAAAGGACTAGAAAGGATCTAAAGAGATCATCCAGGGCACCTTCCAACCAAAAGGCTGGATCAGCTCTACATAAATCAGTAGCTGTGCATCTACTCTGTTTTTAAGAGCCTCCAGGGTTGAATTTTTACACCCTTCATAGGCAATATGTTCCAGAACTTTCCTATCTTGGAAGACAAAAAGTATTTCCCAATCCATAGTCTCAGTTTGTCTTGCTGCAGTTCCTGCTTCTTTGCAGGTAACTTTTATGGCTTATCCCATAGAATCACATGAATGGTCACTAAATATTTCGTCAGAGAGTGTGCAACTCTCACAAGACAGTTCTAAATGCTTACACTGATTTGATTTACTTGTTAGAAATTTATCAAATACAATTCATAGTTTCTCTGATGTCAAACTCTGTACTTTCTGCATTATCAATCAGGACAGATGTAGGATCTCCATCAGATGGACAGAAAAGGTATTGGTCAAACCCTGCAAATCATTAGCAGCAACAAAACAATAAGGCACATGGGTTCAACTTAGAAGAGTCTGGTAAAGGTCATGAAGTCAAAGTCAGTAAAGCATAGGAAGCATGAAAGAAATACTAAGAACTTTGTCATTTAAAATCTCCATTTTAACCTTAAGGGCTAAACTGTTGCTTAACTCTGTGACAATGGGTAGCTGGCACCATCCCAAAACACTGCCGGGGGCAGGGGGGAAATCTATTATTCTGGTTTCACAGGATCTGTCCTGACTCATACTGCCCAAGTGAGGGGGAGTAAGAGTCTCTCCACATAGCTGATGCCATCTCAGCATGCATTTTCTCTTCTGAGCCAGCTCAATGACTAGTTGACACACTAAGGGCAGAGGATGTGTGAAGATTGACACATACTTATCTCCCTTTAGCTTTCTTGTAAGGTAAGGAGACTCAGACTTCTATAGTCAGCACCAGGGCAGCATTATCATCTAGATAAACAGCAGTATCTGCTGCTGCACATAAGAGCTATTCACCCGAGAAGCTAGGACATGCTTTTGCATAGTTTTGAGGTCAAAGCCATGGCCCCTACATTGCTATGAGATGGGAAATATGCCTAGAATCATATCCCTCCCCACGAAGGCATCCTGACAGTGACAACTGATTCAGATGCTTTCACAGCCTAAGGAATCTGAAACCACTCCAGTGTAAAATGTTATTCTCAGAGGTGTGACATTCAGGCTTGAGTGTCACCTTCCATTTGAAAAACTCTTCAAATCCAACTCCACTTCTTGACATAAGAATTCTCTCCTAAATCTCCACTCTTTGATTACCTGAGCCAGACACAAAGATGTTTTCCCAGTTGAATAACTCCTGAATGCCTGTTCTGCTTTAAAAATGTCATACATTTTTTTATAAAGCACAATTTGCTAAATTTAGCTGTTCAATTGCATGTTTTTAATACTAAAATTACATGGATTTCCCAGTGTGAGTTTTTCATTTGGGCAGCCTCTTTAGGGAGCTTGTTTGGTTGTGAACAGAAGAGGAAGTATTAATACATCTTTGTTTGGGTTACACCATTTTTATGAGATAGAGGAAGGACACAGTCAACTTCAGGTTTCAGGAGTTTTTTACTATCATTACTATCATAATAATTTAGATAAATTAGGTGATGTTTAGAAGCTGCTAGAGAATATATAAGAAGTTAAGGCATGTCTGAGTACCCTCCTTCTGAGAAGCCTGGGATCTTTTTCTTCAAAAATAACATTCAAAAGCCCTTTGAAGAAGGTACAACCTTATTCCATGTGTTCATTTTGCAACAGCTTGGACAACAGAGGTTTGAATTTTCACTGGGAACAATAGATGTGTACCTATAAACAGAAGGACTGCTGTTTTATTTTTTAGTCCTACATTATGTGCTCCTTTAACTTTCAGATAGCGGAAGGTATTTCCTTATTAGCTTTATAAATTATAAAAATGATTTATTTCCAGAAGACCAAAAATTAAAGCAACAAACATTAATGATTTTTAATAAACAGGTTCTAATAGTGATCTGATGGGACATTTACACTCTCCAAAGGCAAACTAACCAATTATCTCAGATATTGTCTCTGCTTGTTTCTTCTGGACAGGATCCCTGTTTTCGGCTCTGAAGCCCCCTGAAACGATCTTCAAGGTGATTTTTTGGCTTGGCTACTTTAACAGCTGCTTGAATCCAATCATCTACCCTTGCTCAAGCAAAGAGTTCAAGAGGGCTTTTATACAGATCCTAAAATGCCAGTGCCACCATCGAAAGCAGTTTGGGTGGTGGGCCTACAGCTACAGAAACTGGAATCGGTGCTCCTTTGAACACCATAGGAAAGACTCTCTGGAAGACAGTGGGAGTTTCCTAAGCGGCAGTCAGAGGACATTATCTTCAGCATCTCCCAGCCCTGGCTACCTGAGCAAAATCACTCACCCACATATGGAGATGTGTACATTCCAGGAATGGAAAAACTCCAGCTCTTTCCTGAGCCCCTTACAGGAAGGCAGCAGACAAAAGGACCCATGCCAATTCTTTACCTTCAGTCTATTAACAGAGCGCAATGGACATGTTCCTGCTGGCAGTCAAGCTTCCAGTCATGGGGACCATGAGACCATCTGCGATACACTGAATGGCAAAACTGACTTTAAAGCAAACGTAACGCTGGAATGAACAGATTCTAAACGCTCTGTTCACTTTGTACACCAAGCTGTTTGACCTTTAGCCCAGGTTAAGAAATGGACCTTTGCACAGTTTCTCAGTATAGCACTAGAAGGAAGCCAGTGAGTAACAGGTAGATTTATATCACAAGAGTGACAATGTGTAGGGGCTAACTATATTGCCAATCAATTGCTAGAGATGTTCCTGAAGCAGAAACAGAATGCAGGGAAGTTGCCACATAAACCCAGGGAAGCATATATCCAATTCTTTAGCTGTGGTAGAAGTGCTCTGGAACAGCCAGACACATGTTTATATAGACAGAATGTACAAGTATGGAGGTGGAGAGAGGAAATGCATATGAATGTGTGCAAGTATGTGTGTGCTAGCCACCGGTATGGATGCCTGAGAGTGGAAGTGAGCAATGCAGTGTTGTTTGTACCTCTCCAGGGTACTAGTTGCCACTGATTTTGCCTGTAAATTCTTATTGTTGTTGTACTTCACTGTACATTAGCACTTTAGAAATGGAAAACAGTGTCAAATATTAAAGTAATTTTGCAACAATTTAAACACTTGTACCTATTATTATAGGACTGGAATTCAGCCAAGTTCCCTCATCATGATTTTCACTTCAAAATAAAACACTCACAGAGGTTAACTCTGCTATTATAACTCCTAGGATGCTCTTGAATCTTTGTATTTGTTTAATTTCCATCATTCCTTTATCACCAGCACATATAACTTCTCTATCTTTCACCACATTCTTTTCTGAAAGTTCAAAAACAGCAGTAATAATGAGAGCTCATAATCTACATTTCAACACATTAGTAAATGTCCTGTAAACATACAGGCTATTAGAGGATCTGATTTCTAAAAGCAGCACTCATAAATCACTCCAAATACCTCATAAACAGCATTGTGGACACAACACAAAACAGCACTGACCACCAAACCTAGCCTAAGGTTAAATACACTGAATCTCTGGTTCTTTCAGCACACTTTGAACCTAGAATTGCACATTTAGAGGCTTTTACTTTGCCACTAAGAGAAAGATAAGAGAAAGAGTCAAAACAATGGAGTAGTTTAAGTTTCATTAATATTTTTCTGCTCAATAACACAGTACTGTAACAGAATCCCTAAGAATAACTTATAGGACATTTTAGGTCATGTCTGTTGCAATTAAGTGTTAATTATGAAACTAATAACTGATTTTTTTACATGAAGTGGTACAAACTGTGAAAATTGGTATTTATTCCTTCCTCCAACTGAGGTTTTCCTTATTAGGAATTTTTGTGACATTCTTTTCAAGCTTGAAACAGAGAATGAGCTATAAACAGATGTACTAAAGACATGAGGGACAATTTAACAATGCTAGGTCCCAAGGGATAGACATTTCCTTTCATTTCCTTAAATGTGTGCTCTCTCATTAAGTTGACAGGGATGGATGTGGCTTGTGGTTAGATGAAATATTCCCCAACTCAATGAGCAATGATAGGAAAGTCATGTTCTGAGGTCTTCCCATGGTCCTATATTATAATATGGACCACATAAGTTTATTTTAACTTTTATCCTGGTTGAAGTTACAGCCAATCTCCTATTTTAATAATTTAATTTTGATTATGGGGAAGGCCATCATTTCCTCTTAAGGGAGCAACATTTATAAAATCTAAAACATTGTAAAACAGATAAACTCTTTTTGCTCATGTATTAAGGTTGCCATAAAGAATGTTTTATCCAGCTGTGATATACTAGCATGAATCTATCCTCTTTGGATCTCTGAATGGCAGAACTGTATTTCTAACCCATTGTTAGAATTTTTGGAGGGAACCTACAGTGGTCTGTTAAACATTTGGGGTTTCTAAAACTTTTTCAGAATTACTGTTAATGGGAAGTAAGTTTGTTTAATCTAACCACCTAACAGCACACTTCAGCTAGATTTAGAGTCACACATGTCAGGTGTGACTCAGTGTCAGGTAAATCCAGGTAATGTTATCTAGATTTGTGATATTACAAGTTTTCAGAATAAATAGCATTCCACTACTCTAAAACCTTTAACTATGTAGCTCTCAGAGCTTTCAGTTTCTAGTCCTAACAAAGGCTGTGTGATCTCTGATTATCATATAAGCTCCTTATACAATGACTTATTTCTCTAATTACCTATGAAATCACACAGGCTTTTATCCCACACCGATGTGACCTCTGAGTACTTCTCTTTGTACAATTTTTACATGTAATGTTACAAAAACTGCAAGGAAAGCTCCCTTACTGTCTTTCTTTTTATCTATAAAAAGAGAATTTCAGCCAATTTTGTACTGAAAAAAAAAGCTTTCTCTAAACACTGTAACGAATCAGGAGGAGAAGACATGCATTAGTATCATACTAGTCCTTGCCATTTAGAGTATCCAGTGCCTCTAACATTACAAATCCTATACAAAAATGCTCACAAAGCCAAAAACCCCAAGGCACATGTTCCATTAAGCTTCAAAAGAGCAGAGATGAGAGAGCACTCCACAGGCAGACAGTAACATTGCTCTTCTGTAAGTTTGGGCTGAGAAGCCTGCTGGACTCTGCAGGGACAGTAGCATGGATCATCCACCCTTACTAGCTTGCTTTCTCTCACTACCAGCCACAACAATGCTCCTGTTTCTGAGTCCTACCTCATGTGGGAGGAACATCTGAACTGCATAAAAAAACATATGTGGCTCAAGAGCCACAGGATCTCTACCCTGCAGTTTTTCCCTTCCTCAAGCCCAAGTCCTGCAAGTATGTTAAGGACAGCCTCCCCGGGAGCATGACTAGGTTATGCTGCCTTGCCAAAAAAACAGGAAACTAAGAGAAGCTCTGCTTTGGGATTTCTGATGCGAGGGAAAACAAGAAGGGGAAAAAGTTTATTCACCATGTTGAAGTTGGAAAACAAGAAGTTGGAAATAATCGTGGGCAAGCAAAGCAAATATTCTCTGTCCTTTCTAAGACATTTTACATCAGGCTCATTTTTCTTGATGTATTCATTAGACCACATCTTAAGGGATCATCTCATACAATCCCTGGCATCAGACAGATGAAGGAATGACAAACTGTAGGCTCCAACACAGCAAAGAGTGATAATAGAAAGAAGTGAGAACAAATTCAGGCAATACCTAAGACATATTTCAGACACAATTTTAACAAACTGTGTCATGAAATAGATGATGGCTCTTCTTCTAAGCTCTACCTTTTGTGTCATGAATTCCCATTTTTGTAGGGTCCCATAGAGCCTGTTCTTAGAAATACTGTACCAGTGGGGTCCCATCCATGCAAATATGCTAAACTACGCAAGACTTCAGAAGAGTCATATCATATCTGCTCATAAGCTGCCAAAACCACCAGCCACAGCTCCCATGAAGGTACAGGGAATGAAACTGATTGTAAAAATGAAAACAAAAAAAAACCACCAGCACAGATCTGAAGGAGGGACCACAAAGATTACCAAAGAGGAAGTCCAATATGCCACCTTAAAATATGAACTGACTTCTCTAGAACAAATCTCAATATTTTAATCTTTTCTACTAGAATCTTCTACAACCTCCACTGGGCAAAGCTATCCCAAAAGCAGCCATACAAGTCACCCTTTTCCCTTTGTTAGTCCTTCATTTGTAGAAATGTTTTCCTTTAAAGGAAAAAATATTTGGGTCGGGGTGTCATCCTCAAACCTTGTGGGACAAGCCCATATTAGCCCATTCTTTTAGTACAGCCAAAATTAATCTCACAAGCAGACCATCCATAAGGTAGTGAATTGGCAGACAATGGTGGTCTATCAGATGCAACTATACTCCATCATGCATGCTTTAATGGGTGTTAACAGACCTTCTGATGAACCCATTTTGGAGGTAAATAGATTTGCCTCCAAAGAGGAGTTGCTGCCATTTAGCACAGAAGGTGTTCATAAAACACTGTGCATTTCTCCTGGTTAAGACCTCCACTGTGTGGAGCTTAATCACTAACTAGAGGCTTGTACAGAGCCATTCAGTTGAGAGGCACAGCTGTAATGGCTCACAGAGTATTGTTACAGCCCAGCTGTACATAAATTAAACCCATTATGCTTCAATACGCTCAGCTATCAGAAAAGTGCTTCTTATTTTTGAAAAGAGTTATGGTAAAATCAATCCAACTGAATGAGACTGAAACTCCAGAGCAATCTACATTCTTTACTCTTTGGAAATACAGTTTTCTATTATCTTTCCAAATGTGACACAGAGAGAAGAGAGGATATTAATATTATAAAGTGCAGCTCTGGCTTAGAAAATGTAAAAATAGCAACTTTCTATTCAACAGATAGCTCTCTGCTCTCTGTTTCTGTGCTTGACTTTCACTTGATACAAATGAGCACAAAATTACACACCACAGGAGATGATAATCTGCAGCAGCTATGGTATGAAAATAATGGTATACTAACAATTGGTTTTCCTGTAGTGGCCACAAACTAACCAGGCTCATTGCCACAAGAAGAAACTAGATTCTGCTTTGGTATCTTCAAAAACAGATACACATACCTTTTTTCCAAACCATCCTGGTAGCGCTACGGCTCACACCCTTCGTAAAACAGAACATGGTATTGCAGGGATGATGCATCAGACATAGAAACACAACTTCCATCCTGGAGTGGTAAAAAAGAAATACTTCAGAATGTGAAGAGACATGATGGTAGTTTAAGTCACTTTAATGAAACCAAAATATCTTCTCACCCACTGACTTTTTGAGGCCTGGAAAAGGTACTAGTTAGCTTCCTTGTGAAGCATGTTATTTGTGCAAAAGGCAAGTCATGATTCCATAGATCAGTAAAAACACCTGAAGCTGTACCACAGTGGTCAGGGCACTAACCTAGGAAAATTCCAGCCTCTACCTTGACAATCATTTTTTATTTTTCACCTCCAGGTTGTATAATAATCTGCACAGATAGTGCAAGGAGCGGAGAATAGTTCTCCTCTCTTTCAAATAGCTATGCACAGCCCTGTGGCATGACATTCCCAGCTATACAGTGGCATGGCTTCTACAGGAAACATACAGCAAAACTTTTTCTCTAGGGTTTAAAGCAGTCCCTAAAGTGAAGAGAAAACTGAATCCACAAGATCCTCTGATAAAATGACTGCTATGCCAATTGCCATGCAAAGTGCCTACACTCAGCAGATATATCTGGACTGTGTATCCCAAGTGTTTGGAGATACCTTCCTGCAGCATGCAGCAAGGTCTTTGGACACGTCCTTGGTTTCAGGATGCCTTCGGTCCTCCCAGCAATGTCCTAGTACATAACAGCAGATAGCTTTCAGCTCAGGTTCTCCCATATAACCTGTATTAGATCCCAGACACCTAACTCTATAAATTGCACACAATCCATAGATATTTTCTTGTCTTTTGTAATCATCCTAGATAACCTTTATTTATGCAGACACCTTTTTTCTTTTATCAAGTGTTTTTCCACATACTTGTCTTACAAGAGTTTAATACTTTCTAGTAGACCTATGTATAGCATTCAGCAAATACATTAAGTATGAAAAGAAAACCTCCACAGGCTCACAGAAGAAAGCGGAACAGCTGTTTTACATTTAAGTGGCTCATTGGAGCTTTTTAAGATCTCTCTATCCATTACTTACTCTTCTAGGTTTGTATACTTATACATGCAAACAACCCTAAACTCCCTCATTATTCTATTGGTATGGGTAATTATTGGTTTGTCTATGAAATGGAGAAATTTCTCTCTGTACACATAGTAATCAAAACATCATTAACCATGCTGTCTGTGGGAAAGCACAGAGATTTTTTTTACTCATTCTCCTGCCTGTGCAAAGATATTTGTAGCAGCCAGCTGAGAACAAGTATGACATTTGAAAGACATCAACAAAGTTCACATATATTGGACAGTGCATAACACTTCCAAGGAAACATAATGAAATCTAGATATAAAAATAGATGTGGTCCAGTCTGCTCATAAAAAATTGTGGATTCAGGAACAGGGACCTTATTCCAATATATTATGCAAAGCTGCCTTCACCTTTAATTGTAGATGAATATATGACTATATATAAAAGTTCACAAATAACGTATTGCTCATTAACTTGAGTCAATCTTTACCCTGGTATTCTAAAGAAAGGAGGCTCACACAACCATTCTGTTTGTCCATACATCTGTTATCTTCCTTTCTAATCCTCTTATTCCTTTGAACCTCTTTATTGATTTCTACCAAACTGAACAAGAAGTTACATTAAGGAAGATAATCAATTCTGTTTATGAAACTTTGTGGCTGAATAGAGGGAAAGGACCTAAACTAGTGCCTTCTCTCAGGAGAAGTACCTTTTTAAGTCTGTCCCTTGACCAATTTCAAAGCCTGCGGCTACTAAGCTTGTACACACTGACTAGCTAGACTGACTACTTAGCTGGCAGCTAAGCCACACACTCCCACTGATCCGATAAGACAGGGCAATGTGGAACAGGGCATGTGAAAGGACAACATGAAAAACAAACGAGGGTGCTGAAAATATGAAGTGAAATGGAGAAGTGTTAACAGATAAAGGTGGTAAATCCATAAATGATTTTATTCATTCTATTGGTGACAGGACAACTTGTTATACTGTGCTTATCTGATTGGCTTATAACTAAAATAAGGAGATAAGTAAAACCTCCCTGTAGACAAAAGAAAGGCTACTATGTCAATTTATGTCATGGACAGATGCATCTGCATTCCTGCCTTCTCTTGCCTTGGTGGTAAAAGCATAAGGTTAGGTTCAATTTATACTCAGTTGTAACCTATGGTTTGTCTTTTTCCTAAAATATTCATAATTTTAGGAACACCACATCTAATAAGAATAATCGGAAACATTTTTTTCAGCTTTTGAGTCATTCACAACAACACATTTCCTGCTGATTCTAATCAAGCACTGGCTTAATGTTAAAGTTACATTTTTTATTTATTCCTGTAACCAATGAACTCCATAGAGATTACAAACTTGTCTCAGTCACTTCACTTTCCCATTAGCATTGCTGAGGGTGTAAGTCTGAAACCAGTGTAAAAGGCAGCATGCCTTGAATGAAAGTCACTGGTAGGGCAGGCAATCCCACCAGATGAATCAGTGACTTTATTATGACAAATTCTGCTTTAAATACCCTACTGATGTGAATTGGCATCATTTAGAGTTCAAATGAGACAAATTCATTTACACTGGCTGAAAAATAAGCACCCTGCCCCCATAAAACACATAAAGAGTGATAAAGGCAAAGAACAGTCTTAACAAGTTGGACTCTTATTTTATACCCTGTGAACTTGAGTTAAACTACTGAAAACAACGGAAGGCTTGAAAAAAACACTGTGATAGGGTCATTCAGATAAGTGGAAGGTGATAGGGAAAGGAAATCTGGTGTTGTTACTGTAAATTTCTCATGTCAAAATATATTAGCTTGACCAACGAAGAACATGCTCCCTATCTGGTAATTCCCATAATCTTTACAGGACTCCAGCCAAAGCATGGAGGAAAAGAGAATGGATGTTCAAAATTAATAACAAATCCTTCACGATCTCTTTACTAAGTTAACCATCTTACTAGTGGATGTAGTAAAACTGTAATTTATAGCTGTGATTAAAAAGCCTTTAATTGCCTATTTCAAAATTTCCTTTAAACCGTTCTTTGGGAAGCACAATAATTTGATTCCATGGAGACATGTGTGCAAAAGTTTAATTCTAGCAAAGAACATGAACTTTATATGACCTCTGGAAAATAGTAATTATTTTTTTATTTGCTTGATTTGTTGACCTTTGGTTTCTTCATTGTAAAGATCAAAAAAGCTATCCCAAAAAGTAAATTTGGCATATGCTCTGAAGCCCAAGGTAACTATGGAACAGTTCATCCCTCTTCTAGTTAGCTTACAGTCCAGTCCAGCACTATTGTAAGACAGGAGACTTTCAGCCCCGATTTCAATAAGAACTGGATCGGTTTTGCAAGGAAAGGAATGGGGACCTGGCTTTGAAAATCCAACATCGCCATCTATTGGATTTCTATTCCGAGTAAAATTCACAAATAACTCTAATCCAGCTAAGAGTTCCCTGGATTTTACACACCACAAACTCAGCCTCCTTAACAGTAAATTGGGAAGACTTTTTCTTAAGGCAGCAAGAGAACTTAGATAGCCTATCTTCCATTTCAATTATATCTCTTCTAGAAGTGATGGGCTCCCAAAACTCATTTTGTTTTGAAGAAACATTTCCTTTTTACAGTAAAATCCGTTAAGTAAAGCTGATTAGCAAGCTTACAGATGAAGAATTAACAAACTAAATTCTGCAGATGCCTTTACAGACCCCCTCCTTAAATGTTAAGTACAGAGTGGCAATTTGGTTTCCATAGAAATTCATGTCTCTTGAAGTTTTATTCTGGTTTATTTTTAAAAGAGAGAAAACTGTTCAGAAAACTCAGGACTAGAAACTGTAAAAGGATAGCTGTGAAAAACACCTCTTCCTTTGATTGAAAGCTTCCAGATATAACATGTATTCTTTTGGAAGAAATGCTTTCATTCAGTCTTCATTTCTAAAATAATTCACCTCTTGTGCAAAACACATCAGTTTACTATCATAATAAAAAAAAATAGAAGTTATTTCCCAGAACTTGGAGTTTTAGCAGCACAAATTGTACTCAGCTGCAACACGTGTTTGTTCGCCCATCTGTACCCTAGCTGTGAGTGTCTGAAAACAGTGAAATTCAAATGCATACTCTCATAGTCTCTGGCTGTTTGAATCCAGGGTTTTGGATCCAAATACTACCAAAATTTAAACTTTCTATCAGGCTTAGATTTGGAATACCTTAACACCTTTAATATTGTATGAAACCAGAATAATATGTGAGACTAAACAAGTCTGGGATCATCTCAAAGGCACATGGGAAACTTTACTGTCCTGGATTCGACTACGATGGGATTAAGCTAGCACAGGAAGCTGGGAGGTGCCACACCGAGGACAGACAACGGATCCAGCCAATGGGTGTTCGATACCATATGACGTCATACCTCCCGCTGGGAGGGGGTCGGCCGCTGGCGCGGGAGTTGCGTGACGTGTTTTGGTGCCCTCGGCTGGGTAGGTTTCGCATTTTATAGCTTGTTTCTATTTTTTCTTCATTAGTTTTCCTGTTACTTCTGTTGTTTCTCTGCTCTTTATATTGTTCGATTAAACTCTTTTTATCTCACTCCACGGGGTGTTGCATTTCGCTCCCGATTCACCTTCCCGTCCCTCCAGGGGAGAGGCCGGGGGGGCTTGGCTGGGGCTAAACCAGGACATTCCCATATTCCTGCGATATATAAGCATGAAGTGTGCATCACGGCAGCTCAGAACGGAATAACTGGCAGCTCATATAAACATTTAGAAAAACAATGCAACTTTCTGGAGTGAAATATTAACAACTTGTTAAATGAAACACGTGGATATCGCAAGGCTGCAGGAGGGGGTGCAAGTTTAACAAGCAAAGGGCTGCTTTTATTGGAACTAGATGATCTTTAAAGTCCCTTCGAACCCAAACTGTTCTATGATGTGATCTATTTATAACAGGATCCAGAATGCTTTAAGGAATTTTTCTCACAATAGGTACATCTTCTTCTTAACCTCAGTTCTCTTGCTTTTTCATTTATGTCAAGCAAATAAGCAAACACATGAAATTCAGCAGTAAAGTGTCATCTAATGTGCCCCTGAAATCACCATAATTATGCACACAGATGAGATGCCTAATTGTTTGCAGTGCTGTCTTGACAGTGTGGCCATCAATACTGCAGCTACAAACTCCCAGTGTGAGATTTAGTTTGTTCAGCATAAAATCAGAAATAGGAGAAATTCTCATTGAATTCAAATGAAGTCTCAGTGAACTCAAGGATATTAGGCCATGAATTTCCATAACTTTGTTAAAAAGTAGTTTGTTTCACCAACTACCAACAAGTCATTAATTCAGAACAGGAAGTAACTATTATGAATTTTTAAATGTAGTTTTAACAATCTGAATGAAATGTTCCACTATTCCCAGTTGCTTTCTTATTCTATAATATTAATAATAATTTATAATAGTTATAAGAGGTAGGCAAAATCTAAGTTTATCACGATGCAGTAAGAAAAAGCTATTTGTACATCATCTAGTAGAAAGCTTTCATGTCAGAAACAAAAGACTATAAATCTTTCACATTGTTCCTCTCTTTCAGTGCTACTGAGAAATCTGGAATCAACACAACATTGTTCAGCTTTTCTTTTTGCACATTAAATTGTACTTGAGTCTGTTGATCATGCTAGGAAGACATCACCATTATGCTGTGGGTGTGGAAAGAAACTGGAAAAAATTTGAAAGGGTAAAGAAGTTCTTGCTGGAGGAAAGTATTGAGATACAAACTCTGTCTGTTCACCTTACATCTAGCTTATTAAAGTATTGTACTATTAAAGTGTTTCACTTGAACACGTGATCCACGTGACCCTGGATTCTGCTGCATGCTTACCCAGAGAGTAAACCATTTTTACTCCCATTAAAAACAGGGAGTAAATCTCAACAGTACAAACTAAGAATTCCATCACTGAACTCTTATCCAAACATATCTACTTACTCAGGATTATATGTTCTTTATTTTTTTCAACAGGTGTTCACTTAAACAAACATTAATACCCTGAAAAATCCCTTAGCACCAAGAAGATTAAACAAATGATACCAAGCTTTCATTTTATGTATATACACAATCTTCAGCTGTTCATACACTTTCACTTAGAGCAATGAATTAAGAGGTTCTAACAGACAAATTAAAGCAGTGACATGTTCTGTGTTTGAACAAGTAAGATTTAGTACTAAAAACTAGCAACTGCCCTATGACCTCTGGGGCAAGTGTTTCTTACTAAAATGCGTATATTTGAAAATACTGTAAGACAGCTTTTTCTTGTCTTTTCCAAACATAAAGTAACCAATGACCACAACACTCCTGTGTGTCTGAAGAAAAGAAACAAACAATATTTTAACCATTAGCTTAGTTTCAACTATCAATAAGTTTGCTGTGTAAAACTAGCTATACTAAGTAAACTTGGATCTTTGCTAAGCTGCTAATCCTCTGAAGGGCAGTTACAAGGCTGAAGAAAAAGGAGCATCCAGCCCTGGAAGGAACTAAAGGTGAGATAGGGACTAACATTTGTGGGATACACAACGCATGCAAAACAAGATGAAAGGGAGTTTTATTGCAGTGCTTGGTTAGCTAGAAATGAGTTTTCACATGTTACTGGAATAGAAAAACAAAACTGAAGCCTGCACAGGAAACAACCAATCCACAGAGCCTTTGAAGTGATACAGCTATTACATACACGCTAAATTGCCACTCACTGGATAAACGAACCAGGCTGAAGTTATCCTCATTGCCCCTCACCTCCCCTCCGGTTCCCGCCCTCTACCTCAGGCGCGCTGTGCGTCACACGCTCCCGCGCAAGACTGCAGCTCCCAGCAGCCTTTGCGCGGCCTCCTCCTGTTGGCTGTGCCGGCAGGAAACGACCGGAGGGGTGAAGGGTGAGGTGTGCGAGTCGAGCGGTGGCCGGAAGGGAAGGCGCAGGTCTGTCTGGGGCTGAGGGGGGTTGCGCGGGGGTGGGGCGAGCCTGGCCGGGGGAAAGCCCGGCCCGGGGCAGGCAGAGGTGACGTGGGGCGCGATGGCCTCAATCTGGCCCCTTATCTCGGGGGGCGGGTTAGGGCTGAGGTGACAGGGCCGGGAACAGCTGTCTGGGGCCTAGATCTACGGGGCCGGAGCGGGCGGGGTGGTGCTGGGGCTGAAGGGGAGCGCGGTGCAGGTGAGGACTCGCTGTACGCAGTCCGCAGGGGGCCGGGCTGATTGAGGGGGTGCTGAGGCCTGTGGATAGGCACACTATGTGTGACTTCGGTCCCACTGCAAGGAAAAGCATAGTGCTGCGCCTCTTCTGGGAATCTGAGCTTGTGAATTAACTTACTTACGGGAACAGTGTACAGGCCCAGTGTCTCTGTGCAGTACACAGAAGAAGCATGCAGAAGTTGCTCCTTCCCCCGAGGGATAATGGGTTCTCTCAAGCGATGTCAGGAGTACTTTTAAGTACTTTAGAGGGTAGTTTGCTGACAAGGTATTTATATTATGCTTACTGAGGGTTATTTCTTTCTTATTTCTAAAACCCACCTTTTTAAGGAGCTCAAAATGGAAGAGTTTCAAGATGCAAGTCCTCCCGAAAAATTACTTGATCACTTAAAGCTCTCTGATCAGACATCTTCAGAGACTCGCCCCAAAGATGCACAAAATCCTAAAAACACTGAAAGTGGATATACACCGTCTTCAGCCAAAGACCCCACAACAGCAGATGAGTGTTTCCATGACTGTCGTGACTCTTTTGAGGCAAAAGAACCTGTGCTGGATGATGAAGGGAATTTACAGAATGATGAGAATAGCTCAAGGAAGCAGACAGAACTAGATGAAGAATACTTACTAGAACTAGAAAAAGACATGCCAGAAGAAGAAAAACAGGTAATCCAAAGCACCGATGTTGAGTATAAAGCCATACATTTTCAGTATAACGTTTCTGAATGATCTGTGACTGGCATAAAAATGGATCTTTAAAACTATGTGTCTAGTTTACTGTTCTTCATTTCTTCTTTTAGATAACAAATATTTTTGTTAGCTTTCCGTGCAGTTCTAAATCATCACATTCTGTTGCAGATTTTTGACTACTTTAACCAGTGTGTAAGGTCACTGTGACTTGGAGAGATTTTAAGAAACAAAAATCTTCCTGTTTCCTGTTATTTAGTTTATGTGCTTTCATTGTTTTACCTGATCAGCTGCAAGGTGCTTTTCCAAATGTTGCAGCAAGTTTCAGGATAGTTTTCATATCTGAAAGGCTAGTTTATGTAATGCAACTAATTGAAATGATGAAAGTATCCCTACAGGTTACTTAAGCTGTAATCAAACATATCAAATATGTGGTTTTGTTTCCTTTCTGTATGGTTACATTGGACAAAATGTCTGGGTAACAAGCTGGATAATGTTTATGTTGTGAGGAGAAACGAAGCAGGTGTTGGGGAAAATCCACCAGCATGTGTTATGGTGTTTACTCCCATGTAAGTCTATGTGAACTAGTTTTTTTGACCCTCAGTCATTGGTGTCACTTGACAGCAGTTAGTTTTCAGGGTTCTAAGCTATTATGGTCATCAAGTAGGTAGAAAAAAAGACAGGGTTTTGTTTTTTTTCTAACTTTGAGGGAACTTGTTAAATCACTGTAAGGGTTAGACTGTCCACTTGAGTAATGTGGATTTCTGCTGGTAATAATGTTCTCATAGTAAGTGGTGGAAGGCTTTCTACTGATTTATGGATTTCCTTCCCCCCCCCTTTTTTTTTTTACTTTATTAGCAAAAGGTGGGGGAGTAAAGATATTTAACTAAAATCTGTGTCCCAACACACAACTCTTGTAATTTTTTTTTTTT
>VWZO01014398.1:772493-790411 GCA_013396975.1 Bucco capensis
TTTTTTTTTTTTTTTTGAGAAGTTACATCACTTGGCCTGATGAGGGAAGGAGAGAGTGGAGTAAGATACAGCCTGCCTTCTCTTGTCAGAGAGAAGTAAAGTGAGCAAAAGAATTGTGAATGTTGAATAGTTGCATTCAGCTTTGTGGAGCTCCATTGAAAGGTGCAATGGGAGTAAAAATAACAACTGTTTGAACTGGAAAGATTTCCTTAAAGTAGTGAGACAGCTGCAGTTCTCATCTTTCTGTAGGTTTATTTCCAGTAGTGTTGAGCAATTGTGCTTTGCTTATGATTATACCAAGTGAAATGGAGTGGTTCAGTCTCTTAGTATCACCATAACTGATTTGATTGGAAATGGTGAATACTGTGAACTTTGTTTCATAGAGAGTGTTCTGAGTGCTTTATAGAATCAGTTTTTAAATTATAGCTATTTTTTTCCTCTAACAAAGTATTGTTGGTATCTCATAAGCAGGATTTGAGTAATCCAGAAACTAGAGAGGAGTTAGAAGCTTACAGAAGTTGTAACAAAGTAGCCTATTTGTATGACCTTACTCTTACGTTCTCTGTGTGGTAAAACCCATGGAGTTGGGTCATTCCTGAATTGCTACTCCAGCTTTCCTTCTAGTACTTGGAACTGATGGCTACAAATTTTATTTTTAAAAGTGAAATGTTCTATATATTTTCGTTATGGAAAGTATCTTTTGAATGTGCAGCTTTTAAGAAAAAATACTGCAGTTAGAGTCTGAAAACAGCTGCTGTACATCCATTTATTCAGAGTTTTTCCAACATTTTAAACCTCCTTCTAGTTACTCAAAAGGATATTTTTGAGGACAACATGATTTTTTTTTTTTTTTTCTTGCAGCTGGAGAAAATGAGGCAGAAATATTCAGAACTCATTTTACTGTTTAGGTTGTGACTAGACAGTTGGCAGCACTGCCGTGTTTGTTCCTTAGGCAGTCCTTGTTTAGTTATTCTCAGCCCCCTGCTGCCTCCTTCACTGTGCTAGTACACCTCTGTGAGAATGTGCAGTGGACCAGTTATGGGGAATGATTCAGGTGAAAGATAATGCTGTATTTTTAGATCACGGGCAGCAGTGGTAAAAGTAGACATCAAATGGCAGCCTCATGATGGCATAGGGCTGATGGATTTTCTTCAGTTAGACTGCTTTCCTAAATAAGAAAAACATCCTGTGAGCTGTGGTTGCAGCACCAACCATAAACTATGTACTGAAGTGATAAGGAGAGCTGGATGTTAGCCCTGCCCAAGTCGAATTTATGGAGCTACACCTTAATAGCTATTTGTTTGGGGTTTTTTTAAACTAAGTCCATCGTTATGTTTTAGCAGCTATAAGAAATGAGTTCTTTTGAGAGCTATCCAAACTAGGCTGTAGAAAGTCTCTATTTTAATCTGGAAACACAAGACAGATTCTGATCCTTGCTTAATGTATGTGCAAGATTTCATGGTAGCAGTTCTGAGTAGAAATTTTCACCCATGCAGAAGCTGCTGCATAGATCAAAGTGAAGGAGTTAAGTGGTTGATTTTTCTCTCAGTTATATTTTGAGAGCCCCATACAGTGAGATTTCTGTTTAAGCAACAGGAATTACTTCCAGGGAAACAGTACAGCTACCATAAGAAATCTTCTCTGCACAATGAAGCAAAATAAGAACTTGAAGGGATATTAAGATATAAATCTGTTACAAGTATTCTTGAAATCAGATGTAGCATAGAGCCTGGTTACTTGCTTGGACTTGCAACTCTGAGCTTTCAAGAATTAAGCAGCCTGAAACAAAATTCATTTTTATAAGATTTTGTTGTTTCAAAAGGGTGCTGATTACTGCCTCAGCAGAGGCACTGAGCAGTAAATTGCTTTTCATGCATTACAAACAGATCTTTCTGGCTAGTTGTCATTGACAGTGATGGCTTTGACATTGGTCTAGTCTGCAGAATTAATCAGAAGACACCCAGCAGCTGTTACATGGTAATTGTTTCAGTCTGACTGAGTCCTCTTCTGGAGAGACAACAATTAATTATGAGTTTATGCAACAGCAAGGTTCTGAATCCTTCATGCTCTTCCATCATGACAGATGTTATCTTGTTCTTTGGGCCTTGCCTGGCAAAGATTTAAGCACCTGGTTTAGTAAGCTCTTATTTTGGTTATAAAACACTCCTTTCTAGCTGCTCTAGGACCCTGGAATAAATATCTAATATTCTTTAAAAGAATTCCCTTCTTTGGGCTGTTGCATGTGCATTAGAGCTACAGCTGGCTGTAATCATGATCAGCTTCTAGTTTAACACTAGGAAATGTGTCACCAGGACAAGAATACAACTCTAGTAGCAGAGATTCTTCATTAGTATCTTGTTAGCAGCTCTGTAAGAATTAAGTGAAACTGATCTTTGAGAACTAGTACTTTAGAGTTATACTTGATATTTTTTTTTCAGCTCTAGACGAGGCAGTAAAACTTCCTTTTTATTTTCCGTATTGTCTCAGAAATTCTAGGATCTATTAGAGAACATTATCTTAATCAAGAAATTTCTTTAAACTGCTTCCTTCTTTGCTCTTCTTCATGCTTCAGGTTGATCCCATTGTTCTTTCATAAATTACAGCTTCTGTATAGAATTTGCGTTTCTAGAGGTTGAAGAACAGATCTGGGATTTCTTTTGAGACAGCTTTTCAGGTGTAGCCATTCATTTCGGTATTTGATGTTTTCCAAGCTCCATCTCTCAATATAGTATAGGAAACTTACCTTTGTCAAAAGTGCTGGCATTTCTGTAGTATTAACAAAATAAAAACTAAGGTACAAAATGGAAGATGGGATACAGCAAAGTGAGTCATATTTTGGAGCAATCCTCAGGTGTCGGTCACTTGGAGATGATCTTGGAACTTTTTCCAGGAAGAATTAAGTGGTTGGACCAAAAAAACCCAGAGTATTACTACATGAGATGATCCAACTGGCTGCACAAATACCAATAAGGAATGTATCTTTTTTTGCCAATTCTCATGAGCACTCAAAATAATTTTGTATTGCAATAAAACTTGCAGGACATTTGGGTTTTGAAGGTGTCACTATGCAATCTTGTGAAATATAATAAAAGATGATGCCCCTGTTCAGATGACCTACTTTAATAACCTGAATCCTGTATACAGTACCTCACTAATACTAAATATGCTATTGTTTTGGTCAAACTAGAGGAAAAGGTGGATTGCTAGACTAAAACTGCCCTATTTATGTCTTGCAAAATTGCAAGATACTGTCAAATTGAGACCTTTTTGACTTGTGGTGGTGATGGATTAAGTGGTCAGCTCCACTCTTCTGCCTGAGGGTCTTGCCTCTGGAACAGGAATGACTGAATGGCATATATTGTCACTTAGGAATCGTGACAGTTAGTCTGACATGTTAACTTAAACTGACTGTTGAGGATGGATGTGACCTATTGTCTCTGGAAGTGATGCTTACAATTTCAGAAAAAGCTAGTGATTTACCATGGAGTTACAATGAGCAGAGATTGGCCAGAGTCTAGCAATGTTTACTACTATGCCTCTTGAGTGGAGAGGGCAGATTTGGCACAAAATTTTCAAGTAGCAAATCTAGCAAGATGTAAAAATGGATTTTTATTTTTTTTTGAGTGACTGTGACCTTAAATTGGAACTCAAATCCTTGAGTGCATGATACAGCAATAGCTTCACAAAACTGCAGGGGGAAGCAGATGACTACTAATAGATAACTTCAAAATAGAATTGGTATATGAAGCTGAAAACTATCCTCCTTATGTGTTTAAATTCCTTGCTTCTGTGAACCCTCTGAACTCCAGTAATTTTAAATTGACTGCTACTCAGTGACCTTACAAAACAGTGTATGAGATGCAGATGTGCATTGTCACACTGTATAAATAGCCTTAGAGAGAAGAGCGAGCATTTGCTGCTCTTGACAAAACTGGAGCCAAGAACAGTTCCCTAGCAAAGTTAAATCAATTGATCAAATCAAATGCATAGGAGAAACCAGAGGAAGCGTAGTTGGAAGCATTACAAACGGAGTGTTTGTCCTTCAGCTCTCACCAGCTATATTTAAGGATTTCACTTCCAGCACTTGTGTTTTATTGGTTACTTCCAAAACAAAGAGTGAAAATGTGTAGGTTCCTTTCTTCTCTGATAGTAGAATAATGCTTTAATGCTTTTATTTTTAACCCTGATCTTTTTGGTAGAGTAGCTGAGGTCTAAGGAGTTGTATTTGATGACCTCTCTTTTGAATTGTTGTACTTTATTGTCAGAAGGCCAAGCTGTATTTTTTCATTAGTTTGGATCAGGCCTTAATCTTCAGTACCTCTTGCTTGCCAGGAAGGTTTATGTTAAGATCCTAATTTCTTCAGAATGTAGACAATTGTAATTCAGTATCCAAATCTGTAAACATTTCTAATCAGATCATTTAAGAATCATATTACTAGTTAAAAACAGTTATTTCTTCTGGACTGTAATTTTATTTTTTTTTTTTACTTTATACATCAAAAACTAATGCCTGCTGCTTGGAATTTGCTATCTTTGCGTTAATAAAATGTGAAAAAACAAACATTAAGATTTTGCTGACTTTGAATAGCAGAGAATCATAATGGAGTGTAAGTTGGGGAAGTTGCATCTGAACCTGATGCCATATATGAGCAGCCTCAGGGAATGTAGTGGGTCAAGATACCTTTTCCTTAGGCAGAGCATTCTAGGAGTTCAGTCTGACCTACTTCTCATGCTGAGGGAATGGTAGCCTGCCCTGCAGCTACTTAAATCTTCTTCTGAAAAATGAGTGGGTGGGGACACTGAAATGACATTGTGCAAAATTTGTCCCAAGGACAAGTCACTTGCAATTTTTTCATTCTGGGCTGATATGATGACAGTAGACTGATGACCAGTCAATTTGTAGTTGTCCATTGAAGCTGGAATTTGAGCATACTGAGTGAAGAGATTATATCTTTTAACAGATGTTTAGTTTTTGGTTGGTTTATTTATTTTTTTTACTCTGAATAGAAGATAGATTCTAACATCATTCACTGGAGTAGTCCTTTCAAGTTAAATGTAAATTCATCCAAAATTGTTGACTTTATACTGCTTTTGTGTTAGTATTTTCTATTAAAGAAATGTATATATGGAGAAATACAAAAAAAAAAACCACAAAAAAAAGCACACAAATGCACAGTGTGCTTTAAAGGGCAGTGCATTTAGAGTGTGATCTGCTAATAGGTATGTTTTACATTTTATGGAAAAGCTAGAGGAATTTGCTTTTAGAGATAGTCTGCTGCTATGTATTGCTTATGGGTCATACTCTAAATGCAAATCCAGAATGATGCCTGAGGTACCTTATAGACTTTACATATTGGAAAAATACTGTGAAAACTTCTACAGTGTGGAACTTAAGGGACAGCCTGAAACCCATAATACAGGGATATCTTGAAAATGTTGGTCAAGCTATAACAGAAATACTAGTTTTGAACCAGAACTGCACTGCTTGTATTGCTACTTTCCAGGGAGCTGAATAAGCTGCAAAGCCATATATGGTGTTTTTAACAATGTTGCTGGCTTCTGGAAAATGCCTAGACAACACTGATTCTGGGCAAATAGTCAGAGGTGACCACGAGGCTGTCACTGATGTTATGTGACTAATAGTTCTCTGTCCTTCAAGTTTGTGCAGTTTGATTCACAGGCAAGAAGTCATACCATGGAATAGCCTTTTGGAGGAGAATTGTTTGATTTTTAGGGTTCCTACATCAGGAGTACTGTGACCCTGCTGTAGATCTCACTTTGTACCAAAAAAAAAAATCTTCTGTTAGTTTAGAGTTTTAACTCTACTTATGCAACAGTGAAACAGTAAATGGCACTTGAAGGCCAGTTCCAAATAGGTCATGAGCAATGAAGTCAGTGTTTCAGGCATTTCTTTTCTTGAATGAGGGTTGTCTATGTAGATCTTCCAAGTTTTCCAGTGGGATCATCCTCTCCAAACCTGTTCTGTGCTGAAATCTGACTGCTTTGTTCACTGGTGTGGGAATTACTTCTGTTACGCTAACTTTGACTATACACATTCAAGAAGTTTTAAACATTTCTATCTGTGGAGGGCCAGGTGTGTGAGTAGCGGTGACCTTGCTGCAGCTGTTCTCTGTAGCACTTCAACACTCTGGCTACATCTTTCAAATGCAATTACGTACTCCCTGGGCTAAACAGCAGAATCTTGCATATACACAAAGAATTTGTGCTTTTTATGCAGCATGTGCCTTAAGTGCTTAAATTTTGTTTGTGTGCTCATATTTAGAAATAACCAACATTAGTGCAAGTGACATTGTGGAAGGACTTGTATAGATTTGTCAGTTAGCCCTGAGAAAAGCCAATTTCTAAATAGTGATACATGTTCTGTCTGACCTATGTTTTGTTGGGTTTTTTAAATGTGAGGAGCAATGTCTATTAGAAGGCACATTTAATAGGCAATAGGAAAAAATTTAGTGATCTAGGCATGTATCAAAAAGGTCAGATGATATTTTAGTGTGTAATTTTGTGTATCAGACCTGAATGCCATTCCCCTGAGCCTGGTTTTCAGAGAATTGTGATCTGCTGTTACTAAGATGGTGACAGTGGTCAGGTGAATTACTTTTCAAAACTAATAAGAGCAAGAGGAGAGAACCTCTGATTTTGTATTGTTTGTCAGCTACTTGGCATAGCTGTGAGATGGTGCAGTGCTCCACAAAGAGGACTATATTTAGCTGTTTCCAAGGAGATGTTCTGTGCGATATTGATAATTGCATTAATCCTTGATTTACACAATCTGCAGGAAAGGAAACTGCTGCTTTTCCTAATGTTTGCTTTTTAATTGCTTAATGATCTGTAATTTATAGACACCTTGATTTAAATCCTTTGTGTGTATGCATGTGTGTTGGGGGCAAAATGAGTGGTCAAGTGACCATTTTTCTACCATAGAAATTGCTCCTTGATGTTACTGTTTTATACTGCTTTGTTTTCACTTGTGTGAAGTATGTCTGCATGTGAAAGTCTTCTATTGTAAATAGGTTGAAGAGATGACTTGGTGACATCCTGTGTTTTCTGTGTCAAAGGCTAAGAGCATTCATGTCAACTTCACTTGTGCCAAGAGTACTGTTAAGATATTCATGGTTGAAAACACAACTCTACTCAGCATGTGCAATTTTCACTGTATAACAGAACAATCTTCTTGTCTCTGTGTCTGATGGTTTAGTCACTTTCTGCATAAGAAATCTTTCAGAACAGTATTATACATGGACCTGTTTCTAATGCAGGCAGCAAAACATGCTTTGTACATCTTTGGAAGTGTCTTTGAATTTCTGAGGTGGAATTATTGCAAGCAAGACTTTACTGACTTTACATCTAAAATATAACCTGCATAGTTGACCTGCACTGATTGAATTAAATTGAGTTGGAAGGTAGAAGCAAACAGCCAGCTAAAAAGCTAATGTAGTAGTTTTAAATATATAATTCACTATGGATGCTCTTTCTGCATACTGTTGTTCATGAGCTGGAGGTTTTTAATTGCCTTGTTGTTATACTCCAGTGTTTCGTGGATATATATAAAGTATATAGAGGCACAATGGCTACAAGCAATTGACCTTAGTACTAGTTCAATTTGTTGGGCTTATGTTTTATTCTGATTTCCATTCATACTTTATTTGGAACTGCAGCTGACCTACTTGTTCATTTCAATTAAATACTTTGAGACATTGTCTTTTTTCTTGTAGAAAAGAAGAAAGGAGAGCACAATGCTGAAGGAGAAGGGAAATGAGCAGTTCAAGAAAGGAGGTGGGTAGATAATCTTATAACACTATATGGATCTTAGAGAATCTTAAATTAATACTTAACCATCATGGTGATGTTGCAGAAAACCCATAGAAAGAGCTCACACCTATCATTGTTCAAATTTATCATCTGCATCATTTTTCATCCTGCTCTAGAGAGCAGAAGGAGACAGCAGACCTCCTTAAGAGTTAAGTTTAAATCACAACCACTTGGATTACTGAAGCAGGCTTCTCATGAAAGCGAAGTGTTTTATGTCCAAGAACATGATACAGAATTGACTGCCTTCCAAGTGCCATGCTTGCTTTTGCTAATCAGGAAAGGCTTCCACTAGGCTCCAAGTTTGACTAATGTGTGTGCTTGGAATTGATGCAGGACTCAATGGGTCAGTAGCATACCTTTGTACATTTGTATGTTTCTTTTTATCCACTGACTCTGTTGCACACTATTAATATATGTGCATGTACATGGTTATACAGGCATCTATATATCTACACAGGTGTATGTACCTCTATATGTATGTGCATCTGCATACATCTCTACATAAGTGGGTATAGAGATGTACACAGGTGTGTCTGTAGAACATACATACTTTTTAAAGAAATGTACAGTTCTAGCTTATGCCAGAATTGGTCATGAACACAGTTAATACCTAACAGCAGGGTTGAGGTCAGTAATGAATAAGTATACCAGTGCTTTTCATTTAAAAACATAAAGGAGGAAGTGATTTTTGATTCTTAACCTTTCATTTAATGTTTTTGTAGCTAGGGGATTCACAGAGAAACCAGGAAATGCAGATGCATACTTTCCTCAGTCAGCAGGGACACAAAAAAAGTAACTTCCCTTTACCAGAAGTATGCCCTGATAACCAGACAGTGGCCTTCCTGTTGGAGGTCTCTTATTGTGTGCTGAGAGCAGGATTCCTTGGGAATGATATACCAATTCAGGCAAGCATCAGAGCAGGCAGAAGGGAACTTCTCAGACCATGAAAGCAGCAAGCCTGTAATGTTGGCTGAATCGTCTTGTGAAGTCTCGTCCATAGCCTCTTGTTGACAGATTCTTTGGCAGCTCTTTTCAGTGTGCTTGTGTGTGCCGAAGTGCACATTAATCAGAAATACACAACCTTTTAAGCACCTGGATGGTCACCAGCTAATAATGCAGAGAAGGAATTACTCTGTTTTGAGGACAATGCACTTGTCAGCCAGCAGGGCATTGCTCAGAGTCAGTATAGGGCCTTTTCAGTCTTGACTTTATCGAGTTATTAATTTTCTAATAAAGATAATCCTATGTGGTTTAGCACTGGTCCTTGCTTTAGACTGGACTTGATGATGGATGACCTTCAGGTGATAAGGGGTTTGTGGTGATTGACCTTTAAGTCAGTCATTGAAGATGATATGGCAAATAAAATATCTCCTAGCTGCTTTGGACAGGTATCACTGCAGTGACATGTTTCAGCATATGCTGCCTTTCAGACCAAGGACACACTTATCTAAAGAGACTCTACCTCTAAGTCTGGTACTCAAATAGAATGAAACAATTTCAGGGATGATAATTATATGTATATCATGCTGCACTTGTTACATTAAGCTCAGGACTGTATTTCTGCTTTTTACAAGGGTATTGTTTTTAAAATAATTGTCATTGATCTATATGCTACTTAGTAATGTACTTTGAGAGCAGCTACTAATTCTGGATTAATACTGCTTCAAACAGTGGGAAATGTTTCCAAAGAAATCTTTGACATGTGGTTCACTGGCTGCACTGGCATTTGAAATTTGAATGGTCTGTTTTCATTTTTTTGCTATTGGATCTGCAGACTATGGAGAGGCAGAAGACTCTTACACGAAGGCTCTGCAGATTTGTCCAGCATGCTTCCAAAAAGATAGAGCTGTTTTATTTTCAAACAGAGCTGCTGCGAAAATGAAACAGGTGAATATTCTTTTTATTTCATGAAACAGCATGTATTGATTATATGACAAGTGCAGTAAAGGATAAAGCTGTTTGCAGGTTTTGCTGCTTGTTTAGTCTCTTGTGCCCCCAGTAAAAATGCTGGTAGGCTTGGTTTTGCTGAGGATGAATACAGACCTGAAAGTTGCAGTTGGAACAGCTGTTCCAAGTTGCTTTGCTGCATTATGTTTAAAACACTGATTTTTTTCTTTCATTCTCTCTGTTTTAATGGAATTTAACATTCATGTAGAACAGATTTCTTTAACCATATTTAGTGTATGCAGATCACAGATTGGTTGGAATTGTAGTCGGTATTTTTTCTAAAAGCCTGGATTGTCATATACTTGTCTTCATTTAATTGGCTCAAATGTTTTGAGGCATACAGAGGACTTCCTAACTATGGCTTTATTAATTCAGTTAATCTGCTTCCTTCACAGTTGATATATAGTAGGACAAGCCTATATCTAGGGCACAGACTGGATAGAATGGCTGCAGCTTTCTTCATATATTTTCTATTCCTTGACCAGGGACAGGTGCCCAAATGTTACCAGGATCAGCAATACACTTAGGAAGCTTGGAAGGTGTGCAACAAAATTGATCTGAACAGAAACTTCAGGAGAAATTGCTCTCTTATGTTTGCCTTTTGTTTTTAAGGTTACATTATTCTATTCTAGAAAAAATAGTGCAGTAACTCCTATCCTCAGTTCACCCTCATGCAAAGGGAACTTGCAGTTTTCCTCCAGTATTGAGACAGATACAGGTCTGCTTAGAAATGTACCTTGAAGCCATATTCAGGCATAAATAAATCAATTCTTACTCTCTGAGCATAGAGTATTCCTGTTTGGCTACAATTATCTCACTTGCTGTTGGGATACTGAGTTGTTTGAGGAGACAAGGAATACATGGAATAAAATCTGTAATAATAGAGGTTGGAACCTTTCAAATATGAAAGCTGTAAACTGAAAAACCTGCTTGTAATCCAGATATTAACTATTCATATCACTGGGAAACTAATCCAGTAGTCCCCAAAGGAGCCCATGATGATGAAAGAACTGTGCACAAACTAGTATACCTCACCTGTATGGATCAATGGAACCTGACAGACCAATACATTACTCTGAAAATAGATTCATATTATTAATAACTACCTTATTAAGTTTGTTCTTTCATACCTGCTCACCCATTTGCTTTGCCCTATAATAAAAGCTTGTGAGATGGTGTTCTCTGAGACAGCTTCTGTTATGTGAGGGAGAAAACAGTTCTTTGGGTGTAGAAAGATTATTACTACTACTTGGATGAACAATACAAGCAGAGCACAGCCTGTTTTTTAGGTTTTTTGTTATTTTGTGTGTGTGGTTTGTTGTTGGGTTTGTTTTTTTTTTTTAAAGTCTTTTTAGTTTGGATGAAAGTAGGATCTCTGTCTTGGCTCTTCTGCGTTTTTTCTTGTTTCTTTATAAGCAGATTGCCTGGCTCTTGTCTTCTAACTGTGGTTGTCTGGGTGCAGTGTTGTCCCTAACACTTCAGGAAGTCTCATGCATTGTCCCTGGTAGAGAAAGCTGCCTTAGTGCTACAGGCAGTATCTGCTTTCCAAATGTCTTTGCTGGTACAGACAAGAATTTCTCTGGGACCCTTGGGAACTGTCAATTCCAACACTAATTAATTGACAAAGGTGGAAGAGCTGTGGCTGGGTTAGGCCAGGGCCTGCAGATGTGACTCAGCCTTTTGACTGTAGCCTGCTGCTGGGTGCAGAGCGATTAGCAGGGCAGCCGTGCAGTTTGAGCACTGGCAGCCTTCACAGGGAGGAAGCTAATCACTGGTAAGGAGCTTTACATCAGAAGCAATGGTATGAAAAGCCTTGATTACATGAACATCCTAGTTCCTTGGAATGCCACACAAACCTGTCTGCTTGCAATCGTAAATAAACTGTTCCCCAAGAAATATGACTAAAATATAACAAAACTATTTTCTCTTCTAGGACAAGACAGAAGCTGCCTTAAGTGACTGCAGCAAAGGTATGTCTTTTTTTCTGTGCTGCTCTTGTGCCAGATCTTTAATACATAAATTATGCCATTTAGTGCCTTACTGCAGAGCTGTAATTTTAGGCATAAAGGTCTTTAAAGTATTTAAAGAAAAGTTATGATGAAAGACACCTGAATGTAGAGTTATTTATTTTGCAAAATGTCTATCAAACTTTTCCTGCGTGTAGTATTTTACTTTCTGTTCTCTTGTGCCAATAAGGCTGCTGTTTGTACGTCTTTCTAATAGGAAAGCCTTGTTATTATGGAAGCTGTTTCTTGCACCTACTGCTTAAACCCACTTCCACCTGCCATTCCCCTCCAAATCTTGGTTTAATCCCTGATTCCAAAGAACCACGAGGCCTTATAGAACTAAAAGCATTATCAAGTCTCTTTTATGCAGGGCTTTTGCTTTGTCACAAGGGCTTATGCTCTCCTGTTCTTGTCCTGCATGGTTTTCTCTCTGCAGCTTCTGGTGAAATCACTTTGGCTGTGCATTGCTGTATTGCTTCCACCCACTCACCCATGCTCAAATATTTGTTAAACTCCCCATGACAGCTGGGGGAAAATGTCCAAATTACCAATCGGGAAACTAATCCAATGGCTGCATGCCAGTACTGCCTGTACAGCCAATATGAGATTGTACATGCTAAAAGTATTTTTGAAGGTAAAAAACTAGCTGGCCTCTGTCATTTTGGGGGTTTGTCTTGTGTTGGTGGTGGTGTATTTTGAAAGAACACTTTTGTCACAGCTGAAAGGGTATCAGTCTGCTTTGCAGCAGTGAGACTTAAACCTTCCACTGCTTGAAACTCCCCAGGGACTTGGCTTACAAACTGCAATGCAACACTTGAAGCACAGCAGAGCAATTCAGACTAACCTGCAACTTGCTGACTGTAGCATTGTCTTTGTCCTTCCAGAAGAAATAAGGTAGAATATATCTAAGATTTTCTGGCTAAATAATAGTCCCAACAACCATTTTAATGGGTAATTATAAAACAGGCAGCCTTTCATACTCCTGCTTTCTGTGATGAAAAATAGATGAAGAAATTCTTGAAAAATTACTGTTTGCAGGTTAAGTTTAGCATTCAGTCTTGACTGCATCTGTAAACATGGCCATGGCTGTCAAGAGAATAAAGAGGAAAAGCTTAAATTCAGTCAGTATTGCCCCTCTGCTAACTTGCAGAGCTAATGTAACTGTTTGTGGATCCCCAACCCAATTTTGACTGTTTGCTATTAAATTTAGAAGAACACCAGTAGTTCTCCAGGAGTTTATCTTGACTTTGAACTGAGATAAGCAGGGAATTGCTTTTTTACCTGCTGTGTGTTGCTTTAGCTATATTTCACTTTGGCTGTAATTGATTTGTATACATGTATTAAATACACAAAAACTGAAAACTATCATACAAGTCCTTAAAATTTCTGCAGCATCATGTAGAATCTCTGCATATGTAGCAGTGCAGAACTAAATTTTTGTGCATTATAAATCACTTACGTGGTAGATTATAGACATGAAATATGATCATTTGCATTAGACTCTCACAGACAAATATATGCCTTCTCTCAATTATGACTTAACTTTTAAACTGTGATTCTTCTTGATTCTAAGGTACATAATAAAGATAAGTGTGCATTAAATCCATCATAATTAAGAATTCATTTGAAGAGTGTAGAAATGTTTCAACAAAAATACGGTCCTTTTGTTTTGTTTTCTAGCAGTGGAATTGGATCCTAACTATATTAGGGCTTTGCTGAGGAGAGCAGAACTATATGAAAAAACAGAAAAACTAGATGAAGCTCTGGAAGATTATAAGACAGTCCTAGAAAAAGACCCATCAGTTCATCAAGCCAGAGAAGCTTGCATGGTAAGGCTTTTTAGTATACTTTAGCCAAGTATTTAAACCAAGGTGTTTGCTTTGCTATTGTAAATATTCAATTCTGTTTATGCAAGCGGGTTTATATGCAGTCATGATAACTTTTTTTCCCCCCACTGATTAAAGCTGCTAGTTGTGTTTATTCATGTGCTAAAGAAGGTTTCCTGAGCCATTGCTGCATTTTAGTAGCCATTGTTTCAATACAGATATGTAAGTTGGAGATCAGAACACAAGCACCCTATGATACAGTTCTTGCTAGCTGTTTAATTAGTGGGATTCTGGTTTCTTTGCAGTAGAATTCTTTTTCTGATTAGTGTATTTGCAGTCAAATGCCTTTACAGTATAATTACTTCTTTTGATTATTGTATAACTTTGAGAGTGGCAGAGAGACAAGATTCTATCAGTCTGTATCTGTTTGTATCTACTTTAAAGTGTTGAGAGTTTTGTTTCTTGATTTAGCTGTTTTCTGTTCTTGCTCTTTGCTATGCCTTTTGTGTGTCTGGGCTGCTTTGAGTTATTTTACTAATAGTGATTGAAGTCTGCTATTAATCTTCAGAAACTTAGCTTTTCACTTGAAGAAGGCACCTTGTGGTTGAAAACAGCACTGTCCTGATGCATTTAATTTCTTCATTCTAAAAAAAAAGTTTAAAATTCTGCAGTTTACTGTGTTCCAGTGTCCATTTTCACCACTTTCAATCAAATTACACGTGCTTTAGGATTAAACTTTGATTGCAGAATCTTTGCCGTATCTCTGTAAGTTTAAGGAAATGCTTTAAGAGCTTCCTTGTCCTTCAGGATGTGTCAGCTTGGATGAAAAAAGGTAAACTCCTAGCACTTCCTGAATTCCCAATGTAATATATAAATAATCCCTGGTCAGTAGGGATTTATAGTCACTAACACAGCCTGCTGATTTGAGGTTTTAAGTAACTCTTTGCATAAAATACCAACAGGAAGTGATTTTTCTAGTGGTATTTAGTATGCTAATGCTCAGTGTGGAAATTAGCTGTGGATTTGACAAGTTCAGAGGGCCTTTTCACAAGGGTAGTAAGAAGGGAAGTTTACTTTGTGCAGGAAGGGTTCTTTTACAGGCTGCTTGCTGCTCTTATTTTTGGAAAGAGGTTATGAAGACTGTTGAAAGAACAAATGTGGTAAAGATGTAGCCAGAAGGAATATGTGCCAATGAAATGTAGCCACTATAAAAAAAACCAGTGGTTGTTACTCTTTATCAAAGTTGGAGCTTCAGGTCATAGTAGGTAAATGCTTTGCAAGCAACACAGAGCCTGGAAGGAGCTGACCATCTTCTACTGGGAAAACAACAACTGAACTATGCTTTACTTCCATTTTAAGGTAAATGGATGCAAATTTAAAATTTAATTCTTAGTTGGGCACCCAAATCTATATGCCAAAACTTGACTTTATTTAGGATGTCATTATTTTAGTTCAGCTTCACATCAGTGAACCTGCAATGTATTCTGCCCCATAAAGAAAAAAAGTCATTTCCTTCATCCACAAAATCATGTCTAAAACAGCTTCGGATATGTTGCTGCAGAAATGTTTTTGAAAGGCTTAGGTTTAGTTGTTTTAACTCTTCATTTGGGAAAAGAAAAAGTAGTGATTTCCCCCTCCCCCCCTTCCCTCATACTATAGTGTTGTAAGTGACAGATTAGAAGCTGCTTTTATAGCATATTAGACAAGAAGCCTTGCCTGAAATTACTTCCTTTGGGACAGGATCAGTTGCACAGATGGCAGAAAAATACTCTGCTTAACTGTGTCACTCCTGTTAGTGGTAAGGGTATGGTTTCACAAAACAGCTAAACTGATCCACTGTCTGTGTGCTGCTTACAAAGCTGTCCAGTTACCTTCCTTGTGCTAGCACTGGGACTAGCTGATGTCTGATCCTGGGGTTCTTTATATGAGTCTGGCAAACAACTAACCCTGCTAAAGGGAAAAACAATGAGCAAGCAAGCAAAAAAAGCCAGCAAACAAAAAGCCTCCAAGAGGGGCTGTCCCTCTGGGCAACACCCACTGACAAGGTCAGTTTACTGTACTTCACACCTGTTTCAGGGTTAAAACAACCCCTGATGTTTGTTGCATGCATCTAGTTGAGAGCAGGAGCGAACTTTTATCACCTAGCTTTTGGCAATGGCTTAATAAATGACAGGCTTGTCAAGCATCGTTACTGTATGCATAGTGAATGTGATGGGTCCATCACAGTCTAGAAAAGAATATTTGTGTTGGCCTTGTGTATAGGTTCCTAGCTGAGACTATGGCTTGTTTGATTCAGGAAATCAGCCAAGGAGTGCTGCCTTTTCTAAAGGAAGAAAAGGAGTTTAGTTTCTGTAGCTTGTAATCTTTTAGCATTACAGAATCACAGAATGTTAGGGGTTGGAAGGTACCTAGAAAGATCATCTAGTCCAACCCCCCTGCCAGAGCAGGATCACCTAGATGAGGTCACACAGGAATGCATCTAGGCAGCTCTGGAATGTCTCCAGAGGAGACTCCATAGCCCTCCTGGGCAGCCTGTTCCAGTGTTCCGTCACCCTTACTGTAAAGAAGTTTCTCCTTGTGTTAATACTAAACCTCCTGTGGTCCAACTTGCTCCCATTCCCTCTTGTCCTAACACTGGATGACATTGAGAAGAGCCTGGCTCCCTCCTCCGAACACTTGCCTTTAACATATTTGTAAACATAGGCTAGCTCCACCATGAGGCCTAGTGTAATCCAGCCAGTTGCTTGGTAAAATCGTATTAGTGTATAAGGAGTGTATTTTAGCAGCTCATCATACAAAGAACTGTGATGATCAGGCAGATTGTTATGAACTACCTGTCAGCACTCCTCAGATTATCGAATCATAGAATGATTTGGATTGGAAAGGACCTTAAAGATCATCTAGTTCCAACCCACCTGCCATGGGCAGGGGACACCTTCTAGTGGACCAGGTTGCCCAGAGTCCCATCCAGCCTGGCCTTGAGCACTTCCAGGGATGGGGCATCTGCAGCCTCTCTGGGCAACATGTGCCGGTGTCTTACCACCCTCACAGTGAAGAATTTTTTGCTAATATCTAAGACTTGGGGACACTGTCAGTAGATGGTACAAAATGTATGAAGTTTAAAATACATTTGTTTTTGGCTGGTTGGAAGCCCCTGAAGGTACAGCTACAGTCCTTCATACCTTTTGCAAAACTACAATTGTCTTTCACTGAGTATGTGTCTAGCAATCTGACAAAAGAGCCTTCACTCAGTAACCAATGGAGATTTGGGCTGCAAGAGAATCATAAACTGTGCTGCTTTTCTTCCTGACCATTTTCCAGGAATGTTTTAGAATGATCAGTAATTTATGCTTAATTTTTGTGGCTGGGAAGTACAGAGGTTGACTATTACGTACACCTACTGCTCCTTGACCTCATTTTACTAGGCAGAGGGTTTAAGATCACATGTGGTGCAGAACACTTTGTACAAAATGCCCTCAATTTACACTGCAGTGGGATTTGGGACATGCTGCCCTGAGTTGGTCCTGTTCTTTGTCAAGCTTCAGAGTAGAAGCAGTCTTTTGAGACTGAAGCTTAAAACTCCTCTCTCGAAAAATGGTCAAGGAAATACTGGCAGCTACTTTTACGCTTCTTAAAATATTCATAATAAATCTCTAAATTTCATAATAAAAACTAATTCCAGCTGTAGTACTGACTCCACATATGTGGTTAACATATCTAATGTGTAGGAGACTAAGAAGCTTTGCTTGATTGTAAGGTAAAATGCATTACTCTGCAGAAATACTGCAGCATTTTTCCCTCCCTTTAGTGATAATGAAAATGATGCATCAAGATAATCAGCAAATTAGCTTAATTCACTGTTACAGCAAATTTTTCTCCTTCTTGTACTCTACTCTTCACTTTAGGGAATGTCATTATCTTGGTAAATGACAGTTTACAAATATTAAATACACAGTAGTTCTTTGCTTTGATTCCTCACTTGGTAGCTGCTTTTAAATTTCAGTACTGTTTCTATTTCAGGAGTACAGTGCTAGTGTTTTGATGTGTGATACTAGGATTTAATAGTATCACACACTTCAGTTATTTTTGGTATCTTCAATGCCTGGGAAAATCATGGAGCAGATTCTCCTAGAAGGTCTGATAAGGCACATGGAGGAGAGGGAGGTGATCAGAGACAGTCAGCATGGCTTCACTAAGGGCAGATCCTGTCTGACAAACCTAGTGGCTTTCTACGATACTGTGACTACCTCAGTGGACAAGGGACAAGCTGTGGATGTGATCTATCTGGACTTCGGCAAGGCCTTTGACA
>VWZO01014398.1:790617-895138 GCA_013396975.1 Bucco capensis
GGGGGACCTACTAGTGATTTTCCAGTACCTAAAAGGAACTTACAGGAAGGCTGGAGATGACCTATTTACAAAGGCCTGTAGTGAAAGGACAAGGGGCAATGGTTTTAAATTGGAGATGAGTGGGTTTAGACTTGATACTAGGAAAAAGTTCCTTACCACGAGGGTGGTGGAACACTGGAACAGGTTGCCCAGGGAGGTAGTTGAGGCCCCATCCCTGGAGGCATTCAAGGTGAGGCTTGCCAGGGCTCTTGAGCAACCTGATCTAGTTGGGGATGTCCCTGCCCACTGCAGAGGGGTTGACTAGATGACCTCCAGAGGTCCCTTCCAACCCAAATGATTCTGTGATCCTGTGAAATTATAATGTTTTGTGGTCAAATAATCCCAACTAATGCTTTCTCAGGAATTGTTTAATTACATGGTACCAATCTTTAAGTTTTGTTTTTAGCGAGTGTGTAACAGTGCTGCCTGAATCTTAGCTTCAACACAGTTTTTAAGGGATTGGCAGGTCAGATAAACTTATTTACTAAAAGAAGCTGTATTTTGGGATAAGTATCATAGACACCAGATTAATAGCTGTCCTTACAGACACCTTTCTATAGATAACTAACCTTGTAAACACATTTCTGGAATGAGAAACGCTGCAGACAGACAAAACATGGAGTATGTATTCCAGATCACAAATTTGTATCTTCATTTCCTGCTAAAGCTTAATATCCAGATATGAGAGACACGCTATGTGTGCCAAACTCATCCAAGATCCGGTAAATCTCACAGCCACAATGCAAATTGAATTTAGAGCCTGGGGATATATCCACACATCTTTTCATGCAGCTTAGGTCTGGATCTGCACCCAACTTAATAAGCCCCTGTGGGTCAGCAGGAGTCAGATGAGGTCTGACTTGGCTAATTAGATCTGGCTCACTGGTGGTGATGCTGGGCTTGGGCTGGTTTCAAGCTCAGCCATCCATGTACATCTTCATTCTATTCCTTAGTACTTGTTTTTCTATATTTTTTTTCTGGGGTATACCACCTCTTTTCCCCATCACTAGAGAAAATGAACTGTATTTGTCTGTGTTCACCAGTGTGTCCTGCACTGAAGAGAAGAATAACCAGGCAGCCTTGACAATGGGCTGTTTCTTGAGGTGAATATCTTATTTTGCTGTGGCAATGACATCAGGATGACAAACCTATCCATGATGACTGGGGCTGTAAATGACAGGAAGGAATAAGATAAGGAAATGAATTCTTTTAACTATGTTGAGAAGCCAATTATCACAAGGGAAGTGTATCAAGAGTGAATTCCACACCTGTTACCATATTCTGCAACTGTAATTAATTTACTGATAGCACCATTAGAGCAGATCTGTCTTATTTGCTATGACCTCCACAAGAAGAGACAGCATACTTCTGCATGTATTTGCATGCTGAATAGCTAGAATTATATAGTAATAAGCATAGTCTAGAAGCTTGAAACACTACTTCTGAAAAATATGAAAAAAAAATATAAAAAGTGACTTTTAATATAGTTTTAATATTTAACTAATGTATAGAAAAAGAAAAACTTAAATCATACAATGATAAACTTAGTTGTAGTGAATATAAAAATCTAATCAAAATTATCATAATAATCCCATAGCAAAACACAAGTACTAGGTAAGGCTGGGAGATGAGTCACAGCTGTTCTTCTAGCATAAATGGGTATCTCAAATCATTAGGAATGCACAGAGACCATGCAGTTGTGTAGTGCTCATTAGAAACCTGGGATAAGTTGTGATGCTGCAACAGACTTTACCAGTGAGTTCTGAGAAGGGAAAGAGCTTGTTAGTGAACTGTTACTTGGACTCTGCCTTTTTTAGGATGAACTGCTGGAGTTACCTCCCCCATGATGAACTGTTAAGTCAAGAGCCTCATTTATAATACCCTCTCCTCCTTCCAACTATGCCATATATTGTATAATAAGATGCTGCTCATTAAACTATGTTATGAAGTCCATAGTTAATTCAGTGATCTTCTGATAAAATATCTTCATGTTTTCAGTGTGGATACCCTCTCAAGTGTAATGCTACTGAGAGCTGACTTTCTTTTCCTCATTACACCTGTTTTTATGTTCAGAAGTCAAATGCTGTGCTTGCTTAGTTCCTCTAACCTCTTTTACCAAATACAATGCATGCAGCAGACTAAATGGGGTTAAAATATACTTTAATTGGAAGTCTTTTAAATTTCATAAGCTTTTCAGTTAAAATTCCAAGCAAACAGATCAGATCTGGGTTTTAGCAGTAAAAATGTATGCCTATATGAAACCTGCACTTACAAGTTATGACTTACTGTTTATGTGAACTGATGGCGTAAGATAAATTATGGGTTTCCAAAATAAGATGAAAGTGTGGTTTGACATGAAGATTCCTTTTAAGCCATGAACAGTGTATCCTGGGTATGTATATGAAAATTCCATTAGCTTAACCTATAGTATTACTGAAAACATGAATCTGATTCCAGTTTTTACCTCTCTCCACAGCGATTACCTAGACAAATTGAAGAGCGGAATGAAAAATTAAAGAAAGAAATGTTAGGTAAGTAGCATGTACATATATAATTGCATAATAATCTCCCTAGTTCACTAGAAAAATAAAAATGCATGAGTAGTATCTCTTGTATGAAATTTAAAGAAGGTAAATCTTAAAGGAAATACTTAGTCTGTGTTAAACAAACCTCCCAATTTCTTTGTAGTTCTCTATTGCTTGGTTTGACCTACAGTACATTTTAGCCAAATAATTCTCCCATACCCAAAAGGTCCTTAGTTAGATTTTAAAGGGAATAAAACTCAAGACCTTCTAAAACAATTTAATATTGATGCAAAAGCAGATGAAAATGGTTTGAAATAAACCAACTGCTCTGCCCCATTCTTTCTGCAAGGAAACTTTCAAAGGAAACTTTCCCATGGAAGGGATAAAACAGGATTTTCCCTAAACCCTTACGTAAAAGAATTCAGCCAGCTGTAATAACTGAGCATGTTCCATTTTGTGTCTGGAGAAATAGATTTGTTTTTTTCTGTAGCACTTCCAAGTCTTAATATATACTATGTTTTATGTATTTTTATATGTAAAATTAAGTATAAAGCACTTCTTGCACCACTCACAGTGTTATGGTTAAACTAGGAGTTTTGGAGGGAATCTGCTGCCCAGAAAAATACTACTTACTACTGTCAATATTGTCTACTCTTTTCTAATTAACAGAGTTTATTAATTCTTACAGGTTCAGAGGCAGCATAAGCCACTCTGATATTCTGGTGCTTTTGAAAATAGGGTTTTATTTTAGTCTTTTCATCTGTACTGTTTAGGAAATCCATACAGAAGAGCAAGGACACTATAAAATAAAAGGAAACTAACTGTACTTAACCTGTTTCAGAAGCTTTCAATAGTTATCTGTTTATTCATTCTAGGTGTGACAAGTAGGTGATGAAATGCTATTTTAAGATGAGTAAGCTTTGAGGGTTTGGGATGGGAAAGGGGAAGACTGTTTTACTATTCTGCAGAGAACCAGGTTAAATCAACTCATTCTTGCATACTGTAGCACTTAATTCTTAAAATATTTGGGAAGAAGAGACTGTTTCAAGGGCTTATGCTGAAGCTGTTATTTTTCTTTGTTGGTTTTTTTTTTTCCTTGCTGTGCAGGGAGTTTGATTTGCTCTTGTGTTGTACCTGTTTTGACCTAGTAAAGTTGCAGTGAGGCTTTCTAGAGCTTTACATCATCAGATTCTGTTTCCACTATTGTACTTAGAACAAGCCATAAATAAAGAAGGTTGTGATAGTGCTATAAATAAATGACAAATACAGAAAATCTCCAGAAGGATCATGCTCATTTGTAGGACATGGGATGGGTTTTAACGCAAAGTAACATGAAAACAATTCTGGATCTTTTTTTGAACTCTTGCTGTGTTGCCAATGTCTGAAGGGCCTCACTAATCACAAGGGACTATACTGACACAATAAATCTAGCTTTATAAACTGTCATTGCAAACCTAGTTCCATACTGCTAATTTTTGCCTAGACTTCAGACTAGATGTGATGTTTAAGAAGTGTTTATCCAGTCAGTGGCAGTTAGGATTTCAGAATTGAATTGGTCCTTTGGGAACCAGTTCAAGCTGTTTATATTTGGATTCTCAAGAAATGAATCCCTTCTCAATGCCATTACATAGGTGCAAAGAGATGACATTGCTGTTTACTGCTGGTGTGAACAGCCAGAAAAAACAGATTAAGAGTAGGGTGGTACAGGGTGTAACCCAGTGTTCTTCTACAACCTTTGCATGTGACAGGATTCATATAAATTGTCACTTATATTGTAAACCCTATATGCTGTCAGTGGGGCAGGTGATATTTTATTCTTACTCTAGCCATCCCAAGCAGTGCTAACACAAATTGAGGATTTTTTTCTATAATGCATTCTCTTACTAGAACGCTTGAAGTTAAGCTAGGACTAAGTTAGGACTATGGGAAGTAACCAGAGTGGTTTTTTAAAAATGTTATAAAATTTACTGTATCTTTTTGGTAAGAGAGGTAGCAATGATGTCATGGATCTAACAAGGGAAGCCTGGGAAGGAAATACTTCCCAAGGTTTACAGAATGCTGCTGTTTTGTCTGAGGTCAAGGAAAACCCTTCCAGTTGAAGAAGAGGGACTAGATGGGAGTTCTGGAAGGAGTGAAAGAGAAACTTGATATAACATGGTAGTTAAGAGATTACTTTGGATGGGTTTTGTTGTACAGTGTGTTTGTCTTAAGCTGTTTCAACTTTTATTTTTCAAGAAATTTGTTAATGCTATTTACCACCTGAGTACTATGTCAGAATAAACAATTGCTTGTGGTGGTCTGTTAGGAGGTTACTGGACTACTAGTTAAACAGTGCCAGGTGTGCAGAGTTTCATTCTTGCCTTCTCACAGGGCAGTGTACTCTGGTGTCTGGGTTGTACCCCAGATTTTTTGGTTCCAGGAGAGCAAGTCAAATGCATCTAATAGCTCCAGGCTGGGCCTGGTCCAAGAGCACTGACACTAAACTTACATTCATCATCAACAAAATCTTTAGAAATAATTTCCCAGTTCAAGCTCTGGCTCTGTTGAAGTTTGGATAGTGAACTGAATTCTTACTTTAGTCAACTAATCAGCCAGGAACGTTGGTTTTCTAAGCTTTTATTCTTTCAAATAAAACTAAGGCCTCATATACCCAACTAACTAACTTTGTCAGGAAAACTGGAGCTGTGTACAAACAAACCAAAATAAATTAAGTGCATCTTCCTCCTTCCCCAAGTGTGTTTCCTGTTTTCCAGTGCAACAGTTCATTACCACATAGTTTGTCAGAAGCTGAAACCACTTCTTAAGTGATTTGTGTGTAAATAAATCAGAGCACACATTCTTGGCTGGATTTTCCTTCCAGACTACCTTACGTATGAATTCTTTTGTGTGCAAGTGGTAGTGCATGTGATTTATGTTGATGTCACTAGAAGCAGCATGTTTGGCTGCCAAACCAAGTCCATTTCTGTGATGTGTTCTGCAAGTGTCTAACTTTTCCAAAGTCGACATCTGTATTTAAATTCTTGTCATATTTTCCATTCAGCCTTTGCAGGTTAGTGCTACCACTTGCCATTAAAGTTTGTTCAATATGATCTAATTTCTAAGATTCACATTAAAGAAAGCTTAACTTACAGCACACTTTGCAAGTACCTTTTAAATCCATGTGGCTCTTTTCCTTTATGCTTTCATGACGTAAGTGTCCCCTGCCTTAGTGATTGCTCAGGACAGGAACATACAGTGACTGTTTTCTGTGTTCTTTTTTATTTCTCTTCTGACTGTAAAGCCAAAGATTTCCAGCTATTGTATAAAAAGCTAGTCTTGTTCAGAGAAACTGTAATTATTATGATAACGAGGACCAGCTCCTTTAGGGAGGGAGTGTGAGAAGAGAAGCTTGCAATAGTTCTAGCAGGGTTTAGCAGCTTGAGGGCTTTGACAGCAATACAGGTTTCTGCATGGCTACAGGGAAGCCAAGTATATTGGATATAAAAAAAATGGGATGAAACATAATGCCAATCTGTATGACCCATCTTATACACGCAGATTTCATCAAATCTAATTAAAAACTATTGGGACTTTCAGCTTAAGTTATAAATTAGTGCATTCCAGAAAATAGTGAAATGTACTTGATTATCAATGTGGTTAATGGGAAGGCATATCAGAGCATATCACCTGGGCCCTTCTGCCAACAAGAGATTTTTCCAGCTACTTGAGACCAGCAAAGATATTTATTAGGCTTAATGTCTAAGGAATTCGGGCTGGGGGTGGTGATACTGAAGAGGATGTTGTATTTGCAACTGAGCTGCTAAACTCCAATACTGTATACAGGGAGGTCCCTTTAAATAGCTCAAATCAGAGCTAATACACAGTTGCTTTAATTCAGTCCTCACCATTTAGGGAAGGGAAAAGGATTTGGCCTTGTTCTTTTAATTGCTTAAGAAATGTTGTTGGTAATACAGAAAGTTATACAATTTGTCTTTCTATAAAAAGAAATTCTTAACAGTGTCTAGCTTTTCAGCTTCCAAATACTACATTAACACTAGCAACTATACTAGAATTATTGCCAGAAAGACTGAATAGCAATTAATTTTGACTGTTACATCTTAATGTAAATTGTGAGAAATCTTCTTGTGCATCTGCCTTTTTCACCAGGATGTTACATAGTAGTTTAGCTGAGTAATGGATCACAGACTTCTGAGCCCCAAATTGATTTTTACCAGTTAGTTTTCTTGTTAACCTCTGAATATTGCTTTGCTGAAGAAACTTCACATACTGGAGTTGCAGGTGAAAAGTAGACATAGGCTCTCTGAAATAGAAAGAACAAGAGCTATGAAAATCCAGTCTCAGAGAGGAGAGTGTGACCCTGCTCTGGGACAAGTGAGTGTTTGATTGCTGGGAACTCTTTGCAGCTGAGTCACAGTTCCATATGCCTTTTCCTTCCTTCCAGCACAGTCTGTGTTTTAAGAGAGCTTTTCTTTGGGGAGAGGAGGAGGTTGGATTTAACTACAGATCTTAATTTAGGGATGAAAGGATAGTGGGGGAGGAGGAAACAGTGCTTTCCTACAGTGATGAGTTTGTGTGCCAAGACAGCAGGAGCAGTGCTTTGGGCTTGAGTTCCTGGAAGAGGCAAAGCTTTCTTCTCTTTCTTTAACAATTTATTAAATGTGGCTGCAACAAAAGGCACTGCTGTATGTGGATAGAAGTGATAGAACAGGAAGGCGACCTATGACTGCATTGTTTTAATTATTCAATCATAGTGAGATGAAGAATAAAGTACTAAATAGATCATATGGTCGTTAGCTTCTCCCAAAGAGCTGGCCTAGCTACAAACAGGAATACCAAGGCAGTTGTTCAGTGTTTATTGGCTCTAGTATGACCGGAAAGGAGCCATCCCACTAACTCCAATAAGAAAAGACCTTTCACAGTTCCCTGAAACAGGCAAACTCATCTGCCTGCTTCTGAGCCAGCTGCAGTGCCTGGAGAACTTGTGAACTGTTTACAACTGACTCTAGCAATGCCAGACTATGTCAGGCTTCTTCCACCATGAGACAAAGACACTTCTCACCCCAAACTCTGAAGCTAAGCAATGACCAAATGTTTGTGAAGTACAATAGCAACTATTCAGCCCAGTCATAGAGATGAACTTATGAAAAGCAAAGGAACTAAATGATAAGTGTTCATATGACCTCGCAGTTAGATTCTGTTAGTTTAGAAGTAGAAATACAGGTGGAGATAGAGTAACAGAGATGTGTCTCATGACTTAAGATGGCTTGCTGAAAGCACACAACATGCAAGTGGGAATAGGCATGGCGTTTACATGTTTTAGTAACATGATTGTGACAACTTCAGTTGCTCAGCTGGGTTTCCTCTGTGCCAGCTATTGTATTTGTTGCTTTTTGCCCACCATTTGCACACACAAAACTCTCAGCAAAATAAATGCATTGCATTGAATAATCTAGAGTGTAGCCTGTGAATGCAAACCTGGGGTAGGTTTGATCTTATCAAAACTTCGCCTGTTTGTTTTTTTGGGAAATTAGCCTGCAATTCTGCATTGAAGCTAGGAGGAAAATAATGTTTTTCTTGGAAAACAGACCATGTTCCTCCTTTGTCTTGTCATGCTAGGTGCTCGGTTAGCTTGTGCTTAGCCAACATTAGTTACCTCTGCTTCTTGTTTAATTTTAGGTACTCTATCAGCCCTATATAGATACAATTTTTTTTAAGAGGATGTTCTTTTGGTGCCCTTCTCCTCTTATATGTGTTAGCAAGACTCATTTTTCTAGAGCTGTAGAGTATATACGATACATATATATTGATAGAAGCCTTTAGATATTAACTGCCGTACCCTATGTATCTTTAACAATGCTTGTTAAATAACAGTTGTTTAGAGCTCTTAGCAGTGGTAAATTAGTCCTGGAGAACTGTAGTCCTGAAAGTGAGTTAATGGTCTTGTCACAAGACATCATGCTGAGGTTTTTTTTGCTGGCAAAATGGTTGTAAAGTTGTATGCATCAGATGGAAGTGGTTAGTTTGCAAGTGGAGTTCAGTTTCATTTTCTTTCTATCAATATGCAGATTTAGAAAGGGATTTTTAATAATTACAAATGAGCAGTTTGAGTTTTGGCTTTCAATGTGTCTTTTGGTAGTCTAGAAAACTGGGCAGTTATAATATTCTTGATTGTTTATAGTGCTGTAGCTGCATCAAAAGTGACCAGAACTGAAACCTTTGTGTTAGAAATTTGAATGCTGGCAGCTCTCACAGTTCTATCCAAGCATAAGTACATGGGAGACCAATGCTTTGTTGTGAGCTGTTTAAACTCTTGTGCCTCAAGAGCCTCTAACTGAGGAACTAAGGTGCTTCTGGATAGCTATAAGCACACAGCCATGACTGTCTGCAATCACTGACTCTTCATCAGCACTGCCTGACAAACTGTTCAGAACCAGCATGCAGATCTGTGTTCAAGCCCAAAGCTAACTACAACACAATTGGGATTTTTTTTTTTAAATTTATATTAAGATCCTGGATATTCAACAAAGTGCAAACTTAAAGTAGTCCAGCTAGACCGGGTAGTTGGGCATAATGCAGTGGGAGTTTTGCAGTGGGAGTTTTCACTTTAAGTCTGCACTAATATGTTCTCTCTCCTTTTCATTGTAGGCAAACTGAAGGATCTTGGCAATTTGGTTCTCCGCCCCTTTGGCTTGTCAACAGAAAATTTCCAGATAAAACAAGATTCATCAACTGGTTCATACTCCATCAATTTTGTTCAAAATGCAAACAACAATAGATAACATTAATTCAGCCTAGTTCTGCTGGCTTTCAGGCTTCGTGACCGTGTGCTTGCACGTACCAATAACAGGATTCAGCAAACATTCTTCACACTCCCCAAGTGAAGATAAGACTCAAGCATATTCATTTCCCTGCTTGTGAAATTATTTACAGTGTGGATGCAAAGTAAGTCATTTGACTTCTTTCAGTGATAACTTTGTCCAGTGTGTGATTTATCTTCCTTTATTTTATTCCCTTGTGGTGTTTGGCTTATCCAACAGTCAGGTTCATTCTTTTGGCCCATTCACTTCTGGCAACAAAATTCTAGCAAGCAATTCAGCTGAATCAAAATGCTGATCAGGTGTAGCCAAGTGTTGTGGTTTAACCTCACACAGCTGCTCTTATTCCTCTCTAGTGGAATGGAGGAAAGAATGAGAAGGGTAAAAGTTGCAAAAACTTCTGGGTTGAGATAAAGGCAGTTTGATAAGTAAAGCAAAAGCTGCACACACATGCAAAAGGAAGCAAGGAAACCATTCACCACTTCCCCCAGGCAGGCAGGTGTTCAGCCATCTCCAGGAGAACAGGGCTACATCAGGTGTAATAGTGGTTACTTGGGAGGATAAATACCGTAACTATAAACATCCCCCAACCCTTCCTCCTGCTCCTCCTTTCCCCAGCTTTATATGCTGAGTGTGACACCATATGGTATGGAATATCCCTTTGAGCAGTTGGGATCAGCTGTCCAGCTGTGTCTCCTCCCAGTTTATTGTGCACCCCTAGCCTACTTGCTGGTGTGAGCAGCAGAAAATGCCTTGACTCTGTGTAAGCTCTGCTCAGCAGTAATGAAAACATCCCTGTGCTATCAATGCTGTTTTCAGCACAAATCTAAAACATAGACCTTAACAGCTACTGTGAAGAAAATTAACTCTATCCCCACCAAAACCAGCACACTAAGAACACAGCCTAATAGTGTCTTGGGGAATCTAGCAGAAGCCCTTCTCCATGCTCAGCAGGTGGATGAGACTGACAGCATGCATGGAAACAAGCCAGTTTCTTCTGTGTAATAATTTTTCTTTGTAATAAAAGCTTGGTACTTCTCTTGGTTTGGTTTGTAAAAGTTCTTGCCCTATTTGTGTCCTTCCCCCGGTGGTAGTGTTGTTTAAAGTGCACACTTTGTAAATGGTACCATAAAATTAGTTAAATTTGCTTGTCTGAGATTTATTCATATTACAGATATCCATAATGGAAAACAAATAAGGGATGTTGAAGTTGATTGCATACTAGACTTTGAAGTGTTTGTGTGTGTGTATGTATATATATATATATAGGTGCTGTTGAAGTAGTTCATTCAGATTTGGCAGAAGAGGTGCCTTTGGTAATGACAACATCAATATAAAAAAACAGTAGAAGTGTTTACACTGGAGGCAGATTTTTCAGTTGGCTCCATGCAGATTTCAATACATGATAATTAAATAATTAGTAATTTATTTCAGCAAGTCTTTACACAAATATGCCTAGAAGGAATAGTCTGTCAAGCTAAGGGGTTCTTGGTGCTTTACTTTTTCATTTTTGACTCTGCAGCAGTGGAAGGAGATTTTAATTGTTGTTTAACTCCGCCCTGCTGCATTTTTAGTTTTGACTTTGTGTTTATCTGTTTGTTTGTAAGCTCTCAAGTCTGCACTGAGTGTGTGTTAAGTCTGTGGGAATTAAAGTGTCATGGTCAGAAGCAGCAAGAAGCTCCAATTCACAAAGGCCTGTGCAGCCTCTCACATCTCCTGCATAATTGAAATGTCACTTAAGTAACTAACAGCAAACAGCCTCTAGGATTTCCATGTACTGAAGCTGTAACTATGCCATGCTTTGCTGGAGTAAAGTTTCTAATGTGCAAGGCTGAATTTCCTTTACTAAGGGTAGGTAGGTGTGTGTGTATAGGTGGTTTGAAAGAGAGAGTTTGCTCCTCAGAGCAGCTGCAGTGCTGCTGGAGAGGAGTTTGCCAGCCAGAGGGCTGAGCTTACCTAGGCAACATGGGTACAAGGGAATGTGCTAGGAGAAAAGTGTGCTCACATCCAAGAACCTGTGCAAGTCCAGATTGGCTAATTAACTGTAAAACCACTCAGCTTTCTTAACTGAGCTCTTCAGATTCAGGGAAGGCTGATTGGGCTGGGCAAAGTGCTGGAACTAGTATAAACTTAGTAATCTTTCCTGAAACACTATATGGAACAAAGGTGGCCAAGCTGCTTCAGAGGAGCAGAGGCAGTGCTGGGCTGAAGCTCATAAGCTTGGCTTGTGCCCAAACTGAGGCACATGGGTCTGTCCCTAGAGCTCCTAGTTGACCACAGGCCAGGTAGAAGTGTTAGTTCTTACTGTTGCAGGCTCCATGCTGCATCAGACTGGAAAAAGAGGCTGGCCCTGGAAGCACTGCAGTCTCTCTGCTCCTGGAGCCAGGCAAGTCCACTGACTCTTGAGTTACAGTAGCTAACTTTCCACAGGGGCCAAAGGGTGAGGAAAGGAATGCATCTAGGCTTTTGTCTCATTTACTAACATTAACACTAGTCTTGTGTCACACTGAATGTGAACCGGTTTAGTCTGGGCCCTAGGTTTCACTCAACTGTAGTGTATATACACACCCTTAGGACATACATCAGTGGAACCACTTCAGAGCTACTCTGGATACTTGATGACCAATTAATTGCTATCTTTACACACTGTGTGTGTGTATTTATTACTTACCAGTGTCTGATTGTTGTGTAAAATTAGAAGCAGAGGCTTTTAGCAACCTGCTGCTTGTCTTTTGTATAAATTACTTAAGTGACAGATTTTCTTCCTTCCATTCTGTTTGTGCTTCACATTTTTAAAGGGCTGGAGGGCTGCAGATATGCCTTCTTGGGTAGAGGCTGGTTAACTTATTCTGGAAAATAAAAGTACAACAAAACTTTTTCAATTACTACCTGCTGTGCAAACACAATATCAAATAAGTGTGTAACTTTTCTGCTGGATGCCTGATGTGTACCTATAGTTATAAAATGAAGAACAAATGAAGCTGATGGGTTGCAGCTAATTTGCTTTCCATACTTCTGTTTGTAATTTAATTGCATTGTGTGAAAGAGGCAGGTTAGTGTCACTGGAAGTTGGGCACACCATTACTGAGGACTCAAATCTGTAGGTCACACCTACTCAAAGTGGCACACTCCAGATAAACCAGAAGCCCTGAAATATGTTACTGCCTTTACAGCAAGTTCTTCTGTAGATAAAATCCTAATGAATTGCCTGCAATAAGTCCTTTTACCTTGTCCAATTCCTGAACAATTGCATTTAGTTTTGCTTTTTATTTTTAAAGGTTTTATGTCTAAACTAGCCATCACAGCTGCCACCAGAAAGATAACTGGTACTTCTTCCTGGTGTAACTGGCCACAATTCCACTGCACTGTCAGGGTGTTTGAAGTCACACGTTTGGCTTACAACCTCTAACAGGAAAAAAGTTATATGAAACGGTCTTTTAAATAGAAGTGCTCAAACACCAAGGAGTTCCTTGCTAATTTCTTCCAATAGTTACTCACCCTTACTGTAACAAGCATGTGCCTCTTTTCCACTTCAAGTTGTCTGTCCCCAGCCTTTGTTCCTTCTTATTCTGCCTGCAAAATAAACAAAAAAACCCTTTCAGTACCTGGCCTTTTCTCCCTGAACATGTTTGCATAGTAATCTCCCAAAAGGTGAAGAGACGGGACTGCTTTAAGTCTCTCTCTACAAAGAACTTTCTCCAGGATTTCCATACTGTTTTTCAGCCCTTCCACTTTTTGACGTTCAGGAAGGGACTTCAGAACCGACACTGAGCTATGTCTCCCTTCTGCTCAAGCATGACACTGTCACTTGTTCATCATCTCAAAGACTGTCTTAACCCTTCTGCCAACAGCTGAACTAAGCTTTGGACCTCTCCTCAGCCTTTTTTCTGGGATAGCAGAGATACAGACTCTCCTTTCCTGCAGCTGTGAGTGTTTTTGTTAATGCAGCTAAATGCAAAATGAAGTCACACTTTGTCTGCCAGGGCCTGGCTCAATGAGCAACATAGGTTTTTCTGTGTGGTTTTTTTTCCTACCATGCTATTGCTTACCAGCATTTATTTAGATTTGCTGCTCAATCACTGCTGAAAGTGACAAGGAGGACAAGGTCTAGCAGTGATTTGGGCAGAATCTCCCAGGAAACATCCCTGTTTGAAGGACAGTGGAAAACTGTCAGGGAGACAATCTTAACCCACATGCGCATCATTTATTTTATATTGTAGATTGTAAATACTGCATATACTGCAGAGTGGCTATGCCATGTCATGTGTCTTTATAATTATTTACTAAGCCTGGTTGAATTATAAGGTCTATTTTTTCATAGAATCATAGAATGGTCAGGGTTGGAAGGGACCTCTGGAGGTCATCCAGTCCAACCCCCCTGCACTGGGCAGGGACATCCCCAACTAGATCAGCTTGCCCAGAGCCCTGTCAAGCCTCGCCTTGAATGCCTCCAGGGATGGGGCCTCAACCACCTCCCTGGGCAACCTGTTCCAGTGTTCCACCACCCTTGTGGTGAGGAACTTCTTCCTAATGTCCAATTTAAATCTCCTCCTCTCCAGTTTAAAACCATTGCCCCTTGTCCTTTCGCTGCAGGCCTTTGCATGGATTTTAATTGCACATTGGCCTTTAACTCTTTATTAATGGATTTCTGATCCTATTTTCTGATTCCTATCCCTGATGTCAGATTAACCAGCCTATATTTACCTGGGTTGTCATCTTTGTCCTCTGACTGTGACAGTCCTAAGGCCTGGCCTTCAGAGGAGCTGAACACCTGTAATTACCTCACCAAAGAGTTGGGGGATTTATCATCTCTTAAAAGAAAAAGAAAGTAAGTTTTTCATTCATGTAACACCAGCCCAAGCCTCTGAACACCCTGGAGTTCAGGAAAAGAGACCATGACACTGACATACGCCATGCCCATGACTTACCCTAAAGCACAGTGCTGCTGATCCCTGCCCGCCCAGCTCTTAAGCAGAGACCTCAAATCTCTCTCAACTCATCATGTTGGGACATTTAGGATTTAATAAAGCACCAAGCTTTGAAGCCAAATCTTTCCTTCCCCAATTAGCACATTTCAGCACAAAACCTCCTTGAGATCTGCCCACCTCTTGATTAGCACAGACATAGCCAGAGAGAAAGGAAAAGCTGCTGGTCACTGGTTCCTAGGCTTTAATTAGCTGTGCTATTCCCAAGGGATTACTGCAACACCCTAGCTCTGTTGCTGGCTGCTGCAGCCAAGAACCAATTATATCGAAGTACCACCTCTTTTTCATAGTAGGTAAAGATGTGTAGGGGCACATTTAATGTGCAGCATTAACATGTTGCTCATTCATAAGCTTTCCCTGTTTGGAAGAATCACAGCATTTTCTCGTTCAGCAACAATATTTTTTAAACCTGTGCAGCCTTCTGCTCAAAAGGATGTCATTGCTGGGGAGTATTTTTATCAGCAGAGGCTCTGGTCAGCCCATTTGTCTGCTGAGGCACAGTAAATTGTCAGGCTCTTGGCTGCTGTAGCGTTAAGCCAGAGTAATTACAGCCTCTGACAAAGCAAGGTTCTTTATAGATCATAGAATCATTTAGGTTGGAAAAAACCTTTAAGATCATCAAGCCTAACCATCAACGCCACACCAGCAGGCCACTAAACTATGTCATGAAATGCCCCATCTACATGTTCTGTGAACACCTCCAGAGACACTGACTCCACCACTTCTCTGGGCAGCCTGTTCCAATGCCTAAACTCTCTTTCAGCAAATAAGTTTTTCCCAGTGTCCAGCCTCCATCATGAGGCACTTTTTACCTGAGGAAGGAGAAATTGCAGTATTTGAAAACTCTGGGAAAGGAGAAGGCTGGAAGCTGACAGATTTACTACCTATGGCTATAGCCCCTGACCTGCCCTTGAAGCAACAGTTCTCTCTGTGCCCAAATGACCTTGTTTGTCCCTGCTCCAAGTTCAAATACAGCTGAGCCTGTACTGGCAGCCAGCGGAGAGTTTACTAAACCAAGATTCAACTGATGGCTTCTGATATGACTTTGCAGTATTAATGAAAAGGTATATGAGGCACAGCTACCCCAGCCCCTATCCTCACAGCTCATTCACAGTGTTGTGTTACTAAAGGCAAACAGCAAACTGAGTGAATCAAGACACAATTATCCCTATCTATCTGTACAGTATTAGTATTTCCAGGATCTTATATTTACCATGGACCAGTATTCATCCTTTTACACTTTGGAGCCCCCAGCCTTTTCCACTGATGGCTGAAAGTACTTCATTGTTTGAATGAGCCCTTCCTTCAGCAGCCACAGCCTTAGTTTAATATTTAATGACCAAGACAACCACATTTGGAAATTCCAGTCCCTAAGCTCTTAAGATGTAGAGCTCTTAACTGAAAATCTGCATTTCAAAATTAGAACTACCCCTCCTGGGCTTTGAATATTTACCCCAAATTCAGAACACCTTAAAAAGTCCAGAGGGGTCCTCAGACTGCACAGTGCAGATCACCCACAGCTTGTGCTCCAAACCCAGCAAGGAAGTAAAAACAAAGACCACAGAAACAGTCAAGGGAAAAGCAGGAGCAGAATCATAAAACCAGGCTATAGGATATGAATAAAACCTAGCTGCCAGCACTGGAGGACCCAGCAAACAACATGATCCTTTTCCTACTACCACCCAGCACATGCTGAAGCTCACTGTGCACTGCCTACGGAAAGCCCTGACTCCACTTGGCCTCCCTGCATGAAGGAGAATGACAAATTCACCTACAAAGACTTGAGCAAAGACAAGTGAGCAAGAGCAAAAAAAATTACGGCAGTAAGCAGCAGTTGATACCAAGGCCACGTGCACATTGGCTTGTTTCTGCCCTGGCAGTTGCTTAGAGACCTGCTGGTACTGCTGTGTCGTGCTGCTGACAGTCTCTTTGCACGCTCATTAGCATTTGGCAATTTGAGCATTGCTTTATCTTTGGCTGAGCAGAAGGATGAGCTGCTTTTCAGAACAGCTCAGGTTCTCTGCTGCTCTACAGGTGCTCCGCACAACACTCAGCACACCTCAGGTGTCAGAGAATCCTTCCAGTCTGGTGGCACTCCCAATTTCCCAGAAAGTGCAAGAGCATGAGAAGGACCTCACCATGCAAATCTCAGCAGCCCCTTACACTCTTGGCAGCCTTAGAGGATACTGTCAGCCAGGGATGTTAGCTCAGGGAGCGCACAGGAACTGTGAGAGTATCCCTTGTGCGATTTCCTCAGCCGCAGATGAGGCTTCAGGCAGGTGACTGCATCCTCATACTGTGCTCCTCAGCACATAATGCTTAAAAATAACAAGTATGTGACACTGTCTGAATTTACTACATCATGTCTCTTTTACTGATCTACCTGATTTCCAAAGAAATCTGCCCATTGGACTTACCCTAAAAGACACCTTGTTTCTCTGCACAGATCCCTCATGTTTTAGCTCGCAAGCTATCGCAAAAGCCTCCTGCAGCAGGAGCTGCACTGAGCAGCTGCTCTGTGCACTTTTGCCCTCATTAAGTATCACCCTTTTGATGCCTCAGGGCAGCAGTAAACACTATTACTGAGTGGCATTGTGTAGGACTGGCTTCATCACTGAAGGTTGGGTCACTTTTATACTTTTGTCACCGAACTACTGGAGTGAAGATTAATCAACAGAGTAATTGCAGAACTCTGAAATGTGTCTGGCTAACCTCTCTTGTGGGCTTCACAGTCACGCAGCAAATCCAGCAGACTCCCACCGCGCCACGCTACCAACACAATGTCACAAAGGAAAAGCCATTAGTGAGCAATTACATTTCAGCAGGATTTCCCCTCTCCACCGCAGCCTAATGAGGATAACCAATTCAAGAGGAACTGCCGCAAGAACAAATGAATAATGAGAGAAAGAGGATGGGAGTTCCTGTAATCCGGACAGAATAAGAAATGACCCCTTGAAGGAAAAGAAGAAACACATATGTTGGAGCTCTGCTCCAAGCAACAGACAGATGTGGACATTTGCTCACAGTTGCAGGAGGCACCAACTGGTTTCAGAAGGATCACGGAGGCCTAGGGCCAAAACAACAGTTGCTACAGACAATGTACATGCACATGATCACTCCAGAAGTTAATTTTTCAGAAAGGCTTCTGACTATCAACAATAGGTCACTGCAACAAAACACCTTACTAAAATTAGGATCTCCTTTCTTTACAGAAATAAAAATGCAAGTGGAAAAAAAATCCACATAAATGCTACCTTCTGTTTAATGGTGGAGTGCAAGTCTACGGATTCTGCCATCTGAAGAAGTATTTGCCCCTGTGGCCCTCCTTTGACAGCAGAGCTAGCGATAGAGAGCTCCAGTACAGGAGTTAGCTGTTACAGCACAACTTGCTCCCTCTCCTATAGGGCACCATAGCAAGAGAACACATCTCAGTGCAAGGTATTTCTTCTCTAAATGGAGAAATATCCGATTACACTTACCTGCAGTGGACAGACTTGTCTGTTAGTACTGCAATAAAGACCAGCCAAAGATCAGATCAGCAGGGAGCATGCAGGGATGCAGAGGCCCAGCACTTTTTCTGTGTTTCAGCTGCTTTGTGCCTTGCTGCTGCTGTGACAGCATGGACCTTGGCTGCTCACAGTCAGAGTCTCTGGGCCCCAGCTCTGCAGCTTGCTTGGCACTCCCCACCTGCGCTGGAATCGCCTCTGCAAGAGGCAGCAACCTCCTCCCATGACACCCACCTTCCTCCTTTAACCGGGGCTCAGCGCATCTCAGCTGCAGCCATGGAACAGAGCCATCAGGGCTTGTGTGTGTCTGGCTCTACAATGTATACATAATCTTTTCTTGCTAATTATACAAGAGAAAGACAAGGTTTTTTCCTATTGCTTGTGGGAAGCACCCGACTGGTTGAGCAGGAATTGGTATCTTCTAGCCACTGTGGTGAAAGGGAAGGTTGGATAGAGGCTTGTCCATGTGATAGACTTCCAGCAGTGGACTAGTAAGTAACCTCAGTTTAATCTTTGTTTAATTCAGAAAAAAAATACTTCAACATAAATCAAAGGCTTTTGGGTTGAGGACTAATAAAACAAGCAGCTAAGACATTAACGTTATTCAACATTATTTCCCTTTAAAAGAGCACTGAAAAAAATCAAGGCTTTATTTGAATAAATGTTACACAACATTCTTTATCATTTACTTCTCAGCAAACCTTAAAGGGTGAATCATATTTTCCTCATTCAAGTCTACAAAATGAAAGAGGCATAGTGACCATTCAATATACAGACAAGAAGGTAGCACGGAGCAAAGCTTAAATATTAAGCAACTAAAGCAAAAAAGTGAAAAGCAATACATTACTGTAATTCTCTATCATTAGAATATCCCTGACAATTTCATTTCAAAATAAAAATCTGGTTTCAAACAAAATGGCTGCAATACTTTCTGTGAAAACAAATGCAAATACACTTAGCTACCTTGTCTATTTTTATGCTATTTGCTTATATACCCATATTCTCCAATGCAGAGAACTGCATCCATCTTAAGCATATTTTTTCTTTTTCAGCTGCTGTGCACAAGTGCTCATGAAGGTGAGGAAATAAGAGCACTGGTTCAGAGTCAGATGTCACACAGGCAGGCACTACTGGCTTCTACTTACAACATCAATCAGTTTTCAATCCAATGTGCAATAACCCTGCTATTACAGACCTGGGCCTTTTTCCTGAGCAGAAACTGGTTTGTGCCATGTTGTTTGGTGGCTTCTTTTTGTTTGGGTTTGGTTTTGGTTTTTTGGTGTGTGTGGGGGATGAAAGTGTAATTTCTTAGGCCAAGACCCTCATACAATGGGGGTTTGGTCTCCAGAGGTGAAAGGCTAGCACATACATGACATCAAATCACTTCCCCTTTCCTCCAATTCAATGTCTGAATTTGTCTAAGTTGCAGTAAAATCTCAGGTCACAAATAGGACCAGATTGCTGATCCTCTTCAACTGGTGAAAAGGAAAAGCACTGCAGAGCAAACAGAATTCTCAAACTTAAAAAAAAAATAAAAAAATTAAAATTGTAGTTTATTATGAAAAATGGTACCATTTGAACCCCCTGTAGAGCATTAGACAGCTAGTTTTTAAGAAGTAGGCAGTAAGCATGAACTTTCTGGCTTTATAAATAAAGAATTTACTTCTGAAAAACAAGCATAAAGAATGAACTGCCTCAGCACATGTGTATCACTGATACACCTATCCTGGATTTGGATGTCTGTCCCAGCCTCTCACTTCCCCCTCTCTGATTCTTTAACAAGTATAAACCTGTTGCCAATATCAAAGCCAAATGACAGTTTTCCCAACTTCAAATTCTATGTGATTAATTCAGGCTGCACAGACAAAGGCTGTGAAACTGCCTTTGTACTGATAGACACCCCTCAGTAAGGTATCTCTGTTTGTAAAGAATCTAGACAAAGACACTCTCTTTTCTCCATTTGAATCAGGATATTAAGGAGGAAAAGAGTTTACTACAAGTCTTTTCACTTCTCCAGAAACAAAAATTTGATTTTTAGTAGATTATGTGCACATTTTCATTTCTTCAAAGCAAATATTTATTTTCCCAGGTTGTGTAATAAATCCCTTGCTAAAAACTTTGTATGAAATGATACTGCTGAGAAAGTGTGCACACAATGTCAAACAATTAGTGACAAATAAATTAATATTTAATAACTCAATATTTCAGCAGCGTGTCCAGCATTCACAAGCTCCACCAAAATAAGTCTTACCAAACACTTTTTGGGGAGGGGAATAAAAATGGATAAAACCCATTGGGTTTCTTTTTTTTTTTTTGATTTACAGCTATGCAAAGAAGTCAATGTAACTCAGATCAACAAGCATCAGAAACACTAATAAAACTAGTTATCTACTAGTTATCTATCTGAAAAATATTTATGTCAAAAGGAAAAAAATAACCCATGATTTGAAATAGAAATGCCTTTCCATTTAATCACTCTCCATTCACAATTCCCATCTTGTTCTAGTAGTATAAGCAAAATGCTGCTCTCTGCGTGGTAGCCCTCCTTAACACTACTCCACAAGCCTCAGTTCCCTACGGGATACACTAGCATAAAAGAAATGCAACCATATTCACACAGAAGGAGCTTTCCCATAACACAGAGATACATGGAGTTCATGGTCACTGTCCTTTTCCATCACCTCTATGGGAAAAATTGGTCTCATATAGCAGGACTGTTCATATTTTACAATACAATTGGGTTCGGACATGCTTTTGATCACAGATCACAGCTCTGCTAACACCTGCACTAAATACTAACTAAGCCTCATAGAATGGAAAATTGCAATGCTAAAGTTAAGAATGAAAAGAAAAGTTCCAAAGTTACAGTCAACTTCCCAGGCAACTGGCTCCATCACTGGCACCTATCAAAACATACAAATGTGACTGTCACATTACAAAAGATCCCAGTTATTTGCAGTGATTCTTCATACCAATAATTCAAGTGGTTCCTTGCATCTAAGTGTCAGAGAGTCTTGAGCAATTTCATGCGTCATTTATTGCAAAAAATTTTTATAAAATATTTCCTAACATTTTTTAGATTTTAAAGAAAATGTACATTAGGTACAGGTGCCCTAGCAGGGTGCAAGGGGGAACCTTAACATATTTACCCCCTTTCCCCTTCAAAAAATGTTTACTACTTGGTGAAGATTTCAGAGGAAAAATAGGACAATTCAGTCTCAGATTTCTTTCAGTCCTGATGAGCTGGTGCTCTTCGTGGCAGTGTAGTGAGGTTCCATAAAAACAGCAGTTGACTAGTGTCTCTGAGCTGAAAAGGGGAGAGAAAGGGAAAACAGTTAAATGCCTTCCAGTATATATTGCAAAAGTAGGTAAACAAAATCTGAGGTGGCCAGAAAAGTTACCAATTCATGTGCTTTGTGTACAAAAGAGGAAAAAATAATTACATCATCACAAGACATACACAAGTGAACAAACTCCTCATTTCACTGGAGTTTTAAGAGGAGCTACTGTACCAATCCATGTTATAAAATCTCACCCCATTTCAGCATCCAGAGAGAATTTCAATGTTTAAAGACATTTAAAGATAGCTTTAAATATCATGAATAAAATGAAGGAAGGAGATTAATATACAAAGTCTATACAATGACATTTGGTCCACAATACAAGGCTAAATCTGACACTGTAATGCCATTCCAAGTGCAAGACCTAAGTGTGCATGGCAGCACTGAAGTATAAACCTACTAATAGTGTTTCTTTTCCAATATTGTTTGTTTCCCCATTGGGTCCACAGAACTGGAATAAAATGATGATAAAGCAGATAGAAGCAGTCCAAGTAACTACTGCGTGAGACCACCAGCAGTCAGTAACCACATAGGGTAGTGCACCACTGGCACAGTCTGCACTGACCTGCCTCGTGTAGCAGGGAGAAAACATGAGGACAAAACTGGTTCCAATGGGACCAGGCTAGTCTTATTGATTCCTTTTACCACCCTGTTGAGCTTGAGACTAACAGGCATTCATTGCAATACTCAAGAGGCCCTCATTTGGGTATGATACCCAGAACTGATGTATAATTAAGCCTACTTTAGCTATGGTCCACTCCAGAATGCATGAGATAAACCTGCAGAGCCTCTACAAAGAGAAGGATGCTAGACAAAGTTCCACTGTGTTCAATAGTACTTACTGTTGGTGCAGGTAAATAAACACCACAGTATTCCAGGCTGCAAAACAACCAATATTGGGTATTAAAGCATATGACCAATAGGAAATTCTCCAAAATAAGATTAATACTATCTTATTAATTATCTTATCTTATTAATACTATACTATCAGAGAACTAGACCCTGCTCAGAAATATCAAAAATCCCATAAAAGGTTGGATGAAGTTCAGCCACTATGCCCTGACATCTGCACTTCCAAATTCAAGCCTCAGCGACACTATCAATAGCCAGCAAACTTTCATGATCTACAAAGGAATAAACAAGAGAAGAATTTGGTTCAGTTATCTGTCACTATGTGACAGCATAGTACATCCTTCACTTAAGGCAGGGCTTAAACCAGACAGACCTGCCATTTTCACTGAAAACTCCAGTGCCCCCAGTCTGAATCCACAGTGGTCTGTCAGACACTGTAAGGGAGCAGCAGGACTCGTCAGTCTGATGTAAAATGCTGCCATTTGTTGCAACCTATGGTAGAAAAAATCCAGTTAACAGGAGTAAAAAAATGATGATGGTTTAGAAAAGGACACAATGAACCTCCTTGCCTGCTTATCAAGTGTGCTGCTTTTGCTTTCCAGAAAACAGCAAACCATGGAAAGATGTTAAAACCTCACAGAAAAATCAGATACCAACTTTTTTGAGCTTAAACTGAACTTTACTTGCAGAATTAAAGGCAAACTACACATCATTTAGTAAACAAACTAGCAGACAGCAAAACAAAGTATCTACCCACACAAACACCTACGCAAACACTGTCCTGCCCAATGAAGAACTCAGTGCTCCAAGCCAGAGTGATACTATGAAATTTTGCTAGACAAAGTAATAACTACCTAGAATAAGTAGAAACTGAAGCAATGAACTATAATTCATGGTGACCATGACCATTCTGTATTTTAGAAATAAAACAAAAAGCAAACTCAGGGCACTATCTATTCACTATTGATAGCATCTTACATCTGTTGTGCAATGCAACCTTGGGACAAACCAGATTTTTTCATATACTGTGAAATGCTAACAAGTACGACAGCATGGGAGACAACTTGCCATTCCAGCAACACAACTGGTAGCCAAATCCACTTAATCCCTACTTTCTTCCACGTCTCAGATTTGTCTTGTTTTCTGAAGAGTGAAAATCACCAGCTATTCCTCCCCTTTTTAGGACATGACTCAGATGAGACACCAGTTTTCCCCTCCAGGTAAAAATCATAGAGATGAGACTGTGCCTTCTTTTGGTTTTGTATTTTCGCACAAAACTGTGACTAAGCACTGTGTTCATTATGGTCAAACTATCAAGAATTTATCATAATAATTAAGTTTACTTAAAAGAGAAGCAGATGACTCATAGTTGTGCAGTACATTGGAGTTTCTTTGTACTTTGCTTCTCACTCTTTTCTTACAAGTTTCCATTTGGTTGCTCAGTTTTTAAACTGAAATTCAATCTTTGTTCAAGTGATTATAGGATGGAAGATAACTGAGACAACAGAAGGTGAAAGAGAAAGTGGACCAGCTGCTCTCATGGATGCTGTGATTTAGAAGAAAAAAATCCAGGGTAAAAGGTAGATTAAAAAAAATATAGGTTTCTTAATTTCAAGAGAGCCCTTCCAACTCCTGCAGAACGTCACCATTCCAGTACATACTAATAATACACTTGGCACCTGCATGTTCAGCAAAATTAATATGTAATATTTTTTCATGGGAACCTTTGTATTGTGACAGTGAAGCTGACTTCAGAGTGCTGCATGTGGATTTAGCCCAGACCAGGGATGAATAACCTTGGGCTGAATTGCTGTAAGGTATGAAAACCAATTAGAGGATGTCTGATCTGCACAGTTAAAATTTAATTGGCTTTACATTGTTTTCTTTGGATCAATAGCAGTGTTTTGTATAGAAAAGGTTTAAATCAGGACTATACAAGATCAGGCTCTCAGATGTGGTGACTGAAAGATAAAGCCACACACATGCAGTCACCTATCTTCTTATTCTTGTATTATGGAGGAATGTTTCTTACCCTGCAGATTTCCCTGGTGTGAAACAAGCAGAACAGGGGCTGGTGACCCAGAGAACAAAAGGTACAAAGAGAGGAGCTGCCACAAAGGATGAGGAGTCCCTGGGTCCTCAGTCTGCACTTCTATGCTTGCAAGTCACCTGCATCAGCTCAATATCTTTGTCATCAAATTCCCTGACCCTCCTGAACATAGCAAGCTGGGTTTTTTTAATCAATCATTCAGCAAGTTCATTCACTTTATGGTGTAATCCACGATTTGTAGGCAAGTGATCACAAAGCCTAACTCTGAGGGAACAGCTCCCCAGTGATGTATATACAGTGTGCTCACAGCAGTCTGGACTCTGTTTTGAAGCAGTTTCATTCAACTGCTGGAGACTATGGAGCCATCATAAAAGTTACCACCACTAATAAACGTGTGTTAGAACAAGCACTGACACAGCTTATGGCCTTTTGCCACTGATGCCATGAAGGTCTGTCCCACTCAGCTGCAATTTACACAGCCACTTCCCTGGGAGGCATCACTGTCACCTGCATTCTGAGGTTTTTTAATGTGAAAACTTTCGTGATCCTATGTGTTCACTGATGTGCAGAGAAGCACTGCCTTTGGAAGTTTTTTCTCTGCAAAAGAAAAGCAGGACAACAGGCAGCCATCAAGAGGAAGAAAAGGCAGCCCAGAAGGGCAAGGAAAGTAAAAATAGCACTATCTCCCATCACATATGGTGAAGGAGAAGCTACATAGCTCTTAGAGAGCCAAAAATTAAAAATAGTTCAGTAACATATATGCAACTTAAGGGAACTAATTCCTTGTCTATATGCAAACCTATGGAACAGAAGTACCAGCACATGCTATTAAACTGCTACAGATTGAAATTTTAACTAGAGTTAAAATATGCTTCTCCTCTAGACAATGAGTTACTAAAAAGCAAACAGAAATGTTGCATTCCTCTATAGCTCAAGACAATCTTCAACAACAGGGCTCCAACTACAAGGAAAACCAAGAGCAGTAACATATTCTTCAGTTTACACGCCTCATTCCCTGAAATACACAATACAGTACCAAGAATTTCCAAAACTCAGCCCAAACAAGCCCTTTCATATAAATGTATCAGAAGAGATTAGGTCCTAAAATCCCTCAATACTTGACAAAGCTCAAGGAAAGGTGTGTGTGTCCCATCCCCACTCCCCAAAAATAATGTGCTAATGTGATATTCCAACCAAAAATATTCAGTGCTCAAAACCTTCAGTTATGATTTTTAACAACAACTTCTAGAGACAAAAACAACTCTGGGTTTGTTTTTAGTTTGGTTTTTTCAGGTTGGCTTGTTATATTCTCTAGCAAACATACAGGAAAACAAGTTTGCTCTTTTTCTTTTCTGGGGACCAAAGGTAGAGGGGGGGGAGCTATTTTTAGTACTAAACCTTCTCCATCTTGTCTTTCTTGATGGATTTAGCAATGTGAAGTGATTTGGGAGCTTTCACAAACACATCTCAAGGTCTTTCATGACATCCACATTAAATGAATATCATGAAGGAGTATGAGTAACCTGATAATTTCCTTCTCCTATTGCTCAGACTTCAGTCACTTACTATAACCTTTAGCAATCACATCTTTTGGTACTTCTACCAAATCAAAAAAAGTCCATGCTGCTGCTTGTCCTGCTTCACACCAAGAACATTGATTGGTTTTGCTTGGGGAAAAAAAATGGAGCACTGGCTCCAAGTTCCCTTCAGCAATCAGTACCTGGCACTATGGTTGTCAATGCTGCTCCAGGGAGGTTTATCCCCAGCTGACAAATCTGGTAACAATGACAAAACTGTGCAAGAAAAAAGCATGATAACAAGCCAGTAACCAAATCACTGTCTCCACAGCCATGCCTGGGAACTGCTATTTTGCCTTGTGTTCATAGAAGGGTAGTTGTGTCAGTTTAAGTAAAAAAAAAGCAACAAAACAACAAACCATAAATTAAACTACAGCCTGGATTGGTATACATACCCCAGCTATTACAGAAAAAGGACTGAAATGTATGAGTGACTCACAGGAAACTATAAGCTCCTATTAGGATCTAACAATTAAAAGCCAATAATCAGAGATATTTCTGACTTAGGGAAAAAACACTGCCATTTGATAAGACTTCTGTAAAACCCCACCTAAATTCCTGTAAACAGTTCTTGCCACCTATGTCAGAGAAAGAGGAGTTCCAACTAGAATAGGTGCATCAAAATGCCAGGAAGATGAGCAGGGAATAGAACAGTCATCTTACAAGGGGATCTTCTTCGATCTAGTTAAATAGTCCACTCTATAAATACACTAACAGGATGATGACATAGGAGCAAACTATTTCAACTACAGTATGAAGTTGTCATCAAGAACAGTAGTTGAGGTATTTTAAATACTGAATAGGAACTTGCCATCATAATTGTTAAGGCTATAGCAAAACAGAGGTTCTTCCCATTACAGATTAAGAATAATTTGAGGCTGAATACTTACAGGCACATCTCACAAGCTGAGATCTAACAGCTCTTCAGGTACTTTCACAGCTACTACCAAGTGTTCAACGATACAGGCCTCTACCTGTCCTGATGGCAAACGTGAACGAGCTCTGATCACTACTGTCACGTCACATGAAGCTTTAAGGTAGTTATACAAAACCACTGTTGTAATTGATACTTTATAAGGGATAATTTTACTATATTATTGCATGTATAGCCTGTCTATATCCCCCAAAGCTATGCCACTATATTGTATCCTAAAAAACACCCAAAGACCCCCACACTTTACGTAAACAGTTTAAACTGGCAAAATCCTATAGCAAGTCACTCCATTTCCAGAAGAGTGAAGTAGATTCAAGATGATGTTTAAACACTTGACTGTGGGACAATGACACATACTACACCAAAATTCTTCTACAAGCTTTCTAAAACAGGAAAGCACTACTCCCTTCTACTGAACTTGCAGAGTAACATACTACTCTCAAACAGCCAACTCCAGTTCCCCTTCCAGTATCACATCTAGCTCAATACACCAAGTTTTTCTCTTCTCCTTCAGGTTCCCTATGACCTTTCTATTTATACCTTTTAAAAGTCATCATCGTGGCTAGGCTTCGCGAATGGAGGTCTGGGGAGGGCTCTACCCACGCTTTTTACAAGCACGAACCTTTTAAAAGTAAACTGAAAATAATAAGAGAGCATCTCAGTCTTAACCACTATAAACTGTAGACTCAAGTTTGTTTTTAAATAGTATAACTATGCTTCTCCTAAATGGCTTATGACACAAAATACTGCTATCTTACTGACTTTTTAATCATAAGCTCACTTAACAGTTCTGTATCTACAGGCTCGTGTAATGATCCTACTGCATTGACTGAATTTGCTTATTCCTGTAGGCATTTATTAGAATACAACTGTAAAGAGAAAGATGAACTGAAATAGCCTTTCACTGATTGTCAGCCTCCTTTCCAGATTCCTTCAGCCAAGGCAGCAGCTGTTTTTTCACTGTACTTCACACAACATGCATGAGGACAGATGATACTGCTACTGATGACTAGCTACCAAGATTTATTTTCCAAAATTCACACTACTATTCTATTCTGGCAACTTCAGCAATAGCTTACAGAAGATGTAAACAGAAATGTTTCAGGACTTCTTGAGTTAACCAGAATCAAACTTAAGGTTAGCAATACAAAAAGCAACTCTTGCTCCTTCCTCACTTCCATTATTCCTTAAACCTAATCACATTTAGAAACTAGTTTAAACTAGTTGGGGTTTTTTGTTTGTTTTTCTTTAAAAGAAGTATTTTACAGCATGCTGAGAAAAAGTCTCCTCAGCCTTGCAGAGCTGACCCAAATTACCCCCACTAAAAACACCCCTCCTGATGGGGTAGCTGTTAGTTATCTAGGTTGCAAACTAAAGATAGCACTGTCTAAAAGAAAATACCATATAATCAGAGATTATCTCATATAAAAGTTGACATAAATTACAACTCTGATTACAAAAATCACAAACATTTGTTCAATTTCCTGTAGAACTCCACTTCAGAGACATAAAAGCATTTCACATTTGCTTCTAGCTTCATTCATGAAGTGATCACATCTTCAAACGCTCCAGCTAAAGAAAATCTTTTTGGACTAACTACTCTCTTCCAAAATGATGTAACTGAATCTAAAGATCTTTGAATGAAAAGTAGGCTGGTACTAGAAACTTATCACCACCTACCATGTCTTCCCCCCTTAACTAGAAGCCCATGCATATTCAACAACTACACTGAGAAATTCCATCAATTCAAAATATGCAATTTGCTATATTAAGCTGAAAGAAACCTAACAGTCACTCTTTCTACTGAGGTTTGTCTTCCCAGGACACAGGCTGCTTGCAACAGTGCACAGCTTACTTACACAGATGCACTGCCCTGGCACTGTACAGGCCTGCTCCTATCATGAATTATTTGAGTCTTTGAAACTGTCTAGCTAACTCAAAAGATCGGCAGCTGTGTACCCAACCACAAGAAGAGTACCCCACACTCAGTGTAGGCATTGCTGAGAGCAGATAAGCACATAAAGTGTATGTGTTTGGGGGTTGCAGATGGGTAAAGCTGTTTTAGCTATCAAGTCCTCAAAGCTAATCTACATGCAGCATCCACACTGCCATAACCAAAGTTAATTACTGTAACCAGACTTTACATGAAGCCACATGTTTTCCCCACTGTAAACTGCTCTATCTAGAGTGTCAGCTACTCCAGATTAAAAGGAAAATAAATAGGATATTCTCAGCCAATGTAACATAGTGTCTTAAAATAGAATAAGTCTGTTTTAAGACCTGTTAAGTCTAAAGTGATAATGCACATTTGCTATGAAACTTACAGAAGACTTCTTAAGACTGATCAATTACAAATCAAAACTGACTCCTTAAATGCCTTTCAAACACAGTTCTTTTGAACATAAAACAGTCTAAACAAACCCCTCTCATACTGGTTCCTGTTCTATCTTACCACTGAACACCTGAGCAAACTCTGACTATGTGTGCTTTAGTACTATTCTAACTTCATATAGTTTAAGAGGTAAGAGTACAAAGCTTCCAGGTCTTTTAAAGGAAAATTAACAATGTAAATATTGGTTTTGTTACTACTTGGCTCAACTACACAACCAGCTCACTTGAGTGTCTAATCCTCAAGGAACTAGTGTAGATATCTACACCACGTTGTATGGGTTCTTGACTTCAGAAAGCAGTTTGCTTTAATAACAAAGTATGGCTTATTTACTTCAAGAGAGGAACTGTTTCTGTTTGCAGGAAAGAATACATAACAGTGAAATTGGATTTTTTTTTTTAATTTTTTTTTCCACATTATGAAATTTATTGTGTGTTTATCACATTCAAAAAGCATTGACCAGTGAGGTTTTTTTGGTAGCTGTTAGAATACCAAAGTAAAGCTGGAATATTTGGAAGCTTAAATAGCACCTAATAGAGACAACCATAAACCTGAAAATTTGAACAGCCATGTATTTGAGACATTAGACTTCAAATAGTTCTGTGGGCACAAGAGAGTAATTAAAAAAGGTAAAAAGAAATTAAGTGCTTTGGAAAGACCAGACAGTATCATGAATATACTGAATTTAATCTTAAATTAAAAAGATCTTAAGGGTTTGGTGATTAAATCCTTACCCCCATTTTTCATGTCTATGTAAAAATCTAATTTCAGGCTAAGCTTAAATTTTTTTACATCTGCCATGATTGCCTACATGGGCAACTGTAGAAAAAACAGGATCAAAACTGCTTTGGGATGAACACTGAGAGATTCTTCACAAGGCATTGCAAGGCTGAAACAGGAGTGAGTTGGAGAAGAGACAGTAATTCACATGGTCAGATAAGGACCAAAACTAGAAGAAAAAAAAAAGTGAAGTCAGTTGCATGAAAATGCCCCAACACTGAGCAAAAGACATGCAAGGAAAGCTGAAGTAGCAGTCAAGAGTGGATCTGAATAGGTTTTGATAGATGGAGAAAACTGAAAACATTTCCCCACTGTATAAGTGACATTATCCACAGTCTTTACTGAAATATATGGAATAAAATCTAATTATTGGAGAAATTTGATAAAGTTTACAGAAAGCCCTCTATAGAGCTAGTCTTGAAACAAAAAGGACAGATAATTCCTTAATCTCAAAATCAGGACTGGAGTATACCAATAGTACTTTACATCAAGCAGTTATCTCTAAGAATGCGTGAAAAAGGACAATCTACTTTTTAAAAGGGTGTCCTCTAAATACAGCACATAGAAAGTACTCTAACATCCTGGATTTTTTTCAAAGCTTTTTGAGAAACACACACAAATAATTCAGATTTAGTCAATTTTATTTACAGTTTGGTTTTTTACATTTCAGAGCATTACACAATTACATAATTCTCATTTTCTGACCTGCAAACAGATACCTTAAACGGAAATATTAAAAAAAAATGAAGTTAGATACATCCAAAATGCAACAATTACACATCTGACAATTCACAAAGTGTAATTTACTAGGACGTATCCTAAGAATTTAGGAACAACCAGTCAGGAGAAAATCTGACCAATTTCAGCAATCAATTATTTACACATTCAGAACAAAGCCTCTCTTAATCTAAACCTCCAGGCAAATGGCCTGAAAGATTTCTTCAGGAAGAAAGACCAGAAGTTATGATTCACACCTATGCAGCATTAACAGCCCTTGATCCCAAATACTGAGTCACTTCTCAGCTTTGTCTTAGAGCTACAGGCATCCCTCTCAGCTTCTCAGACCCTGAAGTGTGCCCCTATGTGCATAGAAAGGCTGAGTGTTTAAGTGGTCACTACACTAAAACCCCATTTAATCTGGTCTTTAAGTTACATCAATTCTTCTTCCTTAAAAATTTTAGCAAGTCTTCTAATGCCATTTAAAGTGGCCTATGTGGATTGGGGCATGACTCCTCAAGATGTTCAAGTATGCCTTGAACCAATTTACACAGGCCAAGCTAAATACATTAGAGACTATGTAAAATTTTAAAGACCATTTAGACAAGGCTTACATTTCTACACTTCCCTGATGGGCCACCTAATTAAAAAGAAAAAAAAAAAAAAAAAGTCACAGCTACTACTTTCATCCCTTGTGTTAACCCTTTGCCACACAGCAACTAGTTATATACTGGGTAGAAACTACTAAAAAAATTCCCTGCAAATAAGCTGCCTTTCAGCTGAGGCTATGGCTCCTATGCATTGGGTGTTTGAAGAGGTTTTTCTTTTTCTTTAAAAAAAATTCTCACTTGAAAAATACTGAAGTTCTCATTTTAGGCTAATTTTGATTGCATGTTCAATTCGTTTTAACTGTCAAGAAACTGCTACAAATGAACAACTTTAGTATAAAAAGAGCAGTCAACCGAGTGCAACTTCTGACTTGGCAAGTCCTTCATGATAGTTCTCTAACTAGGCTATGAATTTCGTGGAGCCTCCAGATTTCTTGCCTACCTTACTCTCCATGTTCACGTTTCAAACTGTGTCAGCAGGGCCCGAACTTCGGGAGTCAGCTGCTTAGCAGCCTTAGCTGCCTCTGTGACGGCCTTGCGGTACAGACCCTTTCTCTTCTTATTAAAGCGCAACTGGAAGCTTTCTAAAAAGGGGGAGAGTTGTGCAAGAGCAAGGAAAGATGTTGTTGTGGAGCCAAACCACGAGATACGAGCCTCCTGTCGTACTAAAAGGCCGTTATCTTTCCGGCTCACAGTTATGGTAAGAATACGGGCTGGCCACCAAGGGAAGCCATAGATCTTGGCCCAAACAATGTCCCCTACACATACGGTCCTGCCATCTGGTGTGACACATTTAGAGACGTTTTTGGAAAAGACTTCCGTTTTCAAGGAATTACTGAGCTTTTTCTCTTCCTTCGAAGAGGAGGAGGAGGAGGAGGAGGAAGGTGCATGCATGCTGCCTGGAGGAAAATCAAAGCTTTCAGTAGAGCTACACTCAGAGTTGGTAGATTTCAAATCATCTGTGCTATCGCTACTACACACTGACGCACTGGAAGAGTCAGATTTCTTTTGATTAAGGGTCATGTAAACCGTTATATTGCTTTTGCTGCCTCTCTTGCCCAGTGTCTGCTGTTCATCCTGATCAACAGTTACATGCATTTGACTTGTGTCCTGAACCTCACTGCTGGCCTCTTCAGGGCCTTCTGAGGGGCTCTGATTTTCTGAAGGGGCCTCACCTGCTGAGCGGGTGGAGGAGCAGCGAGACTGGGGCTTAGTTGCCATCTTGCCACTCCGTATTTTCTCAAGTCCTGTCTTGAGAGAAGAGTCATTTTCTTCATTCCGATACCTTTGTGGCTTTAAACGCAATCGGGGCGGAAGGGAACCTGAGCTGGTGTTCTGTAGACGCCGCGTGAAGTGGACCTTTGAATGTGCATTTTTGGAAGAGGAAGTTGCACTCTGCTTCTTTTGTGCCTTTTCTTTGGCCATTTTCAAGACTTCCCGAGCTTTTGCATGATCCATGTTTTTGCTCTGGAGAACTTTTTTTGTACTTAACTGCGCTTTTGAAGTATTTGCTTGTGCAGAAACTTTAACTACTCTGCTTCTGCTGTGGGCAATATTTGAAACCTTGACCACAGCGTTCCTTTTCTGGCTTTCGTTTTGGCTTTTTCCATCCACTTTATGGTCAGTCTTAAGTTTTTTATTCACAGTAGTCACGCTCTCATTTCTTCGTTTTTTATTATCCTCATATTTTGAAGAGTCACTTGCATTGCCACCTTTTTTTATTTCCTTTTTTTCTGCAACAACACTGTTTTTGCACTTGTCACACAAGACCTGCCGGGGTCGTAGTTTGATAGCATTCATGATCGAAGTGGGTTCCTCCCTGTACATTTTACGCTTGGGCCGCTTAATTTTCCGAGGCGGAGGCTGAGGTATTGACTGGTTATATGTGTCCCTGATAAACAAAGGGGGAGGATATGGCGCTCCCTCATGGAAGAGAGGAGGTGGCTTAGAAGTCCATAGGCTTTTAGCTATGCTAGGTTCTGATGGCTGCGTGAGAGAAGAGTCATCAGGGACTGCAGCATTAGATTCACACTTCACCTGTGCCTCATCTTGGAATGGTTTAGTTTGGAGCTGCATGGCTTCAGGTTTATCCTTGTATTCCCTTTTAGGAAATATGGTCACAGGGATTCCATGGGGTCCAAACCTTAAAGAGAAGGGGAGGAAAAAAAAAAAAAAGAAAATAATTAGAGGTTTTGAGGACTATTTTGCTGCATTTATTAAAAAGCATTTGAGAACCTGTCCCCATTAGATAGGCACCATTTGAAAGACATGAGTCCTAGGAAAAGTAAAGCTTCATATCTAGCCTTATGGTAAGCTTTGAAAAAGCAGGACACCAAGACAAAGTCAGTAGAGAACATGAAATACACAAACTTATTGTCACCTTCTCTTGCATCAACAAGTTGTCCTGAAAATGTAACAGAAAATATCACTAGAGACAGTCGTAAAAGAACAAACTTCCTACTTCTGGAAAATGCTTACAAGCATACAAACAGCGCACTCATCCCATCAACGCCAAATCTACCCAACATTATCTTCCATACTAAAATAATTTATGTGAAGAAGACATCTTGAGTAACTTTTGCAAAATTCTTCTATTTTTAGCATAGCACAAAAGGCCAAATAGATTTTGGATTTAATCAAGGCAAATACGACTGTATACATACTTGCACTGAGCAGAGAGTACCATTATTCTTCATCCACAAAAGATCAGCACCTGATCATCTGATGAATTACAGCCCAAAACTTGCTAGCCTATTGGTTTCTTCCAGCAAAACTTTCCTTATTTCAATACAGTGCAGACCATTTCTTCCCGTTTTGCAAACAAACAGTATTTTAAACCGTAGCCTACTTTTCTCCAGACAGTTCTAGGTTTCGGCTGCCCCATTTGACTCTCACAGGACTTCTCACCACCCTCATCAGCTCAGAGTAGAGAATGAAAATCCCAGTATGATTTAGGCATTGGCTCAACTTTCCCATTGTAACAGAAGGAGCATGTTGCCTGCCAGGTAGCCAGTACTTTCTGCAAAGGGTTGTACTAAGGGAAATGTTTCTTGCAAGGCATTATGCTTGCCTTTTCCTGAGCAAAAGTGAAATGATAAATACATTCATTTTATAACAATGTATCTTTTGATTCCCAGAACAGCGCAAGAGGGATTATAATAAAAGCTTGCTTAACCTTTCCCTCTCTTCTTGTCTTCCTTCAGAGTTGTCACTAGGCTGTTCCCTGCTCTTGAGCTCTACCTGACTTCAGCTTCCATACATACACTAGTGCTTGCTTTATATTAGTTGGTATTGTAACAGTTTGACCTTCATGCAGTAACAACGTGACAGACAAGGTTACAATTCAAATGCCAAATCATCCATTTTAAATCACTAAACAAACACCATTTTGTTTATCCCACCCCACATCCCACCTGACAGAATAAAGTAATTAACACAAGATTTGTTCTCAGGTTAATGCTAGTTCATGGTGCACTGCAGCTGCTCAACTGCAACATCCTCCTAGCTGACTGAACTGAAGTTTATTTACAATTTATGGTTGCCTCTCAACTGAAGATAAATGCTGCATAGCAGTCTATTTTCCATTCACACTCCTGCAGGAAACATGCAGTTGAGAGAAGTGTATACATGTTTGGCTTTATTTCTTCAAAACTGGTTTTGAAAAAAATCTATGTGTTAGAAGATTCTTTACACTGTCACCAACAAAAGCCATCACTTGTTTGTCCTTTTGCTTATCTGTTAGGCCTGTTTTTACACTTCAAAGTTGCAGTTGAAGCAAACAACTCATCTATCCTGTTTGCACTTCATTACAAAAGGAGAATAGAAACAGAAGACAACCCAAGCAAGGGGCAATCAAACAATTTTGTCATAGTTAAGAAGGGAAGTTGAACACGTGAAAATTTGCACTTTAGTATCAACACAGGCACTGCTGTTACCCTACACCTAGGTACTTATGTTCATAGCTTTGGCCTCTGGAGAGAGAGGCACGAGCCCAGGTGGGCATCTGCTAGAGCCCTTCTGTCCTTAACTATGGGCTGATGAGGGCTCATTACCACAAAATATCTCATCACTACACAAAAGTTCAGTTCTGAGGTCTGTATCCACTCCAGTTAAATCCTCATGTCCCTCCAGAAACAAGCAGCACAACGAAATGCAGTCTACTGCACTCATGAAGGCTACACTGAATTATAAACATTTAGCAGCTGGTACAGACATTTCTCCTGCCTACAGTCTGGCATTAAAATTTATTTATGAGTGAGTCTCTTGCGGTTTAAGTTCCCTAAAGTCTCAGAAGTCCAAGTTTAAGAAGTTGCTTTTCCACAAATACTTTTCTTTCCACTAACGATTATGTATGATATATTCAAATCCAAGGACTTTAAAAGAAACTATCAGCTAAAATAATTAAATTGGCAATATTTTCAGTGTTACTTGCATCAAGCACTTCAGCTTCCTTAAGAGCAATAAGATCCAGATTCCATCTTTCACTACCTGATAAAGATTACAGGACTCAGGAAAAAGTTAAATTACTACAAGAGCACTGAGAACAAAACAGAGCAAGATCTCTGCCATGCAAATTTCAATCCCAGACTAACACAAAACCAGTACTAGACAGGAGATTTATGTCAAATGGGCAAAACTAATGCAGAACATGACTTACAACTCTTTCTACTGTCTCAGGAACTGCACTACCTAGTCCTTCACATGACATTTCCTTAATCCAATGCACAAGTCTTTCGTCTAGAAGGCATTTATGCTGACTCTGTGTTAGGAAATCAAGCATTTTTAGCAGTGACCAGAGAACGAGCAGATGAGGAAGACTGCAGGGAGGTTCTCCACAAGGATCTCACTGAAGTACTTCATCTCTTTTCCCAGATTTTTGTTCTACTGCCTCACAAGCAAAATCAGCACAATTAGCATTTCAAATGCATAAAAAAATCCTAATAGAAATCTCAGTGTATGACTGATAGCATGAAAGCCGTAAAGATTAATACTGCACCTTAGATTATCATTTCCTTCAAGAACCATCAGCTTGCCCAGAAAGGTGTAAGATGCCTCTTCCGTGGAAACATTCAAGGTCAGGTTGGTTAGGGCTCTGAGCAACCTGATCTAGTTATAGGTGTCCCTGACTGCTGCAGGGGAGTTGGACTAGATGACCTCTAAAGGTCCCTTCCAACTCTAACCATTCTATGATTCTAAGATCTGCATAATACAGGAGCCAAACAGTCAAAGAACAGGATAAAGTGGTATTTTTATCCAAATTTGCTTTACTAAGACACACAACCAATCCAGACTGAATCTCTGAAGCCAGAATCTAGTGTCACAAAAGGTACTGTTTTAAGAAATGAACTAGAATCTCCCACCCCTGTCTACCTAAAAATTAATGACTTGTGGAATCAGTGAATATTCAGCGATATCATCCAGTGCCAGTTAAGTATGAAGAAATGAAGGCACTATTCCTGTAAACAGTGTATCAATACATACAGACATGACAACTCAAGACATAATTCATCTGAAGCACAAGATAAATTTGGTATGCCCAGAGACTGACTATTACTTCCAATAGCTGAGTGTATGGTACCTTCTTTTTGGCCTCATCCAATAACAGGTTGCATCCATAAACATTCAGTTTTTAGATAACCAGTTTCCTCCATGGTGAATGAAGTTCTTCAGATATGTAACTTGGAAGAATTATATGAAAATTAAGAGGAGAGAACAAGGGCAGAAAAAATTAGGAATGAAACAGTGAGACAGGAGAGAATGAAGACAAAGAGCCAAGGTAAGAAGAGAGTGAAGGCAAAACAATGAAGACTGAAGATATGATCTTAAACCTATTCAAGACAAGGCATGACACAGCACCTAATTAGTATAACAGTGAACACAAGTATTTACTGTAAATACTAGAATTTCAAGCCTTATTCTAATGAGTCTAGTTGGTGCACCTTGAAGACAAGTGCTTCTCATACAATCACAATAGTAACTTGTTACACAAACTACAAGTTTGAAATAGCCAGGAGTGCCACATTTATGCAGTTTAGACAAAATTTGTGAAAGCTAGCATTTGGTTCATCTGCTATAGAGATGAAGATGGACTAAAAGGCTACCATACAAAAACATAGTTAAAAGATCCAAGCAACATAATTCAGTTATTTACTGATCCGTAAGTCAGTCAATGACTGGGCAGCAGAAGATCACCTCTTAAAAGAAACCATTTCAGTTATGCTACGTCAGTGACACTAACTACATATATTTCATTAAGTACTGTACAGAATCACCTTTTTTATTGTAACAAGAAACTATTTTTTTTAAATGCTGATTCTGAGTATCACCTGTCCCTACTATAATATTACTTTCCTCCAGAAAAAGCTGTTCTTGGAAAGATATGCTCCACTTACTGTTTGCTTTAAAAATAAATCAATCACCATTTGTGCCTAAGTTCCAGTTGCTCACTGTACAGCCCATTTATGCATAACGTAATATAGATCCACCTCAGACTACCACTTGAAGGAATAGGATTTGTTGATGGGGGATCAAAAATTCAAGTGTTAAGTGAACCAAATAAACAAATAGGTATCTGAACCTAATTTAAGGCAGTTCTGGAAAGCAGTGCACTGCTGCTTCATACCCACTCAAAATTAGAACTATGTTCCCATCTTCCTCTCCTGTAAAGGTGTCCATGGCATCTTTTGTAATTAGGTAAAAGCTAGTTTGGGTATCAAACCTAGAAGCCTGTCCCTTAAAGCCACATAGATTTGTATCACAGTAGTTCAAGTAAAGTAAAACTACCAGGAATACATACCATTATTCAATTTGTATGCAAAGCACAACAGTTTGGGTTTTTTAAATAAATATCAGATAAGAAACAAATCCCATTTAAATCCCTAACTGTATGTACATAATCATTTGAACAACACATCCTGGGGCAAAGTGGTTTTACATTACTAGGTAAAGCCTTAAGCTCTCATCTTTAGCCTTCAATGTCTAACTTTTACTTCTCTATTAAAATAAATGAAAATTAAGAAGCACCTTGTTCTGCCAAGAAGAGCCAAAGGAGAGAACCCACTGAACTGGTTCAGAAGGATTTCACATTTGTCTGCATATACACTAAAGTCAACTAAGCACAGCAGCTTGTTGTGACAAGTGTTAAATCAAGTCTGTTGTAAATGACTATGATCAAAACTCATCTTCACCACTAAGATGACAGTAATCTCCAGTTACCTTTTTATGCACTGCTCTTATACTCAATATCATCCTCAGTGTTTTGCAAAAACTAAGGCAAGCAACAACTGGAGCAATTCTTATTGCATGGATAAAAGTTTGAAGGCTCTGAATGCTGGGAGAATAACATGCTTAAACAATGCAGAGCTAAAAATATATATCATGCCTGTATGCAAACTGAGGGTTTAAATTATAATATCCAATGTACTATACAATTAAATCACCGCTATTTGAACACAAAAGCATTCCGGAACTCCTCAAAATAATCTATATTCAAAACACAGATTATGCAATAACATGCTTTAATACACGATAATTCTGGTGTGCTAAAGCACAATATGGAACACACTGCTTTAAGCTACAGGTACCTTACTGAAAAAAGCACACACAGAAACCAAACAATCAACTTAATGGTTTACTCACCTCCATAGCAATGGAACACAAGGCTAAATAGACTAGAAAATGGGTATTTCACTTAGATCTCTAAAAACATGGCAAAGGACTCTTTGCAAATAACATTTCATCAAGAATAGATGTTGTCTCACTGTCACAAACTTTTGGCACCATGAAAAATCTCGTGAAAGACATGATAGCTCTAAGTAAGTATCATGTAACAATCCACATCTAAGCAAACTTAGGCTTTCACAAAATGTTAAGCTTAGTGCTTTTCAAACAGATAACACTTGCCCAAAATCCAAGCTCTTGTTTCTGGCACACTTTAAAGGCTGTGGAAAGACAAGAAGAGGGTATGTGTAGAATTGAGTTTAAGAGTATTCCAAGACAGCTAGTTAAAAGTATCCAAGCAGCTGATCTTAACCCCTCCTGAGCACTGCCACCTAAGTCTCCTACTGCAATCCCCACCCAAGTGGAAATCATCTAATAAATATACCAAACAATACACAAATATACCAAAGGCTGTATGAGCTTATAGTACACCTCTCCATAAAGTTAGAAGCTCTTTCTAAGACTTTCATCTTCCAGGAAATTGAACCACAGAAGTCCATGTAGTCAGGAGGCCAATGCAGACTTTGAAAAGTTATCCACTGTGGAGAGAAGAATCTCTAAGTTGATAAACCTGAAGAGTATGCAGGTGGTCCCCTAATCACTGCTTTTCCCCCACACAAGTAGGAAGGTACCCCTCACATTTTCATTAGGAATTATTTACAAGTGAATTCACAGAATTTTCTGTAACTTGGGAGTTGTATCAAGGCTATAGAAGTAAATTCTCAAAGATAGAATGCTTTTAAGGTTAGGTCTCTCACTAACTACCACAATTTTACTGGCATGCTTAAAGGTCTTAAGGTCTGCTTATACTGAAGCTTTCTTTTAATTTTTACATCTGCTGGCATTACTAGTTTCAAGTGTCAGTTGCATTTTAAAGGAATGCTTTGCTTATGTGTTTGAAAGCATTACACAATTGCAAAACGTTATGATTAAGATAAAATACCTTGAATATATACTCCAAGATCACCCACATACCAGTCAGGCCCAAGGCACATGGAAGAAAATAATACAATTTGTTAATAGATGAACTTTAAGCCAATTCAGTGTCAAGATGGCCAAAATTCATCAGTCCCTTAACAGTGTATAGAAAAACAATTTAAACCATACTGAGAATTTCACCTCCATCCTGTCTCTCAACACTCCAAGCTAAGTCAAGTCAAGCTACTCCTAGAAGGCAATGGCAACCCATGCTGTTGGAATGCAGCAAAGCATACCATAACAAGAAATGACAGTTTAATCATCATCTGTTGTTTGTCTAACAAAGAACAGAAGTGGACTACAGCTGCTATAGGAAAGGCCAATCTAAGGCACAATCCACAGACCACCAAGGGAAATGTCACACTCCTTGTACTGGTTCAAAATCAGAAGCAGATAGGCATGTGTTTTCAGTATAAGCAGCAGCTCCAACATGCTTTACACCCCCACTAGCAAAATCCTGAAAGCTAGTCCAGTTTTATTAGCCATTTTCACTTTCCAAGTCCTGTCTTCTAAGTGAGGTTAGATTTGGCACTATAGCATTCAATAAAACCTCTGTCAGTCACAAGAAAAGTATATGTGATTAACTCTTAAGCATACACACACTCACATGACACCTATGCTTCCAGTGTTCTGGGGATAAAAGAAAATACTAAGTAAGTGTTGTAGCTGTTTCTTAAATGCTAGAATTACACCAAGCTCCTTTATACCTCTGGGGAACAACAAAAGAGAACAGGTGATGAATTGTAGGAACACCTTATAAACACCAACCCCAAACCACAACCAACACATAACCCTGAGTAATAGATATTTCTTTATGGTTGAGAGTGTATACCACATAACATCAGTACTTCTACAGAATTTAAGTCATTCACAGACAAGGACAATCAAATGTTGTCCCTATATATTAAAGTTATTAGTAAAAGAGAACTTAAGAGCAGGAAGAAATGTGCCATAAGACTTCTGCTGTTTCCTTCTTGCATCAGCAGATCTTGAATTTCTCACCCTGAGAATACCTTTTTTGGCCCTCCCACCTTTCTCAGCATATACAGTTAAAACACACTAGATTCACCCCATGGAGTTTATACCAACAAAAATATAAGTCTATATATACTGCAAGTTTCAAGAAGAGCTACATGTAAATGGCTTAAAAATCTAACAGATGTCCTGCAGATAAAGATAGCACCATCTAGGGAATGGAAGCAACAGTTCATTATTTATCCTATTCTTTTGTAGTAGAAAGTTCAATGAATAAATTGGGAAAAGCATAGGATTCAAGAATTAGTAGAAAAAGACAACAGGAGACACATGAGTTCATCATATCTGTAGGATTAGAAGAAAAATTTTTAGTCACAAGATAAAGCAATACAAAGTCCAAGTCCTCGCTGTTGGCAAAACAATGGAACATAAATGTAATCCTCCTCCTTCCAGTATCTTTGGAAAGGGGGAGAAAGAAAAATTGCAGACATAATTATCCCCTCTCCAGAAAAGCAAACTAAACCCAGGACTTCTTAATCCTATGTTTTAAGATTTACAGATGCTACACTCATCAGGTATTTCCTTACTGCCTACTTCCTCCAGGTGCAGAGCAAGATTTACAACGAATTCTGAGCCAGCAGGTGGCATTAACATCTCATACACCCTAAGCAAACAGTGTTAGTCAAGTGCTGAACACAGGCAAGCTTATAAACCCTATTTAAGCCTCATACCTATCAAGTAGAATAGTTTTCAATGATAATTTGTACAATGGCATGGAAAATTAACTACAGTTGTGCATGAATCATTCCACCATCCACTCTACCAAAGTAAGACAGGATTGCCTTCTCCTGCCTGCGTGACAGTTGGCTGCATATCTCATCTCTCCTATCAGCACAACTCCATCAGGAATACTTTGAGGAACGTGTATCAGAACCTTATCCTAGCATGCAATAAGATACTTAAAAGGTAATGGAAGCAATAATAATGAAGTTTAATAGTAGAATCACATTTTTAATTTGTGCAATAAGCCTTCAGAGTAAAAAAAGTTGGGATATGTCACTCTTCAAACGATTTCCTGCACAAGAAATCGATTTGGGACTCTGTAGAAGTGAGTTCCTTTTTTCTGCTGATTTTCAAAACTTCCTGTGCACCTGCTGACAGGTACTTCAGCCTGCCACTAGTACAGGCAGAGAAAATACTTCCTTACTTCATATAAATGTAGGAATATGGTCCACTGAACATTGAGGTGCTTGTGTTCTGGTGTTATAAACTTCTAAATGGACATCCTATTTACAGGAGGTAAGACAGAAGGAGGAAATCTGAACTTTAGTACAAACACCACTGGCTTCAAAGTCCATAAGAATAAAATAAAGTCAGGGCATCATTTCAACAATGGAAACAGAATTGGGGGGAGGGGGGAAGAAACCAAGAACACCTTAAACATAGAAATATATGGGGACACTTTTTCTTTTCTTCCACTTAGAAGTTCAAGTAGCTCAGAACATGACTTTGAGAAGGCTAAAAAGAGCCTAGTGGACAGGTTTTTAAGTCATTAGGATGTATGATTCTTAGTACTGTACAGAAGCAACATCTTCATCATCCTGGAGGGGAAAGCAGAAATAAAATCCAAAAAGGACTAGGAATTATTTGAAGTATATGATGAAAAGAGTATTGGCATGTGCAGTGAACACATCAGACACTTTATGAAGCTACTGAAAGAGTAAGTTCTAATACAAAATTTAACTTTTACTTACTAAGAACTCGCATTCTTAAGATACTGATCCCCTTTTCATTAGCAAAGTTTGTATGATTATTCCCATGCATTTGAATGAGCAAGTAGAGACAACTTTCAGTAACCACTCATCTTCCATAGCAGAAATCCCAGTATTTTCATGTAAATGCATGCTGGAATTTAGGTGGTTTTGATTTAAATCTACCTTTCCTTATTCCCCACCACCACCATTTTTTTTTGTCCAACAGAAAAATACTCATTTATTGTAAGAATTTCAGGCCCTGCCCCAGACACATTAAAAATGTTAGTGTTCTACAAGTCCACATGCTGCTACATAAAACAAAAATAAAGAAAAACTGATACCTAAACAGCATTATCCTTCAGTCACTTACCACCAAAGTTATAAAGTCTAGAATAAAGTGTAAATCTTGAGCATTCATGTAACACCAGTAATGCTTCAATTTCTTAGAGGTAGCAAATTCTTGGATTATTTCTAGAACTCACTACTGCATTTCCTACTCTGAGACATTTGAACAGACTCCTATTCATTTACAAATATTTACTTGTCACCAGCCAAATATTATAAACTTTATGTCTAGAGACTCTATTATTCTTGTCCAGCCACTCCAAAGAGCTTGGCTTTTAGAATTTCACCTTCTGGATTCCCTGGTAACAAGCACCTCTGAAGACAAAGTCCAAGATCATACCAATGGTTCCAATGCACAAGTGAATCTTAAAGTAATAGCACAAACTTTCATGTATCACTTTTCCACTGCTCTTTCTGTAAAAACTTGCCCTAGAGCCTGTTCTTAAAAACAGGGAAAATCAAAATGCATGCTTCCACTGAAGCTACAAGGCAAAAGAAGAGAGACTTTGCCTGCTGTTTACCTTTACTGCAAAGGGCTGCAGTAGAACTGCTGTCTGAGAGAAGCAAAGTGCACAAGAAAACCTCAGGCAAATGAAAGGATGATTGTGGTCACTGTGTGTTTAGTAAGATATTGTGTCTTTCAAGAGTAAAGAAGCCAGTATTATCCTTCTTCACAAGTACAGACCCCTAGGAAGCAACCAGGACAACAATTTTCAGACCTACAAAAGAGTCAACGTAACTACCATGACAACTTAAATTGTAACACTTTCTGGCCTCCTTTGACACATTTAATATTCCACAGTAGAAGTGAGTACAGTTTGCAGATCAGTACTTCGCTTCAAAAGACAAACTGGTAACTTTGTCAGAACTTCAAATTTAAAACTTACTTCCATGACATTATCCACAACTTGGGTTTCAGAAAAGGCTCTCTTTCAAATATCAACCAAGAAGCCAGGCCCAGGATAAAAGTGCTGTTCCCTACGACCTTGCCTTTTAGAAAACATTGACAATATAGTTATTACAGTAAGTTATTAAACAGCTACTAGTTATGCCAAAAGGAGTGATAAAAGACACATGACCACACATGCAGCTCAAATTTTGGGGAAAAAGCGTGCTGCATTTTTGGATACCAATTATTTGGTCAAGTTTCACTTTTCTCTCATGTTACTTACATAGTCCTTACCTGTCCAGAAAACAACCACTAAGATGAAGCGGTATTTTCACCTGTAAATAGCAGCTAGATTGTTTATAAGAGATACAGTATCACTGATGACTTCGGCCTCTCAAGAATCTCTTACTATAGGAAGGCAACGAAAAAAGCAACTTCCAAACCTCACAGTTTGATAAGGTTTTAAGTTATTTTGCGACATATAACCACTCTTCCCTCACGAAACATACATAAGGGTATTTAAGAACCACTAAACTTAACCCCATTCATCGCTTACAAGGAGCAATTAGCACTAATAACTGTACTTCAGGACTGTAATCGCCTGGCTTGAAAACCATTATTCTGAAAAACTCTATGTACTGAAAAATAAGGTTACCTAGGCAATGTAAGACAAACCAACAGGAAAAACAGATCTCTGGTTTGTACAAACACTGGAAAAAAATGCCAAAATCCATAGCTCAGGTTATTTTTCCACGGCAGACAGGAATGCCGGAGGCCCGACGTGAATCCCAACCGAGGCAAAAGAATATGCCCATGTGCTCGCCCCCTCCCTGCTCCCTCATTTTCTCATTCCTACTCGCAACTACTTTTGTTAACGACAGTACTATAAACCGGACGGCCGGACAGCCACTGGCCACCGCTCCCTCCTTCCGCGCGTTGAAGCCAGGGGCGGGCAGCGAGCGCAGGGCTCGGCCCAAGGCGGGAGCAGGGCCGTACCCACTCCGCCGCGCTCCCTCAACCCCTGCTAGAAGGGTGGAGGAGGAGGATGCCCATGAGCTGATGCCTCCAGTCCCCGAAGCGGACAAGGGGGCAGCGAGCCACTCGCCCCCAGGGGGTTACACGGCTCCGATCTCCCAGGGCGACGGAGGAGAGGCTACTCCTCGATCCCTGCCCAGGCCGCTCTCGGCCGCGGGGCGAGCCCCTCCCCGCCTTGCCGAGAGCAGGAGAGGCGCAAGGAGGAGCGGACTGGCAGCTCTGGGCCAGCTCGCTGCCCTCGTTGGTGGGTAGGGGGCTCAGGACGGTTCCTTCGTGAGATCTCACCTTTTAGAGAGGTCCATGAGGACCCCAGAAAAAAGCTTCTCTCCCAGCCGGAACGAGACCACCAGGGCGTCTTCGATGATGTGATCCAGGGTGACCCGCACCTCGGAGCCAGGCAGCAGCGGAGCCTCCGCCTCCCCTCCGCCCGGAGCCACGGGCACCGGGGACTTGGGCTCGACAACGGCGGCATTAGCAGCATCCGGCTCCTCCTCCTCCGGCCGGGACGGCTCCTCCCCGGGCTCTGGCTCCGCGGAGCCCCCAGTAGCCGGCGGGCAGGGCTGCGGCTCCTCCTCGGGAAGTTCAGGGTGCCCAGCAGGCGGCGAGCAGGGCTGCGGCTCCTCATCGGACTCCGGGCTAGGCGCTCCCCGGTGCTCGGCCTGGGGCGAGTCCACCTCCGGGGTGGAGGGCGGCAGCTTCTCTGTCCTCTCAGCTTCCGGCTCCCGAGACCCGGCTGGGCTCCGGGCGAGCTGCACAGGCGGCGGCTCCTCGGCCTCACCGGGAGCAACCTTTCCCCCATCGGCCTCCTCCCCATCAGGCACCACCGACTCCACGGCCTCAGTGACGGCAGGAAGAGGGTCCGCGCCAGCCTCACTGCCCGGAATAGGTTCCATCTCGGGCTCAGCTTCGCCAGCCCCCCCATCGCCCGGCACCGCTGCAGTCGCTGCCGCCTCCGCAGCCATAGCCGCCATTTTCTCTGCTGCTTCACCGCCGCCTCCCTCCAGCAGCGGGATCGATAACCACGGCCTTCCCCGCCCGCCTGGGAGGGAGATCCCGCCCCCTAGGCTTGTACCCGGCAGCCTATTGGTGGATGTTGTGCAACTTTCGACTTCTACTGGAGAGCGGAGTAGTCCGTCAAGCCCAGCGGAAACTTTCCGTTGGCCAGCGGGGACTTCATTCAATGAAGAGTCGGGAAGAGGAAGAAGGGGTGTGACTCGGTGCTTTACAGGCCGTTACAGATTACAGGGGTTGGGCCTCTAGGGCTGCTCCGCTATCTCATTGGTGAAAGGAGGAGCTGCTCCTAAGGGAGACTGATCATTGGTGGCGCCAAATGTCCGTCAGGGGGGCACGGGGTAGCAGCTGCTCTGTGGGCGGCCGGGAGAGGGCGCGGGGGAAGATGGCGAGGGCAGGAGGGTGGCCTTTGAGGGGGTCAGTTCACCCTGGAGCGGCACCTCTGCAGGGCAGAGGCCATCTTTGCTTCCCAGCTTCTACGGGGAGCTGCCCCTGTGCAGGCGGGCGATGCTGCCTCCCCGCGTGCTGTGGCAGCGAGCGGGGCCCTTAGTGAGAGGAGGGGGGTAGGTGAAAAGAGTGCGGTGGGCGGGCGGGCCGCAGGGGAGTGGGTGGGCGTGAGGAAGGCGGAGGGCCTGGTGCCTTTTGTGAACTAAATCAACACTTTAAAAGATTGTGTAGGATCAGATAGGTACATCGGATAAAGGTGAAGAGCGCAGTGTTGAAAAAGGAAGAAAAGGAGTTAACCTTTTCCCTTCACATCTTCCAAATCAGTGATTTTCCTTCCTGTAGCATCAATAGTTGCTACCATGTGGGCATTTTGTCCCCTCAGGTGGGAAAACAGAAAATTGTGAAAAAGGAAAGGGCTTACTTAATTAAATGCATGATTTTACGTTTTGGAAAGCAGAGGCCTTTTAAGAAAGAAGGGGTTTGTTAGAAGGAAGGATGGATGAGACATAAAAGTAGGAACAACTGGAGACAGAAAGACAAAAGTGATCTTAAAGCATGAATGGTTTTGCTCTTGTTATGCTGTTAAGACGGATATGTTGTCCAGCAACAAATGAAAATTTCTGTAACAAGTCAAATGTATAAAATTTTCTTCCAGTGTAAATACAGATAAAAGTATTAGTTCTCTTTCATCTTAATGACTTTTACTGGCAGGCTTCAAAGTTGCTACCAACCTATATGTTTACAATAGAAACAGAGCTATAGCCTGGGTTGTTAAGAAAAAAACTTAAAAATAATGAGCATGAAGTAAAAATATTTTGTAAGAGATACAAGAAAAAAAACACCTTTATCAGATTTAAGACCTTATACTACACTTACCTTTCTTCACTGTAGGAAAATTGAGTTATATGTAGCTAAAAATTACAGTAATGTAAAGAATTTTTTTTTTTGCAATAATGAGGTGCTTTAACAGCAAAAAAGATGTGTATAACTTTGTATGTAAAACATGATCTTGCAGGCAGCTAGCTGTAGGATTTTAGTAGGTGTGATTAACCTACCCTGTTGTCCTGATTGTAGTGGTTTGACTCACGTAATAGACATAAAGGCTCTTCCTTTTGTATCTGATTGTGGTTTACTTTCCTGGTGAATACAGTGTTTCCATTATTGGTGCTGTAAAGTGTGTAAGGAACATATGGGAACATGAGGAAGAACAGCTAAACACATTTCTGGAGACATACATTAGAAATACAGTTAAAATAATTTGCTAAAGAGAGTACTGCTTAATACATTTTTATATGTTTTACCACTGTATCTATTAAATTAATGATTTAGTAGAGTGGGTGGGTAGACCAGAATGTGTTTATTGGGGCAAGGAGTAGTAGATACTGAATTACATTTTTTTTTTCCAGCCATGCTTGCAGCTTTGTCAGTCTGTATCACAGAGAAACGGCAGATGGATTCAGTGTATGATCTGTGGCTTAATAGAAATCAGATTTGGTAAGCTTTTCCAAAACTAACTACCATTAATATTGCTTTCTAAATCACTTTGAAACCCTTTTTTTAGACTATATTTGTAAAAGATCTGTAGTCTGTATCCAGAGGCCATAATGCTTTCAATCAGATGGCAACTGTCTAGGCACCCCTGAGGCTGAATATGTTCTTTGCCAGAATTCTGGAGAATAATGAGATGTGTGTTGCTACTGAGTTACCTTCATTTCAAAGCTAGCCCTGTGCAAGGATTTCTGTTTTAATTCATATCCGAAATTCCAGTTTTTCTGTATGTTCTCTCCAAGGAGAACACAGTAGTGGCTCTGGAAGGTACAAAGAGGTTGCAAATCGTTTGTAAAGAGTTTTCATCTTGAAGAAGCCTGGCATGAAAGAAATGGTCATAGGAGTGGAAGGAGGACTCTGCTGCTCTTTCATCTTAATATTTTTGTTCTGTGCAATGATAGCAACATATGACATGTATAAAATGAAGATATGTTTTCCAGAAACTTTTTACCTTATTCATATGAATCCTAGGACAGATTAAAAAAAACATATTAGTGAAGGTAGCTCATACGTAAGACCAGAACTGTTTTTACATTGCTCTCCTACGTGAAGAATTTCACTGTGCTTGGAGGTACTCCAGCTGCATTTCAACAATAAGCAACCCCTACTCTGGTGCACAAGACTGTTCTGCATGTTAGAGGTGTGATCATCTCTTCAAGTGCTGTTTTCCTTATTACTGTCTTGCACTACTAGTAATCTACTCATTAATCATAAGATTAATATTGTGAGCAAAAGGAATCACATTAGCAAGAAGAGCTGGCATGGTAGAGGGATATGTATTGTCATGTATTCTATTCTGTGTTTTTAATGTTTTGGTTTGGTTTCGGTTTTCTGTAGTATGGGGTTTTTTTGTTTTGTTTTCTCAGGAAATGTGGTACTGTATTTCAAAAGCTTACAAACACTTGCATGCAGAAGTTTGCAAAAGCATAGTTGCTGTGCAGCTTTCATGCAGAGGAGGCCAGAACTGTCATGGTCCTTACTACAGAACAGCATGGCTTGTGTAGATACTTTGTGCAGTTGGTGATTTTAATTGTGCTAGCCGGCCAGGCCAGTTCAGTTAGCCACAGTTCATTTCTCTGCTGCTGCTCTGTCATGGCATAGAAGGATGGCAGTAAATTCTGAGGCTACAAGAAATTACCAACTAATACAAAGAGACTACTCAGCCCTTTTGCTGGTGGGACATTAAGATCCAATAGGTCAGCCCAGGAGGCTTTTTGTTATGTTAAGTTCAGACTTATGTAGAGGATGGGTATAAAATGGAAGATATCCTCTTGCAAGCTTCAGCAAGGCTGATGCTTGCTGAAATCCACCTTGTTTTTCAGCAGGTGTTGCTTATGGCAGACATTACCATTAAAATGCTAACTATCTACTGGAGTCCTCAGCAATCCTTATGCTAAGCATAGGAAACAAATCTTGGTGTATGGCTTGTTAACGCTCTGAATTGTTTCAATGCAATAACAGAGGAGATCACTGTGCTTGACCCAAGAAGTTTGAACTGCTAGGGGGTCTTAAAATAGAATGTAAACAGCTCTTCTGCAGTATCATTTGCATGTTGAAAGGTGCTACTTGTGCTATTAAAAAGAGGTATAATAAGAGGTATAAATAAGAACATTTATATATCACTCTAATAGCCAACAGAAATATGATACCATAGGTAGCCCTTAAATATAATAACAGTAGGCATGTAGCTGCAGGATGAAACTTAACAGAGCACTCAGTATGTAGTTTTTTTTCCATTCCAAATTCTCTTGATCACCACTTAATTTCTGTTTATTTTAAATCTAGCCTGTAATCTCTTCAGGATGGAATTTGTCTTTCTGTGGCTGTTTTGCATAGAGATTGGCATGGTTGAGGCCTTGTTTGTATCCTGGAACCTTTAGAAACTGCCAAAATAAAATGAAGTTAATGAAACAAATTGTACTGACACACTTTCTGTAAATTAAAAAGAAATCTCCATGTGTTCAGTAAGTGTCAGAAAGGACAGAAGTAGAGAGAAACTGAACTTGAAAGAGGAACTGATACAATTGGAGGGAATAAGATGATTAATTTGAAGGCAGGAATAATGCAAAGCTCTGAGGATGTATGAGAGCGTATAGACTGGCTGGGGAGCTGAAGAGTTTGTAGGAAGTTTGGGTTGAGTGAGTGAACGGATGTGATGTGGTTGCATGATGCCTGTAAGTAGATAGGATTGTATCTGTATGCATAGGTATAGAGGGGTGGAAGAATTGTTTGTGTAAGCTGGAACAGCGTTAAGGATTGGATCTGACAGACTTAACTGTTTAAAGGCCTGTGCTGTTCAGTATTAGTGATACTGATTTCTTCTGTCATGACTTGAAATTTAATATTGCACTGGCCTAACTATGAATGAGAAATCTTGAAGTCTGTGAATAGTTACAGCATGTATGTGTGTTTCAATAAGTGCCCTGGGTTATAGTGTATGGTTTAAGATGATGTGTGGTGGTAACATCATTCTCGGGGCATCGAGTTCTGTAATAGTGCACTGCCATGAAAGAGCCAACACAATAGGCAAGGTTCTATTGGAGCAGCATACAAAAAGCGGTGCAATCAGCAAAGGCAAAGTGCACGATTGCGGCGCATCTACAAATACTCAGCTTCCTTGGAGTTCATTTAGCTACCAATAATAGTGAAACTGTGATAGCAGTCTCCAGAATGAGCTGCACCCTGGTAATTGCCTAGTAGCTGGAATTTGTGTTGTTACTGGTAGCTAAGCTAGCTGAATGTGTTTAAGATTGCTATGCCTGTTTGTGCTGCAGCTGATCTTAGTGTAGGCATATGAAAGCTCTAAATGAGTGTGTGCATTTATGGACTTTAGTGTCTTGGTAGTAGATATTTTTCCTAATATTTAGACTGGGACATAAGAATTTTAGGTTAGAAGTTTACAATTTGAAGTTCTAACAACCTTGTTGAGACTTGGTTACCACACATTAAAAGGACTGCGGTTTATATACACCCAGTAGCTCTGCTCTTTGCTGGCTCTTCAGCAGCAACACTGAAAAAAAAGCATAGGAAACCTTGTACTTTTCTCCCTATGTCAATCAGAATGTTAGTGGCACTGGCTTCCTCTTACTGCTATAGTGACAGCAATTTCCTGTGACCCTGAGGAAGATCTGAGAGTCTCACAAAACCCTCCACAAATCAGGGTTAGGGACCACAGTTTTATGCTATGTTAATAAATCCATTTTATCATTATTCAGTGTTTGCAAGGCATGACCTGCTATTGTGAAATTTTCAAGGCTTTTCTATTTAAAAAAGAAAAAGTGTAACCTATGAAAGCCAATGTAGGTAAGCAATGCAGAGGAATATAAGCAAACAGAAAGTAGATTATATGCTGTAGGCTTACTGCTTCTGTAACCAGTTAGGAAGGTAATGCTCTTAAAACAATTGTTAATCACATTTAAGCTGTTTTGAAATTTCATTGTTGATTTATTACAGAAGATTGGTATAGGAGGAAAAAGTAATCAGTCATTCCTGTAATGTTTGGTAACTGGTTTTTGTAGCCATATGAATGTAGAGCTCATTTTGTTAGGTTTATGAATGATCATCAAAGGATTTGTGAAATCTCACTGCATGCATACATGCCCCAGAAGTCTACCCTGCAATTTGAAAAGTTAATTATATGCTAAATGTCTTGTGAACAAGAGATGAAGTCAACGATTGGGGCTTTACCTAATGTCCATGCGGAGAATTGATTTAAATCAGTTACCATAGTTGGGATTGCTTAAAAATGTTTGCAACTCTAAGTGAGCCCTTGGAGCAAAGCACTGGCATTAGCTCTCTGCTGACATGTCTTTTGTTTTATAACTTTAAAGAAGAGAGGCAAGGAACTACTGGAGAGAGTCCAGCAGAGGCTACAAAGTTGGTGAGGGAACTGGAACATCTCTGACAAGGAAAGGCTGAGAGCCCTGGGCCTGTTTATCCTGGAGAAGACTGAAAGGAGGTCTTCTCAGTGCTTATCAATATCTAAAGGGTGCGTGTCAAGAGGATGGGTCCATACTCTGTTCAGTGGTGCCCAGTGATAGGACAAGGGGCAGTGGGCACAAACTAGAACACAGGAAATTCCACCTAAACATAAGGAAATACTTGCCTTTGAGGGTAATGGAGCACTGGACCAGGCTACCCAGAAAGCTTGTGGAGTCTCCATCTCTGGAGAGATTCCAAACTCACCTGAATGTGATCCTGTACAACCTGTCTAGGTGAGCCTGCTTTAGCAGGGGAGTTTGACTGATGATCCCCAGAGGTCCGTTATGTGAAGCCCTCACAAGGGGATGTATTTTGCTGCAATGTAAGCTGTTGTTCATTTCATGACAGAGAAGGACTGAGATCCAATGTCTCATGCAGTGGTTCAGCTGACTAGGTGCAATCTATTAAGCTGCTGGAAGCTGCTTGTGTTTGATCATAACAGGGTTTTAAATGTTTTTGTCTGGAAGGGACCAAATTGCTTTAAGCGAAAGTACTGTTGCGAAGTTTCTTTGGATTTTCCATGCCATTCCTAAACGTTTCCCCAGATTTATTTTTGATGTTGAACATGTGCATTGCTCTGTAGAGTATCACGTAGTTAGTGTAAAATACAGGAACATTTAAATTATATGCACTGTGCTTGTTTACCGACTGAACCAGGATACACTTTCCTTTAAAGATCGAGTGTTGAGTCATAATGTTAGTGCATTGAGTGCACAGCAAATAAATATTTTGCTGTCCCTGACATGAAAATTCAAAATATATTCTAAGGTGTGATGGATATCCTTCCTTCAGGGTAGGAATCAAAACCATTTATTAGAATGCGGCATTTAGGGCCTTTGGAAACAGACCTTAAATCAGTTGGTGAAAATCCTCAATGCCCAAAGGAAATGGTAATTTTGAAAATTCAGATCTGTTTTTCCTCCATAGTCACATGGCAAATCATTGACAGTGGTGTAAACACCACCATGTTCCTATAATTGCTGGAGGCAGCTGCTCAGCAGGCTTAAGTAAGTGTAGCTCTCTTAAACTGGTGACTTCATGTCTGCTGAGCATCAAAGATACAGTTTGTTCCTGACAATTAAATGGAATCTTTTTATTTCTGCAGTTTTATCTATTCCTCATTAGTAGCTCTTATTTCAGCTAGGCTTTTGTTCTGTCTTGTTCCTTTTGTCATATATATTTCTCCTAGCCATCTATGAGTAACATATAGGAAAATCATTAAACAAGATAATCTTTTTCTAAATTAAAATAATTTGACCAAGGTCTCTCAAATATTTTTTTGTTCATTTGCTTAATTCTTAAGCTGTTTATTCACATTGTCTCTTTCATACAATTCTTTTTAATTTTTAGTGCTATTAGTAGTTATCTTTCCTCCCTTAGTGTTGAACTGGCACCCACATTGCTTGTTGCAGTCACTGGCTTTTTGTTCATAAGACTTCTATGAGAAATTCTAAATTAACTACTGTGCTAAGTTACTTAGACTTAAGGCCTCCCAATTTATTTCAGCTTCAGTGATAACACCCAGAACAGCATTTGAGAGGTCACACTGTTGGGAACAATTTTACAGTACAAAAGCTCAGGTATCTATTTCTACTGAACTTACTGCTGTGGTAAGTCAACTAATAGTAACAAGTATCCAATCATAAAGAGCACACACATGCATCTATAATTTTATCTCTTGTGAGTCTACCATCTATTTCCTTTCAGATAACTGCCTCTGAAAAGATGCCTCTTCTTCAGGACAAAGAGCAGTCAGTAGGTTGCTGTTGGCAGAGCATGTCCATAAAGACATGCTCAGATGGTATCACATTAGCTTTGTCTATGAAGCTGTGTTAGTTAAGGGCCTTGCAGGGGGCAGCTCTTTTCCTGCAAAGGCAGTTGTATATTACTATGTCTAAAAGGTTGTGGATAACGTTGGTTTTATGCTCAGTGAAATCCTATGGCAGGGTTGGAATATACTGCTGCTGTAAAGAAACGTATTTTGAGGATGATTTACCTTACAGGACTGTGAAATTAGAATATCTTATCAGATATTCAATGCACAAGAGATAAAATTATAGATGCATGTGTGTGCTCTTTATGATTGGATACTTGTTACTATTAGTTGACTTACCACAGCAGTAAGTTCAGTAGAAATAGATACCTGAGCTTTTGTACTGTAAAATTGTTCCCAACAGTGTGACCTCTCAAATGCTGTTCTGGGTGTTATCACTGAAGCTGAAATAAATTGGGAGGCCTTAAGTCTAAGTAACTTAGCACAGTAGTTAATTTAGAATTTCTCATAGAAGTCTTATGAGCAAATTAACAAGTCTCTTTTGCCTTAAATAATATGTTAAAGCAACTCTTTTGTTCTTTGGTTATGAAAACACAGTAGTGTTTCTGAGATTGTTCTACATCTGTGGATAAGCTCTGTTGACCCCAAGATAAAGAGAACTTACAGCTGTTGAGATGTGGCTTTTTCTTACATGTGGTCTCTGGAGATAAATCTCATGTCTAATAGGAATAGCAGGAATGGTGAAATACTGACCTTGATTACTTACAGAAATGGGAATCCTGCACAGTCTATTCTCCTTTGGGTTTTTGTGCTGACGGAGCTTAAGATGGGACAATCAAGGAAACAGAACTAGCTAGTAATCATTTGGAACCGTTGTACTTGCCAAGCTGAAGCAAGCAGCTGCCAACACATCTCTGACACTGTGTCCTTCTCTTTGTCACTTATTTGTAGCCTCAGCTTTGGCCTGAAAATAGGGACAGTAACTTCTCACTCACAGAAGTATGATGTGGTTTAATTGTAGTGAATGTTCAAAAACAACTTGAGGATGAAAAGTGCTGTGTAAGTGCTAAATGTTATCCTTGACAAAGACACAGTGACCAGATAATTAGTCTTTTAGATGCATCTAGTTATTTTATAAATTACAAATTAATTTCTCTCCTTAAATTAAGATATTGGCACATTCAGCTTTCTTGTTAATTAGTTTACATGACCAATTAGATGTATTTCAGTAAAATAGCTGGTGAGGGCAAATGTGTTTTCCAGCTAGGCATTGCCTTATATGCAACAATTATATATGGATTGACTGCTAATAGGATCTAAGCACTGCAGTAAGGTCAACAAAATGGAACAAATTTGTATTGACATTTTAAAAGCAGATTTGAGAAATGTGCTTATGATTGGCAGTCCCTTGCAAAGTCATCTAGACTTCATGGTTTACCTGGCTAAGACTGGGTAACTTTTGTCTCACATCCTTGTCTTACTGTCATAAAATGGAGTAAGAAGGTCATAAAATGGAGACACTATGGAGCCTAGGATTCTGCACTAAACGTTTTTTTTTCTGCCTCTCTTGTGATACCATTTTGAAGCTATTCAAAGGGGAGAGATGTGGCATAAATGACACTGTATCCAAGTTTTTCAAACCTTTCCTCCTTGCTTAAAAAGGGAGCTTAAAACAGAAGTATTGAAAGCTGGGTCATAATGCTTAGCCATGCTATCTGGTTACGCTTTCAGTTATAAAACAAAACAACCACCAGCAAAAAGCAACACCATACACACACACAAAAAAAACCCCAACCCACAAAAAACACCACTGCAAAAAATACCCAGCTGGTACTGAGGTCTGCAGTTGTCATGTGAGAGGGAAAAGCCACTCTGAGCTGGAATCTTCCCATACCATGTAATCGCATCAGTACAAAGATATTCAGGGTAGTACTCAGTTCTGATATAATTCCACTGACTTTTAATCCAATTACACCGAGGATGAATTTGTTCCTCATGGTATCTGCAAACATAGACACAAAAAAAGCACTAACAACAGTTGGAGAGGTCATGGCCCTTTTATATATGCTAATGTCTCGGTGCTTGATGTGCACATTTTATCTCTTTATCAGATGCTCTGTTCTATGACTAAAATTAGAATAAGAACTTGCAGTTAGCAATTTTCAGTGCTAGACTTTTTCTTCCTGGAATTTGTTTTGGTAACATTTCACTGGAGGATTGGCTCTCATTCCTTCTTTGTCTGTCTGTCTCTTTTCTTTCCATCTTTCCACAGAGTTCCCTTTTATCTACCCTCTTACTTCCTCAGGCCTCATCTAACGTGCATGGTTTACCATGTCAAGAAATGCTGTCATCACAGACAAGTAATTTCAGCTCTCCTCATCTTGTAAATGTACCTCAGACTATATGTGTCCTTATCTACTGTGTGCATTTTTGTATTCTTGATAAAAATAATGAATGGTCCCTAATGTTTAATACAAATGACAAGTTTATTCTTAATTTTAAAACATCACAGGTATTGAGGGGGAGTATATGGGGAAATAAACTACAGAGATTGCTCTTAGTCAGCCTTTTGTGGAGGGGGATAGAAGGGAAGAGTTGTTGTGTCCTTATATCCCTATTTTCTTTGGAAAGCAGAACAAATGTTTAGCTATTCAAATTAAGGTCCTTCTCCCTTTTTCACCTCCTTCCCCAAAGTGAGGACTTTCCTGCCATTTTGTCAGTAGCCTAGGAGTATCCATACAGCATTCAGCAGTTGGAGCTGAATTATGTTTAACTGTGAAGTTAATCTTGCAGAATTTCTTCATTTCTCTGCCATGCACTGAACAGCTTTTATTTGGATCAAGAAATGTGTGTTACTTGGAGTTTCAAGTGGGAAATACCTTCCTTCACCTAATAAAGGATAGCTATGCTGTAACTCTTAGTTGTCATAGGCCTTAATTCCTTCAGCAATTCTCTATTTGTGCTTGTCCAACTAGGCTTGCTTAGTCTAAAATTTTAGAGATTTTTCTTTGCGCTTTGAGTATTAAGTATGTAAGGGAGAAAGTACTGTACTGCTTTCAGGATGCAAACATTCCCCTGCACATTGACAGCAAAACATGCTTGGCATGCAGTGACTTTCAGTGCTCCCTGAAATAAGAGCACTTAAAAAACACAGTCTGGCCACAAGACTACAGAGTTCAATCATTAACACAGTGAAATGACAATGTGAGCATTAGGTTCTGATTACTAAGATACCTGCACTTAATGACCACTCAAGTTCTTCTAGGTCTTAAATCATTTGGCTCTTTTCAATATATCATGTTATGTTCTCATACAGATCTTTGTTCTTGTCAGTATCTTAAATTCTGTTTTCTTGTGGACTTCAATTTGTAGAACCTGTTGTGCTAAGTGTGTTTCAAAACAAGGAAAAGAGTACCACATGTTGTTTTGTGCATATCTGATACATGGATTTTTACTATTACCTAATCTAATTCCAGGTAGGATGAGTTTATGGAGTATTCATGCTCAGCTTGCCTTCCTGTCAGAGCTCGTCAGCAATACCTAGCATGGTCCTTGGCAATTTATTTGCTTTGATAAAGTCAGGTCACTTGTTAATTTTTCTTACCAGATTGTCTTGTAACTTCTGAGTCTGAGAAAACAGTTTGCAATTGGTTTGCTCAACAAGTGTCCTTCAAGCTAAGAGCTTGCTCTTTTATCTTTCAGGAGTATGCCTGATTGTCAGTAGTTGGGAAATTGTGTTGCCCTCATTCAGAGACTCCCTTTAACTTTAGCCTTATAGCCATAGAAAAAACATTCTGTCATTTCAAAAACAAAATAGGGTCTGGTTCTGATACTGTAATCAATAAACTACTGTAGTTTGTTATGTCAGGGTAAGTGGTTGGCAGGTGGTCCACAAAACCATGTCAGATATAATTAACATAAGAGAATTCATATAATAAGGTCACATGGTGATTCATTGAAAAAATTGCAAGATGGTAAATGTTGCTTGTTCAGAAGCTGGGGGGTGTAGAGTTGCAGTGATGCAGTCAAAATAGAAACTCCAAGAAATCCTCCTTCTTAGTCCTGTCACAGACAAGTTTATAAAATTACAAATGCCTAGGTATAACAACATCTCTGTCACTGTCATTCAACCTGTGTTTAGCCATGACTTTTGCGTATCCATCTATTGGCAGCTCTGAAGGCAGAAGATGAATGTAATTAGAACTAATCTTGGTGATTTATAAAACATTGTTCCTCCTAACTGCATTCCGTAAGATAAGAGCGACTGGATCTTGCTTTGGAGCTCCTGCATTTGTTGTTTGTCATGATTATTGTCTGTGTTCTGCTTGACAGTTGAAGTCAATTGAAGTTTTGCCAAAGCATAATATGTAGAACTGGACTCTTGTTTATATTCAGAGAGGATAGTTAGCAGGAATCCTTGAAGACTTGAGAGGTTATTTGGGGATATTGATCAGAATTTCAGAACATTTCAATGAAATTTGAACTGTTGCATTAATAGGAGTAGGTGTTGCAAGAACCCAAATGGGAAAGCTATGTTGTCTCGCGTAACGTTTTACCCATGTTGTGCAGTTCTCCAGAGCTGTGTGCAGCCCATGGAGTCTGCTAGCAAGGCTGAATTCAGGACTTTGGTTTTGTGCCTCTGTCATAAAGCTGGAATGGGGTGGTTCAAATATTTGTAATTCTTCCATTGGTCAAGTGACTTCCAAAGCTGCAAAAGTCCAAATTTTATATTGTTGAGGTTATCAGGAATGCTAACATTTTTGTCATGTACAAAAATCCTGTCTTTTTCTGTCTGGTTAACATCAACTCTTACTGTGGAATCTCCTGAGGCTATGTGGTATTTTCTGCAAAGTATCTTGCAATATCTCTAGGCCGGGAGTTTCAATGTAAATAAAGTGTCTGGACATTGTATTTTCTAGGCAAATGATCAGTTTTGCTACACTTTTGTTTATTTTGTTACTGGCTAATTTAAATACTGGAGAATAGGTTGGTGAAGTGATTATGCCTGCCTAGGGAAGGAAACTTGAATAGTGGTGCACAGTAGGTATTACAGATTCTTAAATGGTAGTAAAATGCTTTCAAATAGCGCAGAATGTTTAAACACTATGTTATTTCACTGGAGTAATGGCAGTAATGTTTAATCTTAAATTAGATAGAAAGGATGATGCAGTATTGGTATCTTTTATGACATACTTTCTCTTATTTCTAGAGTTGTCCTACTGAAACTATCACTTCCCACCCCCTAGCAAATAATAAAAAGAAAAATGGCAGCCTTCAACAACTATTTCACCATCCTTGTGAGGAACTGTGTTGGTGTAACTATGCTACATTTCCCGACAGTTGTACTAATTTAATTCCCCATCTGAAGGCTTATCACAGAACAAGGGCCAAATCTGCAGTACCAAGTCTATGTTGATGTAGCTGTATGCCACCTTTTTTTTTTTTTAACAGATGGAGTTCCTTCTCCACTGCAGCTAAAACCACCATGCTGAATAGTACATACTCTACTAGGAAAAGATACCTTTGCCAGCCTAAATTTATTTTTTGAATGGTTGACTAGAAGCATGGTTAGTTTTTTTTTCTTTGTGCTTCTAATTAGCATAGTTAAGCTGCAAAAACACTGAGAACCAATTTAATTTTTTTCCAGCATTGTTTGTAGTAGTTTGAAGAGTGTAGAAATTAAGCTGCAGTAGAAATACTTTATTCTGAAAAGGTAGGACATATTAATGACTGCTTTTTTGCAATATTATAGGATTCCTATATTTAGGCTCAACCTAACTAATAGAATAAGAAGTGGAAAACTTTTAGAAAAACAAATTAACTGTGCCATGTCATTCTGTTTAGTATGAGGGAAAGACTGAGAATGATTTAAAAACTGTAACCAAAACAAAAAATCAAATTGGGTGATTGATGCAAGCTTGGACCAGTGATAGACCAGATAAATGCTGCTTCTGCATTCAGATTGGAGGCCAGGAATTCTTTGCCACATGAGTAGAGAGACTGTAACAATTTGAGTATATTTTTTGATTTTTCTACACCAATATTGGTTCTAATTTCTCAAGTCACCCTGGGTTAGTCAGATCCAGTCAAGCCAAAATAGGTTCTTGAGTCATTCCCAAATGATGGAAAAAATTAGTCAATTCAGAGAGCTAAGCAAGTTGAGACAATCATCATAAGCATCAAGCAACCACAAAACTTTATGTGGGAAAGCTTTTCAATGGGGAGAAGGTCCACCCAGTGAGTCAAGGTTGATTACAACTGGATTTCAGGGCTCTTCTGTTAACAGAGCTGGTAAATGGCCAGAAGAGAGGTACAAAAGCTATCAATGTGTAGGAAAAATGAACCGATACTTATGTGATTGGTTTTGGATCAATGTAAAAGTGATACACCCAGAACAGGCTTGATCTGTGGCTTGAACTTGAACATGGTTTTGAGGGGAGACTAGGATAATTAGTAACATGGAAATAGGCCATGGATGTAAAACTCTGAAGGCAGGTGATGAGGCTGTGACACAATTCCTTGCATTCATTAGCATTTTTGTTGCCAACTGTACCAGCCTGGGTACACACATTGCAATTAGTAACTGTGCTTGTTCAATAGACCTGGGAGAATCTGCACTACTGTCATATACTACAGGGGATAGTTGCTGTTTTGCACAAACTGCTGTTCGCTGTGGGAAAACTTCTCATGCAGAGAGCTAGAAAGCAGGAGAATTTGATACAACACTAACACATCAACAGTCATGTTTAAATATGCTTTAGTTTTTGATAATAGTGCTTCCCAGCTGCTCATGATCATATGTAAAATACAGTGGATGTGCTGAGTCAAGAATCAAGAAGAGTTACTGTATTATAGAGTTGGCTCTATGAGTGTAGTTAAAAAATTTGGCAAGAATCCTTCTCTAAAAGGCAGGGCCTCAGTGATATAATTTTATTTTACAGTCATATGTACCAAGACAAAATCCTTTCCTTTACACTCTTTTCTTCTCATTTGTAGCCTATTATTGCTACCTCATTACTATACTGTTCTTTGCTAGTGCAGTAAATCTGGAGACCTAATGGTACACAAGCCCCTTTGAGGGCAGCACTGACTTTTAAAATATTCATTTCTATGCGGATCAGGGATATCCCAGTCTGGCTGTAATCAGAGGAAGAAGGAAGGAGACAAATAATCACTGAACACGACTGTTTAGGGAGCAATTTCTGTCAAAAAAACAATCAGCAGCAAAGGTGGATATAAGCTGGCCTTGTACCCCCAAGCATAAGTAAGAGTGATGTGGGTTTGTTTGGTAGCCGTAATAGTCTAATCACTTCTTTCTATTCCTTCATCCTCTAGCCAGCTGCCTCTCCTTTACTATGCTGAAATGCCTGTTGTTTCTCTCTGCTAACTGCTGAGTAATGTAGAGCTGGTGAAAGGTGTCAGACTGACAGCAGTGGGATCCACTCTTTGTTTATACCCAGGGTGCAGGTTTATCATGAGCCTCCGCAGTGCTCCTTGCTGTACCGGTGAGATGCAGCTGTGACCTGCAGGGACAAATGACAAAGCAGAGGCTCCTTCAGGGCAGTTCAGTCCTGGTTATTTTCTTGTTTGTCAAAATGGTGCCTGTTGTGGTAAGGAATTGCGTGTTCTGGAACAGCAGTGCAATTCTGCTTCCAGCCAGTGATCCGGACAGAGATCAGTTCATATAGCCTGAGTTACTCCAAATGGAATAGACCTTTACACTACAAAATCAGTTTTCAGCAACTCTCCAGCTGCTAGGAGTTGAACTGACAACCAAATTTATCTCACTCAGGCTTAATGTGACAGTCATCAGGTAGTAATGATCCTACCAATGTTGATTTAAATATAAGTTATAGCAATGGTTGGATTCCATATTCCTAGAGTAATTTCTTGTGCCATCCAAACTTCATCAAAGTGTCTGGGTGAAAATTATTTAAGCTAACTTGTTGTACTGCATGTTGGTGAACAGCTAAGGGAACCCATGCATCAGTTCCTGTGGCTCAGTGGTGCCATGTTAACTCACAGTAACTTCACTGTGTGCCTCAGTCCTGCCTTTCACTGTTTTAGACAGAGACATAACTGTAGGCATTTCTTTTTTAATATCAAGATAACACTAGCAAAAGTATGTCCATCAATGCCAAGTTCAGTGGGTAAACTCTAGATTATTTTTTAAGAGAGATATTTAAACATTCATTATGATATTGAAGAAGAGGAGCAACTAAAAAAAAAGAAGTAAACTCATATCTGACCCTGTGTGAAAAAATAATACAAGAGGCCACAGAAACTCCAGAGCTGGCTTAGCCAAGCAATGTCACATAAAGCTCTCTTTCTCTTTAATTTTTTATTTGGATCATGTCTGTATATAGGTCACAGTGACTTAGAAGGCACTGACCAGACAAAAAAACACAAACCTTTGGAAAAAAAAAAAAAAACAACCTTGTAGAAGAAGGATTTTTTTTTCTCAAACAGAAGACTGAAAATTAGTACCAAAAGGATTTTGCTGTTCACTGCTATTTCAGTTAGTTGTGATTCCAATTACCAGAGACTGAGCAGAAGAGGATATATGGTGGTTGTGTGTGCACAGCAGCAAAATGCTATTGTTCAAGCTGTTTCTTTTCCTGACTTTTTCTGCTGTGATGACCTCATATAAATGAATTCTAGCTTGATCATCTTTCCTTAGAAATAAAGAACAACTCCCCATACAGGTATATATTTCTGCTTTCCTTCAGTCCCTAAATACAGGATCTGGACAAAAACCTTTCCTGCTGCTTTCATCCTTGTGAACATCACTCAGTGGCCAATAGCTACCCTAGTGATTCTGTATTTCTCTGCAAGAATTACTCCTTTATGCAGGGCCCTACATAGTCTGTACATCTTTTCTGAGCATAGTACTTTCCATCTTTGAGGAGACTAAAGGAGAGGGAACACAGACATCCTGTCTCACTCTCTGGTCAGCCTGTGTGCAAGCATGAGAAGAGCAGCATGTAACAATAATCTAATAAGCATTTCTTCTAGGAGAGAGGAAGCTGGAGGCAGCGATGCGGCTGTGAAGAGTTAGGGCACAGAAGGTCCAAATGCCTCTGGCCAAAGATCTCTTGGTGACACTTGGGTTACAAATAGTAATGCTGTGTGGCAAAAGCACAGAGAAAAAACCCCAAGTTGTAAACTGGGCTGAAGAGTACAAATCACTTGTAGAAAAGTTGTATAGAAATGCAGATTGATGTTTTTGAAATCAACAGTGGGAACCAACATCCTCATCATGCTTCTCTCTGCATTAGCAAGTTGGAAGGTTTTTTATGATAAAGCCTGATCTTGCTATCATCCTGCCTTTGCACGCAGGAATCATTATCATAGCTTATTCTGCATTCTACCAAGAAACAAAATGAAACCCCCAAGCAAAAGGCAGCCCACCTTGACCCAAGGCAACATTGTGTTACAAGGCAGTCTTTAGCCACCTGAAGCCAAAGAGAGACCCTTCACATTAACAGAGAGTAAACTCCATCAAAGATGATTGTGGCTTATTTACAGAACCTCACCAGGTGCTTCTAGCTGAAAAAAAAAAAAAGAGCTTTGAAGACTTGCTGTTAAACAAGCACAGTGTAGCATTTTCGATCAATATACTTAATAATATGCCTGTATATCAAATTATGTAAATATGGAAAAAAATTCCAGTATCATGGAAGAAGAGCTTAAATATTTTGGTTTCTTTAAATCTCCTGGATTCTAGGACACAAGCTGCAACTAGCCTTATAAGCCACAAATTTTGGCACAGACGTCCATCTGCGGCATACTTGAACATTTATTCAGAAATTAAGAAGCAGAATTAAAGCTTTTTCACTAGATGGCAGTATGGCTTATGACACAGGTGTCTACCTGATTGTCAAGAGTCTGTTCGGAAAGGCAATGACTGCTTTGGAGAAACAGTCACAGAAATTCACACTAGTTTTAGAGCCACCTCAGCATGCTCACCAGGAAAGTCACAAAAGTAATCCTGGGCACCAGAATTGTGCATTAATGCTGTATGCAACTGGATTTTACACTTTGTGGAAATTTTGTCAAAGTGTTTTCAGACTGAGGAACTGGAATATTGGGAAGTTGGTAAACTATCCAGTCACTGAACTAAACATCCAAATTTTTAAGCATCCTGAGAACGATAAGTGATCTGTGTATGTTACCAAACTGAGCCACTCAAAAATGCAAGTTTAAATTGAAAATGAGGTTTTAAAAAAACAACAACCCAAACACTTGTTGCTGTTTAGTTTTTTTAGTTCCTTACTGCTTTAGCATCAGGTTGGAGGGAAACAACTGTTGTTTGGTACTATGAAGTAAGGAAACTTCCAAGTAGAAGATTAGATTTTGAAGTGTTTTCCAGATTCTCCTTCTGATTCTGGAAGGAAGCATTAAAAGCAATATGGATTATCCCGGTGTTTATGATAAAACCATGGCTGTTAACAGCATACTCTCATTTTTCCAATTTTGCACCAGTGTTGTTTGATTAATAAAAGCAGATTTACTACTGACCAACTGAAAAATAAAACCATTGAAGAAAGACACCACAGGCTAGATGTAATAAAAGCAATTAATAGAACAAACAGATGCAAACATCTGCTTGTTCTGGAGATGATGAAGAAACGGCATGTTAGATGTATGTATTTTCTCTGCTACAAAAGTATATTTATTTCTCTTGTTAAATGGTTCTAAGGAAATATAAACAGTTTCAGATTGTTGTTAAATGTGCAGTGAGATGTTATTTTGCATCATACACATCAAAGCATAACTGAAGCCCCAAAGAGTGCTTGCATGCAAAGAAAATTGTTTTCTTGTATTTCAGGAAAACAAATGCATCCTTCTCTGCTTCACACGTTATCAAACTTCATGGTTTTGCACAGTTAACCTGCATAATTACTTCCAGTGTGCACTAGCATAAGAAAAATTCACTTAAGTACTGGATACTCGTGTGTGCCTTGGAGAATCTGTAAGACAAAATCCTTGTTTGCTTGGCTTACTAGGGCAGCAAATAGCTTATCACCATCGGCAGATAGCTGCCTGTTTTCTGTCCCATCTTTCTTTTCAGGTGAGCTACAGAAGATTGTAGTAGAGTAGAAGTTTGAGAGAGTGAAGGAGATGGAAGGGAACTAGTGAACTTGATTTTAAAATACAAGAAAAAGTCAACTGCAAAGCCAATATGCCTTAGTAGATAAGTAGTATCTAGATTTAATGTTCCCTTTAACAGAGATTCGGGAATTGCAGATGAAGAAACTCTTTGGAACAGCAGAATTTATCTGTGCATGGGGTCTATGAGCACAAACAAAGCAGCAGGCTTTTCAAGTGTAATAGATAGGGGTTAATGCACTTCAGAAAAATCAGTGGAGATACATGGCAATGTGCTGGAGAAACCATTGTATCTAGAAATGGAGAGGTGTCTATTGTTTTTACAGACAGCAGTGAATCAGGATTTCTGGCTGTTAATCCCACCTCATATGACCTGGGGCAAACTGCATAATCTGTATTTAAAATATGACACTGTTGCTTTAATGATGGAGGGCTGAGGACCAGCAATCTGGAAAGCAGGATGCTTTATAATGGATATTGTGTTTATTCCATGCATACTGAACTCTGAGTAACCCTTGCAGGAGAAGGAGTTCCCCTGGCAGGCCAAGTGGGGAATTTGGCCTTTCTTTAGCTCCACAGCTTTGTGTATTTGCTTCAGTAACCATTGATGATCCAGATACAGAGTTGTTGACATTGCAGAAGCAAAGATGCATGAAAATCAGAAAGTTGTGAAATTACAATATCTTAACAAAACAGAATCTTCCATGTTGGAAATAAGAAAATATTGTGTTGGCACTTTCAATAGGAACAGTCTGTTTCAAAATCAAAAGATGTATTTCAACTTATTGCAATGACCTAGAAAGTTTTCTTTTGAGACAGACAAATCAGGTGTCTATATTTCTAAGTGGGGAATTGTCTTTTTGAAGCTGGAAGTTAATCCTTTGCTCAGTACCAATTGCTAGCCTGCATTTTTCATCATATGTGTCATACAGTAAACTCTACAGTATGTTGAAGAAAATGCACTGAGCATCCTAAACTAAAGGGAAAAGGTGAAGGGAGTAGGACTGCTACCAAGATACAGTTGTTACAAGGCATTTGTATACAATACATGAATGGCTTTGAAAACAAACATTTCTGATGTTTTTAAAATGTTTGCTTTAAAGCAAAGAAAAAATAAATTTTTGTCTTTTTTCCAATATTAACTGTGATTAAAAAAAATCCAGATGTAGGTTGGCCACAGATATAGAAGCAATTTAGAATAGATGTAGTGCTGAGGTTATTTGAGACTCTTACCTGTCTCTCTAGATTGCTGTCACTCTCTCTCAGCCCATTGATTGCTTGAAGGAAAAACAAGGAAAAGACAGGAGCTCTTAATGTCTTTGTTCTTCCTTGAAACAGCACTTAAGACTAATGAGTTTTCCTTTGAACAGTGTAAGGCAGGAACAGAGACAAGTGGAAAAATCATATGTCCACGTGCTTCCAAATAGGGTCATTTTTTAAGTGACTCCCAACATGAAGTCTTTTGTGTTAAATATGACACAAAGTTCTGCAAAATCCTGGACACTCGATTCCTGTTATGTTCTCAATTAATACAATAAAATACATTGTTTTGCAAGACTAAATGGTAGCCTTTTATTAAGTAGATAATGTTTGTTGTTAAAAGTCCACCACTTTCTTCCTTATAATCCATAGGTTAGGGACCAGTAGCCTATGCTTAGTAAATAATGTGAGTAAAATGGAGAAAGGCAAATACTACGTTTATTATTTCCTGTTTTAAAGAACTTTCCATTTTCAATGTTCCTTATATCTCTGTAGATGTTGAAAACCTCTCTCTTCTGTCTAGCAGATAACACTTAAAAACATTTATTGTTTTATAACAGGAAACAGAGAAGCTCTTAGTAGAATTCCTACAGGAAAACAAGTTGAAAGATAGTGTTATGTATTGTTCTTTACTGACTGCAGTTAACTTAGTTAAAGGCAAACTCTGTGCAGTATTTCTCCAAGAAAGCCTAAATCAACATGATACACAGTAAACCATCAGTTGCTTCGTTTCTTAGGTGGAGCAAAACGCGCTCTGATTATTACAGTGGAGCGAATGCTGCCTGCTAGGATGCAATTGTAGGGCACTGCAGGAGAGGCATGGGAGAAGTAGGAATAACTAAAATACGCAGGTCAGTTCAGTGCATGTGAAGCTCTAGGACTGCTTTCAGCAAGTTGTCCAGCTGTCACACGAGGCCTGCTACTACGTTCCTGAAACACTGAGTCCTGGCTTCATCCTGTGTCCATCTTGCTGTCTTCTAAGCCTAACTGCAATAAATTACTGTGCAAATTTTGTAGAGAACTGTAGCTATAAAGAGGCTTCCAAAACACGATGCCTTCCAAATACATTGTGGCTAAGAAACAATTTTATTTTTCTTGGTGTTGGTGCTGGTGTGTGGTGGTGATAGCCTATTGCATTCAGTTACTCTCCCTGCTGTCAGTTCCCACTAATTTTAAATGCAACTACAATGCACATTCATTTGATATTGGTGCATAGCTGTTTTCCCCCCTTTGGTGATGGCTGAGGATTACTTAGAAGACCACAGCCATGTAAATCTTCAAATTAGACTAGATTACCTTGAAGATAAGCTCCCATTTGGAGCTATGTTGTCCTGGTGTGTCAGCAAGTCCAATCATACAGATGCTATCAAGTAATAAAATCTTTACAACACGTCACATGAACTACTTAGATAAAGAGGAGATGACTATTGGGTTTTAGTCAGAAAAGTCTGAAACAGTAGTTGTAATGGTTCCTATCTTTAGGCTTGTCAGTTACTCTATTAGAACTACAGTTCTTTTCTGTTAGGGACTTCTAGTATAAATGTATGGAACAGAGAAATATATAAAGGTAGTATCTTTAACTCAATTTGCTTTTACCAGGAGACTCTGCAGATAAGATTGAGTTACATCTTTGATTTCAGCAACTTTTAAAAAATTGTCTGCGTTAGGCTAAAGCTATGAGGTTAAAAATATTCCAGGGTGGCTCTTAATCCAAAGATGGTATTTCAAAGAAATCTTAACAGTTTTGTAAGCCAAATTGATAGTAGCCAAAATTAGATTTACTGTGCATTTTCAGATTACATGAGTCAAAACTAGCATAATAGAAATCTTCAAGTCTTTTTGTTTAGTTGTTACTAAAACTTAAAAATCAAGATAGCTTCCTGTTTCTGCTATCAGTCTTCATTACTATTGAACTGGATGCAATTGATAAAATTTAGTATAAGATAACTAATTAAAGGAAGAATTCTGAAGAAAGAAAAGAACAATTAGATTCACAAGAATTTGCTGGTATTAATCTTCCTTTAAACCAAAAAATTTTAGAATGTTTGTTAATTATCTTAGTTTAAAAGGAGGGGAGTGTACTAATGAAACTTGTTGAGCTGGAAAATGTTACAGGTCCCAGTCACCTCTTTTCCAAAAAGGTTATCTGAAATTGGAGTAAGTGAAGAGTAATACTTGGGGGGAAAAAAGTCTGTCATTTTTGAAGTATGTAACATAGTTTGATGTCTTAGCCATGTGATCAAATAATAATTACCCCGGGGGGGGGGGGGGGGGGAAAAAAAAAAGGATGCAACTGCTCTCTAAAGGATTTTGGGGTAAACTCAGAGAAAGAAGTGCTACTGAAGAGAAGGGGCAGTGCTGACACAAGTACAAACAGGCTTAGAATAACCATGCATTAATTTAAACTAGAAATTACAAGAAGATTTTACATACTAGGGAGTTAGCTGCCTGCTATGGTAACAAAGACAAGAAATTGTATGGGATGCTATCAATTCTAGAAGAGACTGAAATGGTAACAGAGATGTCCCTCCCAGTTCTTTGTTTTGGTGCTTCTGAGTCCAGGAGTGCTGCTTTCATTTACCTTGGTGTTGGACTCTGAAGAGACAATAGGAAATAATGAGTTCAGAGAATTTGTACTGAGCCTTCAGCTTTCAGAAAATTTGTTCAGTGAACCTGAACTAGGCACACATAACTAGCTCAATTAGCATGAGTATAGTTCTTCTTTTCCTCTCCAGAGGCTTGTTTACGGTAGTCAGTTTGGACTTAGTTATTCTTACACACATATTCTGAAGTATAACTCAGACCATGATTACAGTGATCATTTCTCAGTTGCATAGCCACCTTGTGCTGATCCTCCACCAGCTGCTTGTTCCCTTCTCCATGCCAATAGTTGCATTATGCCTGTACAGCTGTTTGTGTGACCATGTGAATAACTGGATCAGAGCACTGATCCAGCTGAAAAATACCTTTTTATTTTATCTTTGGTATTTTTAACTCAAATCAAGCCGTCGCTCTGGTTGCTACAATACTGCATAAACAGTTATGCCAGCACAAGGCAGGAAGTGGCTCAAGGACAGCTAGGAATCACTTGAGCAATTCATACAGCATGTCATAGCCTCAGGTTGCTCTCAGTTGCTCTGTGGTTTGCTGTGATCACTAAGCCAATTAAAGGGCTACCAGTTGCTGCTGCTGGTGCCATTCATCTTTCCCTCCTCATTCTTGTACCTCCTGTTGTACTGGCAGGGCCTGATCATGCAATTGACACAGTTCAAAGGACCAAATCAGCTAAAACAGATGAAACTACCAATAAGAACTTCTTTTTTTCTTCAGTTGTGCAAACCAGACCTCAGCGTTCCAATTCAGGTAGCACTCGGAGATCAGGAACATCAGTCAGGGGCAGAACAACAAACCAGTTCTTACAGAAGTTGTGCCAGCTTGTACAGCTCGAAGGAATCACTTGGTTATCTTGCTCTATGGAAACTACCTTTCAAATTCAAGTTTTCTCTGAGAGTGTTTTGGCAGGAAATAATAAAATTTCCTTTTAGAGAGTATAAAAAACATTTGATTTTTTGGAAGACCTGTGCCTTCATTGCTTGCCAATGTTTCCATCTCTGAGCTTCTGGTAGGATCTCATCTTTCCTGTTTTTGTTAGGCAGGTCCTACCCATTAGAACGTCAGTCTGGGGCAAGGACAGAGTCTGTACTGTGTCATCTATAGAAGTCCTGTAGAACTGCCTGGTACATTTCTGTTAAATAGATGGACTCTGTACAAGCATTAGCTTTTCAATAATTCAGCCACATCTTATTGGTAATTAATTCTGCTTATGGGTTTAGAATAGTAATATGTAGTACTATACTAGATGGATACTTAATAAGGCAATATTATAATAGGACTCCCATGGAATTACACATTACATTAACACCAAATGAGTTCATTCTGAATTCATTATGAATGATTACTCTCAATATCAAAGGAATTAATAATCATTAGCCATTTACTATGGAGAGTTGCTGAATAATTGCCAGATACAGCTGTTTTAAGAATTTACAAGCTTTCCTGATCAAGTTTCATTCTGAAAGAATCATTAAGTGTAACTTTCTTTTCACTGGAGAGTTTCTTCTTTTATTTTGAATCTGTACTCCTTGTTCAATTGCATTCCAGTTCTAAAAGCACTTCAAAGATAATCACTCAGCCTAGTTTATTCACTAATGGAATTACTTTCCTTATCTCCGTTTTGTCTTTGAGTGTCAGTTGGCTTTATACAACATGTCAGAAAGGTTACTAAACTTTAAAGCATACTAGAGACATTCAAGGGCAGAGTGACTTCGACATGACAAAAAGAATGCAAAAGTGTTGTATTTATGACTTTGTGGCAAGCAAATTCTGAAAGTAAAGATATCCAAGGCTTTGATTTGGTTTCTGAGAGTTTCCTCTGTTCCTATGAGCTTTTGAAGACTCGGCCATACCACCCTCAGAAGGCCTGATCTCGTCTGGTCTCAGAAGCCAAGCAGGGTTGGGCCCGAATAGTACTCGGATGGGAGACCACCTGGGAATACCGGGTTGCTGTAGGGTTTAGTTAGGGATGTCCCTGCCCGCTGCAGGGGGGTTGGACTAGATGACCTGCAGAGGTCCCTTCCAACCCAAAACCTGTCATTCTGTCACCGTTTTGCATATCAGAGGCAGCTGACCTGGGAGACACAGGAACTTAACTGCTCCCTTTAGATGAACTTTTTGTTTGGGTATAAGCTTCCACAAGGGTTTTACTTGCATGACAACTTACTCCACTGACTGTCTACAACAGCCACACAGTTACACCTCGTGTCTTCCTGGTACATTTAAATATAGTGTTGAGCCTTTCTGCATAACTTATTGTAGCTAGTAGTTTGATTCCTGCCCCATAGTCCTAACAATATACATTCAGATATGAGATTTACCATGTGTTGGTGTGAGCTCAGTGAGGAAAGCTTCAGAGTTAGGTTCATTGAATTGTGAATGCATGTTTTTGGGTTGTTTGGATTTTTTTCCCCCCACTCAGACAAATTCTTGTATAAATATTGCTGTATTTTTATATATTATATAAATATAATGGTACTTTTAATGTGATTTACCAAGCTCATTATAAACAGCTCAGGGGACAATTATTATTTTCTTAAAGTTAGAGAACAAGGCAACTCATCTTGGAGATTAAGCTGTGGCATGGGGCTAGCTGCAAACCCTGGCGTGCTCTAACTGAAGTTGGGTTGAGGTGGGGGCTTAGTGTAGGACCTGCCTCCTGGCATACAGGCCCTGACAGTTGGCCACCAGATGGCAGACACAGCTTCCTATAGAATAGTGGTGCTGTGACCTACACAAAGAATAGCTGCATCTTCCTCCATTGAAAATTCTAGATGTTGCCAAGTACACTGAAGATAATGGCCACTTTCTGAAAGCTGTTTTCAGCTGTTACACCTGAAGCTTTTTATTCTTTTGCCTTTCTCTGTTACCATTCTCACCTTGTACTAGGGAAATATGTTTTATTTTTGAACTGGTTTCAGTTATAGTTGTTAATTAGTTGAATTTGAACTGAGTTCTGTTAAGCAGTATGACATAATCAAGTTGGTTTCCAGCAGTGTGCAGGTTCTACCCTGAAGCAGTTGGAATGGGTTAAATACACATAATGCATAGATAGACATAGATAATTTTGGTTTAGTTTATTCTTCTTTTTACTGGATAGTTCTGGAGTTCTCTGCACCATTTAGTACAATGACCAGCCCATCAAGGATGAACACTGCTGTAGAAGTATGTAAAAGCAACATCACATGCTCACAACTCTGAAGACAGGAAAATCATGAATGTTTGAAATGCAAAGTGTAAGGTCATTAACTGGATACTGGTTTTAGCTGAAACTGAGGAGATATGGACTTGGATGACTAACCTTAGCAATTGTGCAAGTGATCACAACTCCAGTAAAGTCAGAGACCCTCCATTCCTTTATTCTCTAAATAAGCATTTTCCTGACTTAGTATCTGGAAAACTACTTAATGAATTTCTTCATTCTCAAAAACATTATCGAATTTCATTACATTTTATAACAAAAAAGGCAAGAATGAAGACATGGATTTATTTCAGAGTAAATGTGCAGAAACATGAGTGCGAATTCACAATACACAATAAAAACTCCTCTGCACAGACAGTTACAGATGATTGCATGTTTCCTCAAAACTTACTCTGATTCCGATCCTGAGCAGCCAAGCAGAGCAGGCACATTCATTGGCACTGCATAACCTGACCTTCATTGTTTGGATGGATGTTTGGAACATGCTCTGGAACTCTCGTGTTCAGCATAGCGTACAAGGACTTGAGGGTGAATAAACTTGTACTTAGTGTGTGGCAGGGGTGACCCACCCAATGTACTGTACCACATGCTGGCTCCATGCCTACCACATTCTCACTGAAGTCAAGCTCTTAGTATTGTATAGTTGTGTAGATGTCAGCATTTTTATATCACAAGAAACTATCAATATAATTTGGTCTTTATAGGGAGAGAGAGAACATGAAAGCTCAAATACTGTTCATATAATCTGATTATCTTTTTCCTGTTTCACAGAGCTGTGGCCTTTTTCTTATCCAATTTGATCTATCTTCCAAGGTCCATCTGGTGTTACTATGCCAGTGGTATTGTCTCCCAATAAGTTCTGTGTAAACAGAAGAGTTTATGGCTTGAGTTCCTTTACCTTTTTCACAGGGTTGTGCATGTCTCTGGAACATTGGGAGCCTAATGCAAGACAGAGGCCTTCAGTGCTCAGCTAACCTGAGGACAGTCTCACCGGTTGTCCATTCTCCAAAAGCACAGTTGGGGCTGGACACTGGTTATCTTTCAGTGTACACAGAGCCACATGAAGACAGCAAGAATCTTAACTAGGGACTTGCTTAACCACTTGTGATAAGCAACAGTAAAGATTCTTGCAGCTCATCTGTGAAGCAAGTGTTAAAACTCCTTGGGTGTCTGTCTGAAAGTAAATGGTCACTCAGAGCTCTCCTTGTTTGTTTCTGAGGGTTTGTTTATTATAAGAGTGTTTAAATTAATGTGCCTTCCTGTGGACACTGGGCTAATGCTTGGAATTAGGGTTTCTTACTGGCTGCATCATCCATTCATTCTATCACAAGCTCTGCTAGGTCACTTTTTCTCAGCATTTCAGCTTTCTCATGTGTGAAATAGGCTTGATGATACTTTTTTATGAAAGGTATTTTTGAAACAGTGACTGAAATTACCAGGGGTTTGCCTTTCTTAATGGCAGGGAGTTTACACTGTCGTAGCTTAACTGGTGTCTTCTTAGCTTTACCGTAGCAATAAGAATTGAAGCATGTATGTGCAAACCACTTCATTGTTTTCTGTGCTAATGCTGTTTTTCTTTATACGGATAGGGCTTTAGCATCTGCGTCCAGCTGATAGTTAGTTTCCTTCTAAGTTGTCTGCTCCTCCACAATTGGTCACAACTGAGTTCAGCAATCCTGGGATTAAGCTGAAGGAGTTTTAATTAAAAAAACCTAAGTGTCAAATGCAGTTGCAGAACAGTCAGAACCATTTTACAGCCACTTCCAAATCAGAAGTGCACAGGAAACACTGGCAGTGAAAGTTTCTGTGTTCCTTCCCTGAATCTTACGTATTTGTAATTGATGCAGAAAGGCCCAGTTCCATACATTTCTCCCACACTCTTGTGTTTTGAATGCTAATCACAGAACGTGGAGAATGTTCACAGAGGGAAGGTATATGGCTCTCTTCTACTGCAAATATGGAGACATCCTTTTAATTGCATGCAGACACCAGATGGTATGGCTTTTGTTGCATCATGAAGGCCAGCACAATATAGGCAGCCACTGCACAGCATGGTACAATTTAAAGCTGAGTAAATATGAGGAGAGTGAAGGGTTAGAGGTGAGAAGGCACTAATTCCTAGAATATTTGTTGTGTTCTTATTTTCACTTTTGATCTCTTTCTGCATCTGCTCTAGAAAACTGCCAGAAACATACACCCAAACAAATTGCTTTGAAAGGGTTGTTGTGAACATCTAAAACCATGTCTTCATTTGGAAGTTTTATGTTTTCTTTCACAAAAAGATGTAAGATTTTGAAGTTACTTTCTTTCAGACTTAGAAGAAGCAGCAGATTAAAAAAAATCCAAACAAACCACAAACAAACAAACAAAAAATCGGAAATAAAATAAATTCCCAACTAATAAACTTGAGGTAAGCTCTTTTCTAGTCCACAAGTATAATCTCTCACAAAACTGACTCAGAATTTTCTGAAGCTTTTTGTGGTCAGAACATTCTTTGCCATTAGAAGTCCCCTTTTTGTCTGATTCAGACTTTACACTCATTAGTGGCATTTTATTCCTGTAAGGAAAAGTGTTGAAACTGCAAAAATTTTCCTAAGACAGGAAATGTTTTCCTGTCCAAACCTGGTATGCCTTGTATATTATAGAATTAGTTCAAAGGCTGTATAATGTACAGACACCAGAGGCTTTACATACAAGAAAGCAGCTTAGAAAGTAAATTAAAAAATTAATACAAATTAAAGAGGATTTTTTTTCATTGAATTGCAACATTTCCTGACAAGTAATATGCCATAAAGTATATATGTATGTATAGCAAATATATGGAAGTTTAATAAACCCCTAACCCTCCACAACAGATACTATTTAAGGAGTTATTGTACACGCTGGTATGTTGTAGCAAAACAGTTGAGTACAGGCTGACATTTCTAGCTCCTCGTGAATTTAATGCTGGTATGACATAATCTACATTTGTTCCTGAATCTACATCATGACACAGCCAGTAGGTGAACATGTGAGAGAGGACCCATAGCAGGCCAGATTTACCAAGGGTCACCATTCTGTTTCAACTCTAGAGCAGCTTGCAAACTGCACTACACTCTCCAGTATGTAGGATTTAAAGCACAGGCTGAGGGAATGTACAACAGACTATGTGGACAAAAAGAAAATGTTACTGGTAATAAAATTGCTAGATGTAGCAATGCTTCAAATTTGTGCAGATTTACAGTAATAATATACCATGATTAATGATATTTTACATTTTAATGAAGATCCATCCCCTTACTGAAGCTTGTCTCATTCTGTGACAGAGTAGAGTAGGGATAAGTCTGTTAAATAGAAATACAGAAATGGTTGCATAGAATGCATTAATTTGAAAGTATACCAAGGAGAGCAGTGGTAAAGTTTAGTGGACCTTTGTTTTCTATGTTCTTAATCACAGAACCTATGGTCCTGTTCTTCTTCTGATCAGTTTCTTGACTCTGAATAGAAATGTTCTTGTATTAGCATGTGGGGTTAAATTAACTGCATTTAAGAAATGGAATCTCCTTTGCATACAGCAAAACTTGTTGAACACTGTTATATATTTCTCCAGAACAGGGAGAAATAGATTTTCTGTTCCTCCCCAAATGTATTACTTTAAATAAAATTCCAATCTATGACACCATTTTCACATAAATCCTAGGAATAATTGTGTTCAGATAAAAAATTGCTGGTCTGTATGCTCAGCTGGTAGAGCTATGCCAATACACAGCAGCTGGGAATTTCCTACCCTGCTATCTGTGTGTGGCAATGGATTCATTAGGCACAGGACATTGCCTGTATGCATTCTAAATTACCCAGCAGGCTCTTTGACTTTTAACATATGGTTATCTTACATAAATCAGAGCTCTGATTTTCGAGAATAAGTATGTTTTTTGTTCTTTGTGCAACTACTTATTGCAAATACTAAGCAATGCAAAGCACTATTTGTCTCTTGATACTAAATAAGGTGTGGGAATGTGGTGCTGTGGGGTAATCTAAGGTTCTTTTTACATCCAAGTAGTGTAAATATTTCATAGTACTTCTTGTGTGTGTGTGTGTAGATAAGGTAAGACATGTGCAGGTGCAGTAACTTAACCCAGAATCTTGTAATTGCCCATATCCATTCAGAATTACTTAGAAATGTGCAGTTTGTTTCTTATTTTCCTATTTTAACTAATATAGGGTACACTTCCAAATACAGCAAGGCTGTGATCTCAGGACACTGCTTTGAAGCCATTTTCTCCCTGTTTCATTGTAACATATTTTACCATTATTCCATCTTGAATGCAAAATCAGTGGAATCTTGAAAGTAAAAGTATATCACTAAAATGAAAACTGAGCTTTTGTCCTTGATTTCTGCTGAACTCTGGATTATTGTCAAGGATGTATATTGAACTACAACCTTGATTTTCCTACAGGTCAATGACATCCATGCTAGTGACTCACACAGATCATAAAAGTATATTTCCAAGGGGTGTGGGTGTAGGTGGGATGAACAGCTTGGGCTGGTTTATAAAAATGAGGGCCTCAAGCCATCTGCACTTATCCATTCTTCTTTTTCCTAGCTGCTATTCTGCTCTCCTAGTCCCATCACCAGGGCAACATGGCATTCACAGGCAAATACGAATTCGAAGGCGATGAGAACTATGATGACTTTGTGAAGAAGATTGGTAAGTATGTCTTGGAGTGCAAGTCTTAAAGATTATAAATTAGTTAAAAATACTTATTTTTTAAAAGTTTTTTTTAATGAATTGTGATGAGATGAAGAGGAGCTAAGACTGGAAGGAGCGCTCTGCACTTCAGCAAGAAGATTCAGTTTTCCTGCTTGTAAGAAACATAGTTAGCCACATGAAACTGCCTGTTCTACAGAGGTAGTATTCCTTTCCAGTGCATGGTTGCATATGATGCTTGTGAAGGTAAATTTTTTCTGTGTATTGTTTCTCAGGGGAAAGAATACAAGACCAAAACTTACTATTGTAGCAAATGTATTGATGTACCTATATCTTCCTTTATAATAGAAATTTAAACTTGGAACTTTGATACTTCTGTAAACAAACCCAACAACAATAACACCAATAAATCAAACTACAGATCAGATGCTCAGACATCAATGCAAAAGATACCCTTAGCATGCTTCAATTCAAATACAGCTGGTAGGCTATTAGATTTGATAAACTGTATGTTTCTTTTAAGGTCTCCCCAGTGACAAGGTTGAAATGGGAAGGAACTGCAAAATAGTCACCGAGGTGATGCAGAATGGAAATGACTTCACCTGGACACAGCATTTCCCAGGAGGCCGCACCACAACCAACTCATTCACAATTGACAAGGAAGCAGAGATGGAGACAATGGGTGGTAAAAAGTTCAAGGTAAATTAATTTAGCTCTTAAGTTCTGCACTGTCTCAGTTGCCTTTGTTTTATGAAATCTTTGTGAAACCTAGCAGAGAGCATAAAACACAATTCTACTTGGTCAGTTTCTTGCAAACTTTACAATTATGAAATATTACAAATTCCATTCTCTTTTTCTTGGCCCTGGGAAATTCAACAGTCCAAAGCCTATTAAGGAGCCAAAGATGGAGGCAGAGTAAGTGACTCTGAGCAAAAAACCACTGCCTTTTATTATAGTGTCACTGAACAAACAGTGCAGTAAGGTGTTTTCTTTGTATCTGCTAAAAATGACCACTTGTCTCTTCATTTTGCAAGTTACTTTTTTCTCCTTTAGATATGACTGGCTCATCTGTCTTTATTACTGAAAGCATAGTAAAGACTGACCAGTTACACAGACAAGACAGATTTGGAGATGGAACTGTGTATCTAGTTTTGGCAGTCAGCTGAGATGCTGTAGTATTTATGATCTTCATAGTAGCATCTTGAGACACTTCTTCCATGCAGAAGCAGCTCTTAGAGCATTTGGCACATATTATAGCATAAAGGTGTGAGTGCAGACTGCGCAGTCATGTTCAACTGTACTTAAACGAGCAAGATGAATTCTAGTGTAGCTAGAGGTATGAAACTCAGGATCTAGGGTCACTTGTCCACAGTGGCTTTTCTGCTGCTTGCAGGTAGGTTATTAGCATCTGAGAAAGCACCTTCAAAATTAACTCACACAGTCATCCCTTTTACTTCACTGTCAAAACAAGAGAACCACATGAAACACTGACTTAATGAGAAGCATAGTCTGTAGTCAGGTCATTTTTGAGCTATGAATGAGTGTCATACAGATATGGAACTTGCATGTAATGTTGTGAACTTTTAAGAACTAAAACACAAAGGATTTTAGTCTTGTTCATGAAGAGCTGCATGTGTAATACACTACTTTTTCAAAAGTAAAAACTTTAAGCTTCATGTGTACAGATGTTTACAGTGTATCTGATAATATAAATGCCAGTAATTTCAGGGAATATTAAACCTTTCTCTGTTCCAGGCAACTGTTAAAATGGAAGATGGGAAAATAGTGGCTGAGTTTCCCAACTACCGTCATACTGCAGAAATTTGTGGAGGAAAGCTTGTAGAGGTGAGTTCTCAAATAACAAAAACTGCAAGAGCAGCAAGCTTAAAATTTTGAGTTTGGAAAAAAACTTTAAAGTAAAGCAAAACCAAAATAACATTCTCCTTCACTCTAGATAATCTTCTACAATTTTGTGCAGGTTTAATCCAAAACCAAACTTTTCATCATATATTTTTTATAAACTTGAAATGTAGACCTTGCATCTTACAGTGTAACACAGAGTTTTACAGCTGTAAAACTGGCATGTTCAGGCTGAAATAGTCCCAAGCTGTCATGTCTTTGATTATATTCACCGTGCCTATACCTCAAGAATAGAAAATAATAAACTTTTCACCTACTACTACCTACTACTTACATATTTCTGTAAAATTATTAACTTTCTTCTTAGAAAACTGTCCAGCTGCAGCTTCTCACAGAATTTCTGTAGAATCCTATTTCCTTAGTCTTACCAAAGGAAAAAAGAGAACAAAACAGAAAAGAGGGTGGATTTCAAGTAGTATCGTATTTTATGAACAAAATGGTAAGACAGATCTGAAAGATTACTGAAGCTATAATACTTAGAGTAAAACTTGGAAAACAGGATTGTCAAATATCATAATTTCTGATTCTCAAAAATCTTCCTGAATTGACTTGCATCTGTGCCAGTTACATATGTCTGAGTATGTCTTCAACAGAGACTTACCAGAAGTTAAGTTACTACGTGAATCACAAAAGGACACTCACACCCTCTCTGAAAGTAATAGTGTCAATCATTTACTGCTTTTGGGAAGCTATCTCACTTGTCTCCTGACAGAGCTGGTGAAGCCATGTCTAACACAGGATACATTTAAGTTATTGCTAACTTGCTCTTTACAAGTTCTGCTTTCTGTGTAGGAATACTTTTGCTCTGTATGTTGCAGACTTGACAAGGACATTCAGCTTATTTTTCTAGATATGTATTCTACCAAAGGGCAAATGGTTCTTCAGTAGAGGACAAGTTCCTTGAGCCATTCAGATCTTTTAATTTGTGGCACTCCAGCTCCAATCATTCTGTTCAACCAAATTGTTGGTTTGTTCTTTTATTCCAGATTTCTACCACTCCTGGTGTAGTCTACAAAAGGACCAGCAAAAAGGTTGCTTGAGGCTTAAGCCAGTCTCTTCTGGTACACTGAAAAATAAACAACAATACAAATAAATAAAATAGAGTGCTGATTGTCTTTCCCTCTCTTTTTTATATTAGAAACATGTAGAGTGATTTTTCAGAGTAATGTTATCTTCAGCATTAAAGCTTGCCCCATTCCTAAAGATCTGACACTCAGAAAATCAGAATGCAAAAATCAGAAGATGCAACAAAGCATTTAATGATGCAACAAAGTATGATGCATTCTTGCCATATTCAAGTGTTGTCTACCAGCTCTATTCAGCTTCTGTCTAGAGAACAATGCCCAAAACCTACATCAAAATGCAAGACTTGATGAAGTGTTTTGCTCTATTGCTGGTTGAAAGGTAGAAATTTAGGAGCTTGGAAACAAGAGAAAGTCAGTTTATCACTCATTACAAAGTATGTTTTTATACTGCTGTCCTGCTTTTCTCGTTTCTCATCAGTATTTCTTAGACCCAAATTCTTAGGAGACATTTAGGGTTTTACAGACAGACTCCTGCAGGAAAACATGGAATCTTATTTTCTTAATGCAATCTTGTTATTTGTACAAAGTACTTGTGAAAACCTGTTTTCTTGAGCACAGTAGGAATTAAATACTACAGGTTTTGTATTCACTGTTCAAAAATCACTTCTGGGCAGTACCACAAAGCCTTTCCCTTTTCAGACTCCTTTTTCCAGCTGTCTTGCCTTCTGGATCCACCTAGCCGCTTGCCTTCGCAAGCTGATCAGTAGCTAGCCAGCATATGTGTCTTGTGTGGACACAAGTTCATTTCCTGATGGTTCTATGTACATGACTGATAATCCAAATAATTTCAAGTATCTCACATTTCAGAAAAAGGATTTTCATTCCTTTTCTAAGTTTTTCATCAATAAAGATTACTAAGCTTTCCATATGCAACAAGGCTTCATCTAGACTCCATCAGTTTTCCCAAACCAGGCTGCACATGTCTTATGATGAGGTGTTGCTTGATATTACTTATTCTGACTCCAAGGCAAAGCATATTGCTGAACTCTTAATTAAACACTAGTCAAACCTGAAACCTTTTTAATCTTGAAACATTATTTCGGGTGTTTGCAACAAACAGATCTGATTTAACAGAATTTTTTTGAGATTCAGCCTCTTCAGTTATATGAGATCATATTGAGAAGTAATAAGGGATCTCTTCAGACTTACTCCTCATTTGTATTCAAGTCAGCTAGTACATTCCTCTGCACATAATAATGTGACAGGTCAGAACATCTGGATTTATATTATATTCAACATTTAATGAACTACACAGAATGACTGGTAGAGTTTGGCATAGGTAACACTGGGCAAGTGTTCTATGAAAAAGCTCATGTCAGAATTAAGGGATGGAGGTGTTTTGCCTAAAGCATTCACACCCACAAGAACCTGCTCTGAAAGAGATGGTGCTGATGCTGGATGATTCCCTGCTTTGAAAACAAAATGGAACCAGCCACCCTAGTTCCAGTTCTAGAAACAACAACATTTAGTGTTGTGCAACTGGCACATTCTGCATTCCCGTTCTGCATGTGATCAACTCCCCATTTCACAGACAACAATGCTTTGAAAGGAAGAGTGGGAGCAGGCGCTGCGGCTCTGAGACCCCGCGGGCCCCTCCCGGGCGGGCCCCGGAGGCGGCGGGAGGCAGCTGTGCGCTCCTGCCCTCCGCTGGCGCGGGCCTGGGCTGCGCTGGCGCTAAGGAATAGCTGCTGCCCCAGGCATCTACTGGGGAGGGACAGGGACAGGCCCAGCCATCGCCACTGCAACACTCCGACGCCTCTTCCCGCCCTCTGTGTGATTTCGGGGAGCGCGAACGGGGGCCACGGAGGGGAGGACCTGTCCCTGCGCCGGGCAGCACCCAGACAGGGCTAGCTCGGATCTGCTACGTTTAATTTTCTTCCTAGCTGGACTGGAAAGGATAGTGCAAGCAAAATCGCCAGAGAAGACGAAATACGACACTTCTGCCAGTAATGGAGGGTCTCGGTAAATATCCTCAGTGTTGACAGAAGAAACCGACATTGTCCTTGTTTTGTGATTCCCAGTACCATACATGTTATGGTACGCTGCCAGGAACCTGCAGGCAGGAGTGCTTGCTTCTGTCTGAACGCCAGGTTTGGCAGGAGCCCAGCTCCCTGTTGGACCACATGTCAAGGTTTCCCTCTTACAGTGCCAGAAAGCAACTCTGTCCAGTGCAGACACAGAGCTAAGACTTGCCAGAGGACACACTGCCCCTGTTCTCCCTACTTCAGACATAACCACATCTCCTGTCTTTGGGACAGGCCCCATCCTTGTTAGACAGCAGTGCACAGCACCAGCTATTGCAAAACACTGATGTGCTATCACAGAACTTGGAGAGTCCTCATTTCCCATCCTGGCTCAGTCTGGCTAAAGCTTCAAGACTGAGTCTCAGTCAATGCTTTGCTCTGGAGGCCCCAGGGACCCTCATCCTTTCCAGGTTTTATACCAAAAGGCACCACATAGCTTTATTCCTATGCCTCTGAGGGCCATCCTTATAGTCCAGTGGGTATTTCAGCAGGTTGAAATGAAATCATGAAATCTTCCAGCAAGTCTCTCTTAGAACTCCACCTCAGCAAATCCAGGAGCCAAAAAAGAAATTAATAATCACACAACCTGTTCTATACCCAAATCTCATTGTTAATCCATTAAGGATGAAGAATTTTCATGAGAAAGTTTACCAGGCCTAACAACAGCTTTCCTATTAAAAAACAACAACAAAAAATCACTTTTAGAATTAGGTAGGTAGTTTAAAAAAAAAAAGCCAGTCATTCTGCACCTGAATTTGCAAAGGAACCTCATAAAACATTTGTTCCTTTGTTGGTTTCCTAGAGGAAAGGAACAACAAAAATCTACCCTCTTCAGTCAAAATAAATACTTGTCTTGATTTTAGTGTTTCTGGGAAATATTTTTGTGGTCAGAAAGGCTGTTGACCAAATCTGGGGAAAACATACCCCAGTTGTTCATAGCCTATTTTTGCTGGCTTGTCTCCTTCTATAAAAGAGAAAGAGTAAAGTGGCAAAAGCTGTTAAGCCTACAGATAAAAGCTGCCACCAAGTGTCCATCAGAAATAATTTCCCCTATTTTCTGTAAGTACATCCTGGTATCCCTTAAGTACTTGGGTACCTTAAATTAAGGCAAAGAAAAAATTATCTTGTCTTTTTTTTTTCTTAAAACTAAGCATGTGCTTAACTATGTTGTAGAATAACAGCTGGAGCATTTCTTTCTGTTTCTTTACATGTAGGCTGTTCATGGTTCATTAAAAAAATATTAATTTTCCATAACAGTTTTTATATACATATATCAATATAATTCTCCTTTTTTTTTTTTTTACAGTGTAAATCAAACCAGTAGTATTATTTGAAAGAAAGAGTATCAGTTCTTTGAAATAAAGTTTCAATAATAAGGACATGGTTTTGATTTTGAGAAACTCATGTCTGCAGCATCTAGTGATTTAGTGTATTTTTTAAATCCAAATTACTTCTAAAAATCTTGAGATTCCATGTGAAATAGAAAACTGTTCCATTTAATGTTTGTTTTAATTTTTCAACCAAAAGATTTTGTTGTTCCAGAACATGGTCTCTGTGTTTCACTTGTTCCATTTGAAAATAAAGTATGATGTATCAGAAGTTTCCTTCAGTAAGTGCATTGAGATGAAAAATGGAAACAAATAATGCATAAGGTTCTTTCTGTAGCAAGGCTATTTGCAGGGCTCAAATAGATTGTCCTGTTGACTAAAAAAAAAAAACAACCAAAACCCAAACAACAAACCACCAACGATGTGTTTGATATAAGACATTCACAGTAACAGAAAGAACAGTAGTTCTGCACTTGATAAGAGCTCAGATGTAGCCTTGAACCTTGGAGCCACTTCATTTTGAAGGAGGAGTGCCAGCAAGGCCATGTGCATAAACCAGGGAGCCCAGTACTGTTCCAGCTGGATAATCCAATGAACAGTACAGAGACATTATCATTAACTTATTGATATTGTAAAATTTCACTGCAGCTACAGTATATCTTTTTCCATCTAAATGAGATCATTCAGATCCTCATCAGAGTCTGATAGAATAGGTTAAGTTTGGGTTAAAACGTAGGCTTTGGCTGCAACAGAACTGTATTGATTGAATTTTCAAGTGTTCTAAAAAACAGACTGAGAGATAAGTAAAATCCCATGGAGATTCCCAAGCTGGTTTGCAGAGAGTTTATATTAACTTGGAGAAGTTCTGTTACCCTTTCATTATTAGTGAGTCCTGGATGGGTAAAGCACAGGTGCAGAGTCAGTAAAACTTCACCAACACAAGTTGAGTTTGTAAATCAATGAAATTGCAATGCAGTGGAAATACTGTGGTAGTGAGAGCACCAAGTGCAAAGAGAGGCTGTTCCTGTAGCAGCAAGGAGCTGGGTTGCCTTTGGTTGAGATTTTTTTCTTTGAGTCTTTGGGCAGCATCAGCATCTACTCATGCCTGTGCTCCTGCTAGGGAGGCTGGGGGTGTCAGCAAGACCTCAAGAAGCTGCCTTTACCTTACCTGCTAGTGGAGGTGAAGAGGAGCTTCCCTCATACCCAGCAAAGAGGATCAGTATGAACAGGACCCAACAGCCCCCAGGGCTTCTTCTTCCCTAGATGAGTAGCTCAGCTTATTACTACCCAGGTGCCTTCCATTTCACTGAAGTATCCCAAAGCTAGATTGGCTCAGCAACAACTTGAACACTAATTTAAGCCAGTTTGACTGCTTTTACACAGAGTAATGCTTTCCTGCCAATGGGGAGGAAGAGCGTTGTCAGTTATTGCTCTCTTTGTCTAATCATGCTTTCTACTGCTCTATTTGTGTGATTCCTCTGCTACTCTTCATATGTTTTTGCTCTCTGATCTAGTTTACTGAACCTAGTTTTTCTACTGAGTTACTTTTCTGCAATTTTAGAGTGCAATGTTGAATCACAGAGGGATCTGAAAAACAGCACAATGCAAGCAGAAAAGGAGGTATAGACCCAAGCAGCAAGAGGTAAGCAGGGATTCTTGCTTCAGCAGTGTTAAACTGGAATGATGTGGTTTGCAGAGTTGTGCCCAACTCTGGCTTGTCTTGTTTTCTCCAAGAGCCAGCACTGATGGTGCTGGGCAGCAAGAGCCAAAGAACTGACTTGCCTGGGTCAAAGTTAACACAGAACCATTAGCAAGCTTCTCATAGGCATGGGAGCTCTGTGCCCTTGTAGATGGCAGAGATGAGAGAAGGGCTGCCCTTTTACATGTGGGGTTCATGGGTTTGGAGAGCTGCAACCTGCTTTCCTTTGCTATTGGTAGAAAGCAAGCTATAAATGGCTTTTTTTTTTTTTTTTTAAAAGACAATGTTCAATATTAGGTCTGTCCTTGGGAGCTGTAATCCTTAAGGGTGGTTGGTATGAAGGGCTTTAACCCCAGTGAGCTGCTGTTGGGTGTGTATCCATGCCAGACTAATCCTGTGACAGTGCAAGAGCAATATTACAGATAGTATTCTAGGATTAAAGGAAAGTACTCATGTGCTTCTGTGTAGCTTGAAGAGTTTCTTTTAATCAAAGACTTTTAAATGATTGCAAGTTCCTAGCTTTGTACTGATGTTGAGGGGGTTGAGTTGGAATGCTTGTCCCTTGCCCTTGGGGTATTGAGAGCCTCCAAGAGAGGCTGATAGGCTCGTTGCTGCCCAGCAGCCTGAAATATCTGAGCTTCATGCCTGAGAACTGGCACCATGCACAAGCTAGCTCCCCTCTGAATTTTCTCATCAAGTACACCAGCCCCTTGTCCCTGAACCTTCCTGATCTGAGCACTCATTTCCTTGTTCCTCTTCTAAGCCATTGGTTTGTGTGGAAATTAGAAACTCTGTGAACAAACCTTTCCTTGTAGAGGTCTTTCACTTTTCGACCTGCCTGTCAAACACCCAGGGGACATGGCCTTTCCTGCAGACAGTCGCTGAAGTACGTAGGGAGGAGTGACAGGGTCATTATGGTGGAGTGGGGCATGGGGAGCTGCACGTCATGGCCCTCTGCTGTCCTGATAAAACTCTGCACTTTCTACTGTTGGACCTGGCCTGGTTCAAGTGCATAAACAGCCCTTAGCAGCGGAAAGGGGCTGGGAGTGGGGCCGTGGCTGCCAGGAGACAGGATGGGGCGAATGGTGTGGAGAGCCACCAGCAGTCATGTGCGATGTTGTCATGGGCCTGCCATAACATGGTCTTGGGGAAGAATGTGAGAGAAAGCTCTATGGGAGTGGAGACAAGCTTCTGTGGCAGAGAAGCTCTCCTCTGCTCTGCAGGGGACCAGGACATGTGCCATGTGTTAATGGCCAGATCCATGCTGGTCTCTGATGAACACAAGCTGAGCCTTTTCTCTGTTGCTCACTGAACACTGAAGGTGGGTGCTCCTGCCTTGCCTCCCTGCTGTGATACACTGGATGTGCTGGAGGGACTCACTTGTGCCAAAACAAGGTGTAAAGGGCAGCTCTGACACCTGCAGTGAAGGAGGATGCTGTGGCAAAACAGATCTTGCACAAGGGTGGCAGAGGTGGATGGCATCCTGTTCAGCCAGGATGTTTCTCCTTCCTTCCTGATGGCATATGCCCATGTGCTTGCCCAGCTACCACCGTTCCCAGCTTTTCTCCCACTACACCAGAGATGCAGGCAGCTGCCTGGGCTGGGGCAAGCAGCCTGTGTGGGAGTGGTGCTCTTTTGAGACAGCTTGGCTGTGAAAACCAGGGCTTTATTTGGTGGTTTTACAGAAACTTTGTTTCTGAAGTAAAGAAACTTTCTGTAAATTTGAGTTTAAAAACAAAGTAAATAATTGCTTAGGTGGAGGACTATGGCAGCTCAAACCAAAATGCAGCCTGAAGGTGCACAAGCAAGCCAGGATGTGTTATTTTTAAAATTCTCCAAAGTCTGAGCCAATCACTTTGAGTTTTAGGTGGGTTTTCTTCCACCTTTTAATTTTTCAGTGACTGACCCTACAATGAACCCAACACGCTGGTACCTTGCCAGCTGCCCTCACTTCTCTGCTGGGTGAGGCAGGAGGAGGGGATCCCACAGCTGTCTGAGCTGATTCTTCTTGCAGAATTGGGCTGAATGGAGACACTTTGTTCAGCATGTAAGTTATTTAAGGCATCATCAGAGGAATTTTTTTTTTTCAGGGGAACCTGTGCAAGATGAACCCACATCTATCCCTTCAAACACTCCTGCCCCTTTTGCAGAAATACATGCATGTATCTAGTGTCTTTAACCTCCCACTGGGCTCAAGTAATTTAAACAGTCTGGAGAAGCTGTTCCTCTTGCTCTTGCCTGCTGTATTTTATTAGTTTGGGTTTTGTCCTTGAGGGTAGCTGCTGCCCAGACTGGGGTTTGAGCTATGCAGCACAGAGGGCAGCACTGTGACCTGGGGCAATTCCTGATGGTGGATGGAGCTGGCTGCTCCTATGGGAAAGACTTTGCAGCTCCAGACTAAGAGCAAGAACTGCACACTGAGCACTCATTGGGGGGTCTGTGGTTCTCTTCATAATTTGCATTTTGATATTCCAGACATAAAAGACTCATCTGCAGGTTTTTCTTCTTACTAGAATAAAAAGGATCCTTTGCCAGGCAGTTAGTAGCTTCCCTTGCTTCTCATCTGGGGAAATCAGCCCATGCCTTCCTGAGAGAGCTGACATGGGGAGGAAATGCTCCCTGCTGGGCCTTCTCTGGAGATAACAAGACAAGACTGAGCAGCTGAGTTGATCTCACTGCTGCTGCCCCTCCACCTTCCTCTTCTCAGGCTTATTCCCTGTGGTACTCTCCCAGCTCTGGTGCCAAGTGAGTTCAGCTCATGAAATCAGTGGAGAACTATCTTTACTACAAATAAAGCTCAAATAAAAATCCCCCAAATAACTGGTTTTGGGGATAGGTAATGCACTGAATCAAGGGGAAAAAACTGAGGAAGAAGCAAGTTGTGTCTTTTGGCAACAGTGGGCTGTGAGAACTACTGGATTAATTAAAGCTGTGGCTGGTGTTGTGAAGAGGCAGCATCCTCCCTTGGGCCCTACCACCTGCCTTCAGCTGCTTCTAACACATGCAGTTGCTGGGGGACCTGTGTCAGGTTAGAGACCAACCTACATGTAACTCAGCTCAGCCAAAAGCAGTGATTTCCCTGGCTGGGCTCCTGGACTGTCAGGGTGGGAGTGTTGAGGGAGAAATGCAGTTCTTGAGCTGCTGCTGCCTTTGGGAACCTGCCTGCAAATGCACCCAGGGACACCTAAATGAGGGAGCTTTGGAAAGAGAAATATCTGAGCAACAACCATCAGGGAAAGGACACATGCCATCTGGGTGAGCAGCTTCAGGGAATGGACAGATCCTATTCTTCTGCCTTGCAGGTTTTCTTGCACTGAGTTTTCTGCTCTGTGCGTTCCCCAGCTTGCTGAGCTGGGAGGGGGAAATACTTCTGCACCAGCCCCTACAAAATCCATCAGCTTAAACCCAACACTGTCTGTGGAATCTGTAATAAAGTTTTGAAATACCTTCTGGGAAACCATATTTATAAATATCAAGATTATTCCAGCAAAAGTATTTTATTTCATAAAACATATTTGAAAAGATTTTGGTAAGATATAACACAATTACTGTAGATCACAAGAGTCATGTAAATATTTTGCCTTGGAAAAGTAAGATAGAAAAAAAGAATTTTTGCTCTTAAGGAATAGATCTTTAATACCTAAATATGAGGATTAGAGGAGCTGGAAGTTCATGAGAACTTTCACTAAGTGATAAAAGAAGATGAGAAATATGACTGGGAACCAAGAAGATGCATCTAATAGTAAGGAAGAGATTCCTTCCATGTGGCTAGGGAGACAGAGACCTCTGTTACAGGATTGTTGGACACCCTGAGGCAAGGCAATCTGATTGAGTGGCTTTATAGCAGGAGAACTCTTCGCTCTGGTAATAGTGAATCATTTTGGAGTATGTCCCTGTATTAGGTAATAGAGAAGGAAAAAAAATGCTAAGCACAGCTTAGCAAAAGCAAAATCTTAACTGAGCAGAAGTGCAGCTGTAATACTTGACATACAACAACAAAAAAGCAAAGCAGCAGTAAGATAGGGTCTAGCTTTAGCATTAAACAGTTGAGGAGGATCTTGGCAGCACCACAGGTATATCCTTCCAGCAAAAGCTGGCAGGGATGAAGTAAAAGAGTTATTAATCTTTCTGGACTGAAGTTTCATGCTGCCTTTGACAGCTGAGTCTGAACTGTAAAGTTCATCCTCCACTTGTGGCTCAGAGGCTCACAGGTATTTTGTTTGCACAGAACAGTTTAGGCTCTGGCCTCAGCTTACCAAAACTTGTCTGAAACCAAATGCAGGACACCAGTGCTGGTATGTTGAGACTGAAACCTGAGAAACACTAGTGGTGCTCAGTCCAACAGCTTGTGTCTTATGAGGTGTCATCTTCAATCTCAAAGATGAGGTCTCTTTTGTGTCATTTCCTATTTGGATCAGATGCCTTTGCTCATTAATACTGCTTTGATGAGGCTGAGAGCTTCTCTCACTTTTGTAACTTCAGCTGGCAGGTTCCTGACTCTTAAGCAGCTGGTAAAGTGTAACTCTGTATTAACAAGGATTGTTACTGTGATGGGAGATAGGGGGAGGAGGTGCAGTGATACAGCCTTCAGCATCAGTGGCACTTCAGAGCTCAGCTGTCAAGAAATGGTTGTTGGTTTCCATGCCTTATAATAATATAAAAATCAAAGCATTCTGCATCAGTATTTGAGTTACATTTCATGTTGGAATCATCGTGGAAAACATAATGGGTGGCTTTGAGATTTAGAGATTCATGAGACTGCTGAGGTGAGCCCTGTTGATCCTTGTACTCTGTGGACTAGTTGATGACACCAAATAAATATCCAGTACAGGCTGTTGGACCCAAAAATATGGAATTGTGTGGTACTCCCACATGTCTGTGTACAAGCTACACTTTGCTGGACTGAGGTCTTAAGCATTTCCTTTATTTTTTCCTGCAGGCTAGCTTCTTATATTTCATTGAGGTAGTCTTGATCAGGATATATCAGGAAGCCAGTAAATAAGCTGTCTGTCCAGTAGGGATCATAAAAGAGCCCATTTTGTTCTGAATAAAAGATCTGCAGCCATACCTCATCCTCCTGCTTCAGAGAAAGGATGGTTGATCCAGAAGCAACATCGTGGTTCCCAGTGTTGGCATCAAAAGTCTTGATCCGGTACTGCCCGTTGTGGACCAAGCCAATGGCCAAGTGTTTGTTGGCCAAAGTGATATCATAAGTGAAGTAGTAAATACCTGGGATGCTGCATATAAATTTCCCACTGGAAGCATTGTAATGTCCTCCCTCGTTCATCAGGATCCTGTCAAATTTGATGGGCAGCCTTTCCCTTGGGTAACTCTTTGAGACTGCCACAGAGAAGGCAGATTTGGCTTTGTTGGCATTACAGCTGCAGGGCCCTGGCATCCCAGTCTCACCTTTGTTCCCTTTGGGCCCTTTCTTTCCTGGTGCCCCGTTTTTTCCAGGATTACCCTTTAAGCCCTTGGGCCCTCGTGGACCTGCCTTGCCAATAGCTCCTGCTTTCCCTTTTGGTCCTGGCTTGCCAGGGTTTCCTGTTCTGCCTTGTGGTCCTAGAAGAGAAATAACCTTGTAAATTTTTCAGTGAAAGAGGTGGTATGGCAAGTGGAAAAGGGTTGTATTGTTGCAGCAGTATATTTTTCATTTAGGAGGAAAATCTTGCTGGTGAGAATCCCAATGAAATACCACCTGGGGCTGGACATCTGTCAGAATGTCTAACCATGTTGGGTAGGTAGTTGGCATGATAACAATGGAACTGGGAGAAGGACACTCTGTCCCTTTTAAGGACCAAAAGACTGTTTCAATTATCTGACTCACTTGAGAAAAAGGAGTAATTAATTATAAAGCTAGCCAAGAACAAGCTTTAAATTTTGGGGTATTTCAGGAGTGGGACAGGCTTGTGAAGCTTTTGGAACCTAGCTTTGAGCAGATGGAGTACTTTCAACCTCCTGTCTATTTTTTATTTTTTTTTACATTTAACACAAGACTGTTGTTTAAAAAAAAATAATTTTCAAATGCCTAGGTGTAGTAAAAAGCCCATCCTAGCTGGAGGCTGAACCAGTTGCCAACAAGGAAATAGCTGGTGCAGGAATTGCCTTGAGATGGGAAGTGAGTTTGGCTGTCACAGCAATGCTGAAACTGCTGATCAGAGCTGATTACAGTAGGGTCTGATGCAAGACAAATTCTTGGGGATTTATACCCTGTCTCTTGATCTGCTGTAACAAGACTAGATTTAAATGCAGCTGTGGTAGAAACCTTTTGTCTAGATTCCCTGTTTTGGGGGTAGGAGTAGAGGTGATGCAGCTTTGGCACGCTAGTGTTCTGCTGGATCAGGAGTGCACTCTAGTGTGGCAATGGGAAATTGCTGTGTCCTCACCGTAGCTGGTCCTGCTGCTCACTGCGTGTAAGGCTGGAGCTAAAGGAGAGCCCCACCTCGGGATTAAAGAAGGGCTTTGGTTTGCATTGATTTAGTTTGAGCATGGAGAGCAGAGTCTGTCACCCAGCTAAAGCACTCTGCAGAGTAAGTACTGAATTTTTTCACCTGACTTTGTTTTCCCTGAGACCAGGAGTTTGAGACCACTTTGTCTCCTCTAGAGAGTGTATGTCAGAACAGGGAAAATCTCCATAACAAAATGAAGCCAATAGAAATTGCATACAGCATTAAGATGCTGTCAGCAAATAATTCAAGCCTGAACCCCCCTGGCAGGAGCTGGCAACTGTGAGATGTTGGAAAGGGGAGAGGAACTTTCTAGAAGAGTTTCCTATGAGATGTCTGTCCTGGGGCCCGGATTTGAGGTGGCAGGTTGCCCTGAACTGAGCTGTTGCACTCTTGCTTTTACATGTTATCCCTGTTGTGTTAAGAAGCACTTTTCTCTTACCTTCATCCCCATGCTCCCCTTTATCCCCGTCTTTGCCATCCTTGCCATCTTTGCCTGGGAAGCCCATCCTGCCCACTGTCCCTGGAGTCCCAGGGGCGCCAGGGGGTCCAGGTGGCCCGGGGGGTCCTGGCAGGCTGCATGCCAGCTGGGGACCTTCCTGCAGTGCTCCCTTGGCAAAACCCCCGAGGATGTGGTTTGCCACACAGGGCACAGTCCAGAGGAGGAGGACAGCAGAGATCATGGCACAGCCTGTAAAAAGGAGATGAGACATGACTCTGGTGTGGTAGCCAGGATGTGTGGGTATGGTGGTGTCCTCCCTGCTGGGTTTGGCAGGGTTGGGGAACTGCTTGTTTTGGTGTGACATAAATTCAAGGATTTGGGTCACAGAGTTTTCTAGGTCTGACCAATATTTTCTTCAAATTTGTTCTTCTCTGAGTCTATTTGTGGCCATCTCTTGTTTTGTTCCCTGGGCCTCCCTTCCCAAAACACAAATAGTGACTGCAGAGAGGGGCAGAAAGCAAGTAGTTGGACAAGCAGAGTGGAGGAAGGAGAAAGGGTTTTGGTGTAAACTTCCCCAGCAAGATCTGCCCTGGAGTTGGGTCACTGGGGTTTCTTACCAAGCACAAAATGCATCATGTGATGCTGAATTTAGAAGACAGCCTTGTGGAGGGTTTGGGCCAAGGCAGTTCTTACTGTGTTTTGCCTGTCAGTGTGAACTGAACCTCTTAGCTAGCTGAGAATGTCCTGTTCCTTGTCCCAGTTGAGCTGCAGTTTCTGACTGTCCATGGGTAAAGGTGCTCCTGCCATCCCCTCCCTAGAAGTGAATGCCTAGGCTGAGGATTTTTTTCTGTCTTTGCTCTGCCAGTGAGGGAGGTCATGGCCATGGGCACCAGCTCCCCACCAGGGCCAGGACTTGCTGGTGGACACTGAACATGGGCTGAGGGGAGATGGTGGTGGAGTCAGGCTCTTTTCCACTTGCATGAATATGGAAACAAGCTGGTGGGGGGATGAAAGGCATCCCCCAGTGCAATTTTTCTTTCAGCTTCTGTAGCTGGAGTAGCTCTTTGAGAAATGAGACATGAAGCCTAAAACTGCCCCATGCAAATCTGTGGCTGGTTCAGTGTTTGCTCAGTAGCTCTTTGATTAGGAGAGATTGAGCTAAAGCCAAAGGATTTTTTATTACTTTTTTTTTTTTAAAGGAATTAGCCATGTATTGCTTTGATATAACTCCTGCCCCCAGGCTAAGAGGTGCACACTCTTATCTGTTGGAAAAGACTCCTATAAAATTTAGTCTTTTCCCTTATTACAGCTACCCACTGACAGTAGGAGCTCAAATATTTTACGAGAATCACCCATTTGCATGGGCTTACTTACCATATCCCAGGCACAGTCTGAAAATCACTTGGGGTCTCCTGTGGCCCCTGNCCACATCCTGAAAAACTGCTAATGAAATATAGGCAAGGCTTGAAAAGCAAGCAAACTGCCTTTCACATGTTTCTTCACACTTTGATGCTGAAGCAAATTTTTAGCTAAAAATATACACAGTAGAAGATGAGCTGGGATATCCCAGACCTTTCAACCTGTTGGTGGCCTTTTGGTCAGGCAAGGTCCTGCTTGGCATTAAGTCAAATACCAGGAGGCTTTAGCATCTCCCCAGTAGTGTTACGTTTAACTCCTCCTCTGGAAATAAGATGCTCAAAATATTGTATGGATTTCATGTTGGCCTTAGTATTCTTATCCTTGTATTGGCTCCTGAAGGGGGTGGAAATGTGTATTATATGCTCCAAATCCAGTAAGCAGTATGCTACATATTAATGCTGAGTGGGAGCCCCCCCAGTTCTGTGATACCTGTAATTAAGAACAAGCAGGAGTGGGAAATGCAAAGCAGATCTCCAGGCTGGATTGGGCTCTCAGCCATTTTATTCTCCAGCTCTCTTTTGCTTTTCTAACACATAAGTTTATTTGCTGCTAGTGAAAGTTGTTGGTTTAGTGGCCTTTTGAGATGGAAATGACCAATCAGTGTTAATGTGGACAGCTGAATAAAGGCTTCTCAGTTCAGGGAAAGGGAAACAAAATGTTAAGATGCCTATGGAGGGGACATTCCAAGGAAAGCTACATCCCTGCTTGCCAGTAATAACCTCAAATGGGGAAGAAGAGAAATGAGAGATGTCTGGAGGTGGATGACACTAAGTTGTGGCAAGAAAAAATGTCATTTTGTAGCATAACCTGGAAAAAAGCTGGGACTGCTTCATGTAGAGAAGAAATGGGCAAGAGAGAGGGCAGCACCTTTACTTAGTTTCTTACCATACCGTGTTCAGCACATGGGCCCTTCAGCATCAGGAAGACATGGACCTGTTGGAGTGAGTCCAGAGGAGAGCCACAAAGATGATCATAGGCCAGGAGCAACTGCCCTACAAGGGAGAGCTGGGGTTGTTTGGCTTGGAGATGAGAAAGTTCTGGGGGACCTTAAAGGAAGCCTACAGGAAAGATGGGGAGGAACTCTTTGTCAGGGAGTGTAGCGACAGGTAAGAGCTTTAAACTGAAAGAGGATATATTTAGATTAGATATAAAGAAGAAATTATTTATTGTGAGGGTGGTGAGGCACTGGCACATGTTGCCTAAAGAGGCCATGGATGCTCCATCCCTGGAAGTGTTCAAGGGCAGGTTGGATGGGGCTTTGAGCAACCAGGTCTAGTGGAAAGTGTTGCTGGGTGATCTTCACAGCTCCTTCCAACCCAAACCATCCTATGATTCTATTCTGTGGTAAGTACTTCTGTTACCTTCAGACAACTCAGCTGGTTGATTTGATGGGATAAAAAGCAGCAAATACAAAATAGCCTAAGGCTAGGAGGTTAGTAGTGCTGATACTTGGATAGATGAGGAGTACTTGACTACCTGGAACTGTGCTCTGGTGCAGATCCTGAGTCAGTGTTAATTAATGGCTCCACAAGAACATTTCAGCCCACATCACAGCAGTGTGTGTGGGATGCAGAGCACAGTCACATGCACAAAAGGATCTATAAATAACCCCTTAAAGAAATCTCTTTGAAAGAAAACAAACCTCATGCTGTTCCACCTTAAAAGGAAAATTGCTCCTCGATGTAGAACGTGTGATGAGCTCCAAAAAAGCAAATTGGAAACAGATCAGCATCTTTTCTCTCCACAACATGAGCAGCAGGCCTGGCACTGGAGGCCATGCAGCATGATTTCAGCTGAGGTCTTACTTTCTTAATGACATTTTAATGAATGTCTTTGTTAATAGGGTTTTGGAGACTTTCTTGCTGTGATTGATGCCTATTGTGTGGGAGTGTGCACCATGCCCAGGTGGTTACTGGTTGCTGGAGGATGGCTTAGGGAGGGGAGGATATCCTGTATCATCTGACCAAGTGCAGGGAGTGGGCAATGGCTGTAGTTTGTACCTGCCACTGAAATGCAAATGTTCAACTCCTCAGCACCCAAGGAAAACACACCAGTATCTGGCACTGGTTTCATAAGGGAAAAGAAAGGAGACCAACTTCACTTAAGCTAGCTCAGATGTCTGCAGCTTAGGCATGGCTGGCCAGACCTTAGGATGGCCGTGCCCCAGTTGCTCCCCTGCAGAGCCTGGGGCAGCACCAGGATTTGTTTGAGGTGATCAGGTACATTGGTGCTGAGTTTGGGCCACCACAGAGGTGCTCCAGCCCTTCGTGTGTGGACTGCCACAACAACCCTGCTCAGTGTGCCTCCTGCAAGCCCTTGTGTGATGACCCTCATCCCAGCCTTGCTGCTGGTGAACTTCTTGAGCCACTTCACAGTTAAGAAGTCAGACCAGTTCTATAGATTTAGATGCAATAACGTGGTGTTTCTCTAAAAGATTTTGCCTACAATAGTGAGACTCAAGCATGAAGGATCAGTTGTACCTTCTGGTGTTTATAGGGCAGCTGGACTGAAATCCCATGAGAGGGAAAATCCCTGAGAGCTTGCCAGACATAGGGTGGTTTGGTGGCACACACAGTGGCCAGAAGGTGGCTTTTGGCCCAGGAAGCCACCCTGTGCCATGCAGTAGTGGCATGTGCCTGCCTGCCCATGGGGAGGAAAAATGCAGCAGGACAGAGAGGAGAAAAGAGTCTGGGAGGAATTGCTGCTCAGAGGGAGGGATGAGCAGGATGGTCTGGAAGTCCAAGAGGGCACAGCAACAAACAAATGGCTGTGACTTTTTACTCTGTTTCCTTTCAATACTTGAGGCTTTCTTAAACAAAACAACCATCTTCCTACTTCACACTTTCCCAGCATACCTCAAGGTGTCTTAATTAGTCTTCAGAATAATCATTATCCCCATGAGCCTAATTCTCAGCTCTAGTTGATTCCCTGCAGCAACTCTGCAGTGGAAGTACAAGAAGCCCTTGGGCATGCAGGGCTGATATAAAGTGTGCTGTTGGTGACAGCAGCTGAAATGGATTTATTTCATCTCTCTTAGGACCCAGTGAAGTAGTTGTACTAGGTATGAGTTCGGTCTGTTATCTGCTATTGCACAAAGCAATGTCAAAGGAGATAAAGGAGAATGATGAAGCTGTATCACTGTCTCAGCTTTAGGCAGCCAGAGATGCCTGTAGCAAACCTTTCCTAGCCCTGAGCTAAAGCCCTGTTACAGAAGCTGTTGACCACCACAGCACAGGGAGAGGCTGCAATTTCGGCTGTACAAGGTGGGTGCTCCCAACAAAAGTCTGAGGAATATTTCCCTCCTGCAGTGTTTCTTTTAACTGGTGACTATTGCTTTTATGGATTCCTGTGTGGGCAGGGGAAACCTGAGTGCTCAATTATTTAGACCTTATTTGGTAAGTTTTCAAAGTGAAGGTTAAGAGGAGGGAGGAAAAGAAAAGTTAATCTACTCACCACGACTAATCCCTCGAGCGAGATCTTGCCAGGCGCTGGAAGCCTGCCCAATCTTAAGCAGATGTTTTTCTGCAGATTGCTGTCACACACAGAGCCCAAGCCCTGTCCTGCCAGAGCGGTGTCCTTCTGAGGGGTCTACAATGTTGACTTCAGTCTTGCTTCTTTATTAATGTTTTACTCCTTTTTGCGTGGATTGCTAGCTTCCTGCAGCAACTCCAGGTTTTGGCTCAATGTTGCCAAAGGCATATTTTTATTATTGTGTAATGGATCTGAGCCTCTTCCTCTGTCACGTGGCACAGGAAGAAAGTTTTACGCACACATGGCTGGAAAGCTCTTGATGCTTGGGAATCTTTTCCCATTCTCTCCATTGCAGCCTTGGATGAAAGGCTCAGGATTTTCCTGGATAGTTTCTGACCAGTTTGGTCCATCTCTGCTGTAGGTGCTGCCTGGGCAAGCAAAATGTGTAAGGGGGTCAAATTAGGGAACAATTTTGACGCTTGATCCTAAGGGCAGCAAGTCTTGTCCTAAGGGTGGAAACTCACTTCTAAACCAATTTAGACAAACAGGTGATGGCAGATAACTCCAGACTTGAATTAAAGGACAGCAGCAGCTTTGTAAATGCAAACTGTGAGATGAAACTACATATACCTCAGTGCTGCTTCAGGTGGATGCACAAGAGAAAACACAGGGACTTCACAGTGGGTTGGCAGGGTGAGAATGCTTCTGTCTTTGGAATGGATTGGGATTTTGTTTTGAGCTTGCAAAGTATTTGTAAAACTCCTAGCAATTGCTTAAGGTAAGACAGTAAGACCAGGAGCAGTGGCTGGAGCTGGAGTTCGGCTTTAGCTCTGCCAACACAGAAGTGTTGAGTTTCAGTAACTCCCTGTCCTTTCTCTGCTGCAGCAGGTCAGGGTGTTACAGTTCTGAGCAGTGTCGATAGCTTGGCTTATACCAGCCCATTAAACCCAGAATGTGCAAATGCTCTACAACTCTCAAAATTGGCAGTGCTTCCCTAACAGCCCCTGGGGAGATGCAGAGACAGAAAGAAGCATTGAAGAGTTTCCTGATCTTCCCTCCCCACTTTGCAGGATGCTCTGTGAGGATGCTGGGGTTGGTATGGACCAGACTTCTCTTTTTAAGGGAGCAATGGGGAAGAGTTGATGACCCAGACATAGAGCCTGGACCCATGGGTACCTTAGTTTGCAGTGTGGAGGATTATGGGTGATCCATTACCCTGCTGGGAGGGCAACAATGGTCCTGGGGCAATCACCACCCATGCAGAGTGGGTCACTGCTGCTCCTGTCTGCAGCCTGCAGGTCCCTGTTATGGACACATGCTTCCTGCTCTGCCCTGGCCATGATCCTGTGTGGGGCTTGGAGTGTACTCTGGCAGGACTCCAGATCCTGCTCTGCTGCTCTCCAGTCAGTAAATCTGTACTAAGCAGAAAAATGCTGTTAGCTGATTGGTGTTACACTGGAAGTATCATTCCTTAGTCTGCCAGAATCCATCCTTACTGGAGCTGTTGTGTGTTTTTGTTAAGCTTTCCCCTGCACGTGCTGTTGGAACATGGTGGGAATAGATATAATGGAAAAGGCAGCTATGTATACAATTTGCTTTGTGAGCTGAAATCAGTTCAGCTGGTTCTGGGAGGTGTGGGAATGTCTGGCTGAGGAAGCACAGGATTGCATCTGTGCTGCACCTATGGGTCCAACGGAGCTCCTTCAGAGCCAGCACTCTGGCCCCCAGCTTCTTGGCAGCTCAGGGATGTTCTCTGCCATTGAATAACCTCCAGGAGAACAACCCCCCTCCCCAAACCCACACAATCATCACCGTAAATTTTTCTGAGATAAGAGCTGTCTTAGAGAAGCTACCATATGGCTGTAGAGCTCTGGCATGCCTGTGGGGACCTGCCCCCAGCCCCAGTGACCTCCTGGCGTCAGGGTGAGCTCAGGTGGGGACACATTCAGACACAGAATTGCTGACAGAGCCACTCTACTCTGAGGCAGCTCTGATCATTGGTCAAATTTAAATTCTTACTTTTTGTATGGTGTTTGTTTTTTTTTTTCCCTTAAAGTTTGTAGGAGCTCAGCTCTCCTTGAGAGTCTCTCCCAACCAGGGTGTGGGGCTAGAGTCAGCCAAAAGGCTCAAGGCGTTGCATGTGCCTGGGTCTTTCCTCTGGCTGCTTATGAAACCAGATGATAACTTCTCATGGCTTTGCCAGGGAGCCAGTCAGATTGTCCTGGGAAGCCATAGTGGTTTCCTGAGACATGAATGGTGTTAAGAAGAAAGAGCCCTTATGCTTATCCCAAACTTGGCCCGTGGCAGCTGTGCTGGGGCACTGGGGCTTTAGGCTGTGTGTGAAGCAGGCCAGGGTGATTTTGTGTCAGATCCACAGCACGTTGAAGGCAGCAAGAGCCTGACCTAGTTCAGCAGTGTGGGAGAGGCAGTGCTGGGAAGCTCCTGCCAGGGAGATGGAAAATATGTCTGTGCTGCAACACTGAGCTGAGCTCACCCAGGGTCCCAGACAGCTCTGCTGGAGAACATGTTTGGCAGCACACTTGGTTAAATAAACAAACTGCCCCTTCACAGGGAAACAGAGCAGCCTGAGACTCAGTTCTTAGTTCATTTTGTTTCAGCTAGACATTGCAGGGAAGTGTTACAAGAGTTTGTGTCCCTCCTCTGCTGCTCTTTAGCAAAAGTGAGGACTGCTGTGGCTAAAGTAGTTTTCACCACAGATCCCAGGGAAGGCAGCTCACTGCTGCAGCATGGGGAGCTGGCTCGGACTGACATCCACCCTGGTAGACCCGCCAGGACACACATAGGACTGCGGGTGCAGGTCCCCACCAAGGATGGGCTGCTGGGGCCCATGGTGCTTCCTCCTCAGCAACAAAGGTGTCCTGCCTGTGCCACCCCTTGTAGCCCCTGCACCAGCCCAGGAGGTGCTGCCTCACCTGGACTGGGTGCTGCTCGTGACTGGTGTGATCCTGTCCCCTTGCCCATGTCACGTCCCCCGCTGTGCCCCCAGCACAACACACTGTGGCTTTGCATTCTTTAGATGAAGCTTGTTGGGGGAATGCATGGCTCATGTGGCAAGGGAAAAGCGGCAGCATCTGGCACCTACAGAGTAAAAAGTGTAACTTCAGTTCTGCTATGGCATGTGAATGTGCTTGGGATGAGAAATGTGCTTCCAAGGTGAGTGATTGCTGGATCCTGCCCTGGGATGGCAGAAGGGAACGGCATCCTAGAGAGGAAGGGTTTTCCTTGTTGGATATTCAGGCACCAACATGTTTCACCATTACAGATACTGACCTTGCAGCAATGACTTCTAACTGAACAAAGTGACTCAGCAAATCTCACTATAGCTGCAGTGCATCCCCAGGCACTTACACACAGCCTTCCCACTGCACTGGGCAATGGCAGTGGAAGTGTACCTCTCCTCAAAGATCAGTGTAGGTTCTTTGGGGTGGTTTTAGAAGATACATGTGGCGTGGAAAGAGCATTTTTCTACTCAGCAGACCTCCTGGCTTACTGTGGAATGGTGATTTGAGTAATTTTTACTGCTTTGTCTGAAAGGAAATTGGAAAGCTGTGAGCAGTCTTCGGAGAGTGATAGTCCCTCTCCAAAAGCCCCCATAACAATGAGTTAAATCCCTGTTTAAACTTAAAGGATGCCCTTGAGACCATTAGCTCTGCTTAGGAACTGCAGTGCTAACCCATTAAGATAAAAATAAATAGAGCTTATTTTAGGAAGAGGGAAGCAGGAACCAACCCAAGCACCAGTGAGCCACTGCAAACACAATGCAGACATGTTCAGGTTGGGTGTTTTTTTCTGTTGTCTCATGTATCTCCTAATTCAAAGTGAAATTCAGCAATCTTTTTCTTTACTTGCAACAACTGGCTCCTGCTCAGGCCTCTAACAACAGTTAGACAAGAGAAGACTCTTCTGAAAATATCTTCTGTTTTCCAAAATATAAAAACCTTCAGCCCTGCTTCTGGAGTCTGTAGCATCAGCAATCCCAGTGCCTGAGGACACAGGAAGCGTTTGCCTGAGCCAGGAAAGCTAGTGACAAATGTCACTTACTCATGGCACAGTACAGTGCCTCTATCCTTCTGGGCAAAGCAGCATCACCCAGAGACAAGTGGAAAACTACTTAGGTTGCATGTGAGCAGTGACAGTCTGTGCAGATAGTACTAGCTACAGATAAAATCCCCTCTCCTGCTGGTGCTTTCCAAGCACAGAATTTTGCATTAGAGCTGGTATTTCTGTTCCCAGAGAACTGATGATTTGCTAGAAGTGATCTTTCAGCTATTCCTAAAATACTGAGAAAATACTAGTGTATTGGCAGAAGATACCCTGGGGCTCTGTTATATACATACACTGTAGGGTGTTAATGCTTGCAGGAAGTGCTTTGGCTTCTGCACATGCCCAGCATGAGACTGGACTTGATGATCCCACCATGATGATTCTATGATTCTATGACTTGTGAAAACAAGAGGGGACAGCTGAGCAAACTCAGAAGCCAGCTGAAGGCACCAGCTTGGGGCTGTGCAGAATCAGGAGCAAGGCTAACACAAGGAAATGTCTCCTCCACTGGTGCTGCTGTGCCAGCCACCTTGCCAGCAGGGCACTATGGCAGGTGGCTGCAACCTCAGGCCTTGCCCTCCAGCAGCTACTTCCCTGAGGCCCTGTTAGCACACATCACAGCAGCTTGTGAGTAAAATGCAGCAATGGGTTAAAACTCTGCCATGAGGTGGTGTTGGAGGTGAATTTGTAGTTCCAAGCTTTCTATCAAAAATCAACAACGAATGTGCAAATGTGGTAAGGCCTTAAATGCATCTGAAAGAACTCCCACTCATAGGAGCCATGGTGGAAGATTATAGAGCAACAGGCCAAGGACTGGGCTTAGATCCAAATGCTGTGCAGATGAGTGGCTGAGAGGAGGCTGTTTTTAAAATGCTTTGAAATTACTTCTAAGACTTTCTAAGTTGGAAATTCTGGATTTGCTAATCTGCACTGAGAAAACCTTTCTTAAGCAAAGTGAGTGTTCCACTGAGGTCTGAAATGTGCTGGTATTTTGCAGAAGCAAAGATCATTGTTACCTACTACCACAGTAGGGTTCTGGTTTGGTCACTTAAATGTTGTGAACAAATTTGTTTCATGTAAAATAACTAGTTTAAGTTAGAATGATGTTTCTGTCTTTTTATTTGTTGCATCTGGCAAAATAAATGCAAACAGGAGTGCTAACAGAACAACAGAGAGTTTTCTGCACACAGCTCAGGCCACAGTGGTTTGGCCTGAATGTGGAGTAATTACAGTTATACCCAGAAGTGGTATGGAAAACTGCAGTTATTGGGTTGCACTAGGCACCAAACATCCTGTATCTTCTGTGGTTTTTGTTTTCCTAGAAGTTGAACTGCTTTTAATCCCTAGCTAATTTCTAGCATTCCTGCTGTATTCCAATCCTTCCACAGCTTCAAACAATTACACTCCTATAGAACAGTGTAGCTCCTTCATTAAACCACTCAGGAAAGCCCTAAAGATCCAATTACAAAGAAATGTGGAGACAGTAAAAGAACTACCTTCTGGCATGCCTTGAAAGCTAACACAGATTGCTAAACTTTTCAACGAAAAATAAAGGAGAGTATTTAAATGTGTTCTAAAAATGCCAATGTCCTCAAATTGGCTAGTTCAGTTTGCAGACTGAGTGTGCCTCAGTCAAGCAGAACTCAACAGGATGAAAAAAAAATGAGGCAAGCAAAGCAATTTTTGAAAAGGGAGTTGAGAAAATAATTTCTGAGCTTTGCCAAGGGAAAGATTCATAGAAGTTATCCTGACTGTGCTGGGAAGGCTTGTCTTGTATTACAATTTGAGAATTTGACTAGTCTGTGTTACCAGGCTGAGGAATTTACTCTCACCTTACTTCTTTGTGCATGTGAAAACCAGGAGCTCTCACCTTCACCTGCCTCTCGTGCAATATGCTCACTTTCACTGTGTGTTTGACTTTGTCCAAGCTAGCCTACAAACTTCAAACTTTTTAGAAAGCAAAAAAAATTCTTTTGTGCAAAAGGAAGCAGTCTTTGGATATGCACAGTGATATTGCATGCCAAAGCCACTGGGAAGCAGATGGAGGAAAATTAATCCTCATGATCAGATTCACAATGTTCTTTAACATTTAACCTTTCTGATATAAATAGGACAACATGTTTTAAGCTTTATTTGTCCTTTAACTGTTGAGACTGATCCAGATGAGTTCTACTCTGCCTCATTCAGAGGCTCAAGGAACTCTGTTTTGAATAAAGTGCTACTAATTGCTTTTTCCCCTGGAGCTCCCTTTCTGCTTCACCAGAGAGGGAACTGCTCCATCTTCCCTATAGGTTCTCTCTCAGCAGAGCAAGGCAGGGCATGCTGGAAAGTGAGTTACAAGCGTGTCTTCAGTTACTGAAAAACAAATCCATCCACAGAAGTATGTTTATTTGTAACAAACAGATGTCCCTACAGCACAAAATGTTACATTGGCTTCTAAAATACATGCACCTTTAACTCTCTCCTTGTCTTTCTCTTGAACATATGAAAAGAAACCAAGCTGGATTTAGACTAAAGAGTAAACTAGGCAGCACAAAAGTAAGAATNACTGAACAAGAGTTTAAAACTGAAATTTACAGGCTACCTCGACTAGTGAATTACTTGTTCTTTATTTAAATTGCTCTTTTCAGAGGTATTTCTGAATTGCCTGCTTTCTTTATAAAGAATACTCTCTAGGTACTTTTAGAAAGGTATCTAAATAGCTCAAGGAACTGGTAACATGGACCCTTCTGACATCTCATCTTCCCTCAAACTGAACTTGGCACTGACCAAGACAACAGTTGGTATCTTTGCAGCTGGAAGTATGCTGGCCAGAACTTCAGATGTTACAGCCCTCAGAAGAGTAATAGTTCACAGTTCCAATCAGCTAACTCATAATAATCATCCAAGGACAGGTTGCATTCAGGCCATACCAGAGAAACCTCCAGAACACAGTAAATAGTCTCAAGTACAACATGTTATAGAGAGAACATACTGTTAAATTTTCTCCTGGTAACTTTAATTTCCTTCATTGTTCACAAAGCAGAAATTACAATCAGATTCTTAATTTTAAAAAGAAAACCCAGGATTACAGACTCTTCCCTGTCTTATTAATAAAACCATTTAGATATGGTTAGAAAAGCCAGGTAGTTTAAGCAGTTCCAACTGTGAAGTCATGCTGCAAAGTTTTTCACCTATTTCTACAAATTCTAATAGTTGAAGGGGAAAAGGCCCAGTTTAAGGACCTATAAGCACAAAGTAGATGCTGCTTCACATTATCACAAGGTATTAGAGCCTGATGCTTGGTATTATACCATGTAACAGGATTCTGGAAGTTACAAGGGTAAGATGTATACTGTTATCAGACAGAAAACCAAAGAACTCAGATCTTTGCAACTGAAATTTGTGTTAACATCTGCAGAAACAGACTCAGAACTTAAAAGCTCTACACTCAGCTTCTAATTAAAAAGGCTGGACAGCATTTAAGAACTTTATATTAATTTAACCAAAACTGTACAAAGCTAGGAATTTTTACATATCCAAAATACTACGAAGTGATCAAGAAAGAAACTATTTCTCCTTTTAAAGCTATGTGGCAAGCAACAGTAGCTGTATGAAATTTTTTCAATTATTTTTGTTCTACATTGAGTAACACAACCTGACCATTCTAGTAGTCAGGTTTACTGAATGTATTATAACTTTATACATATATTAGTTGGCCAAACAAGCCTAGAATTCCAGCCAGTATCAGATATTTTTTCTCATCCAATGAAGAATTTAGAGTAGGTGTATATATTTTACATATATATTTAATATATATGTGCATATATGTTTGTAAATGATCAGGGGACTGGATACATAACTATTGGACTTATGTACACACTCTTGAAGTACTAGACCGCTTATGTCTGTTGAAAAGTTTTCACTGACTTCTCTGGTGCAAAAAAGGCCACTTAGACATGTGGAAGGTAAACAACTATCTACAGAGTTGTAAACAAGTATGAGAGCCTTGTGTATTGGAATGGTTTTGTTGCCTTAAGGAGAGCTGAAGAAAACTCCAGGTGACTTTAGTAGAGATAAGAAAAAGCTGCTTTAATGAGCCTTAAGCCCCTGGAATACAAAAACACATGCCCCCTCTGTCCCCGGGTCCATTATCTTATAATAATGTCCATCCAATCCCATTGTGCCACTTGT
>VWZO01014400.1:2171-19096 GCA_013396975.1 Bucco capensis
GTATCTGTTACCTGTACAGCCAGTGGCCAAGGTCCAGATTTGGAACCAAAATTTGCATATAGCTTTAGTCCAAAATGTACCCAATTTGCTCCACAGAAGTCAATGTTGGATTTGTACTCAAATGCCAGTTGTTGTTCTTATGTAGATCAAAGTGGAAGAATCAGTAAGAATTTGGATGAAATTTGGAAATAAACCCAAATTGTACACAAAATGACCTTAATGATAAAATATGGGACCTTGAAAGCATCTTAGATACCCTTACTTCATGGTTTCCAAATTGGACCTGGCTAAAACGGCTGTTCATACTGATTGTGATTATAATCAGCATTGTTATAATAGCTCACTGTACCATTTGATGCAATGCACCTCCACAAAGCTGGGTCTAAATTGGATGTGAACAAGTTAATTGTTAAGATTTAGATAAGATATGTTAGTTATATGTTAGTATTATCTTAGTGATTAGGTTTATTATTAATATTTAGTGTGATTCTTACCTATAGAATTATATTCATTATCATTAATATTATTGATTATGTTAGCATTACTTTAATAGTTAAGTTCATCATTAGTATTTGGGATGATTCTTAGATAGAATATATTATAATTGTTTATCTATAGAACATAGGATATAAGTTGTAAGTTAAGTGGTAGAGACTTGACAAAATAAAAGTTTTGTCAAGCTTCTAATGGGGGGAAATGATGCCTAAAGATTTAAGTGTGTTCTGTAGATTTTTAGGACTTTTAGAATTATATGAAGCTTCCTGGAGTGTTCACATATTAACAGCCACTAGGCCTGTCCCTGAGGGACTTTCCCATGCCTCACCAAGGACGTGATGTTTTGAAGAAGCCACCTGCAGATAGCCTGTTGTTTTGTCTTCAGAAGAGGGCCAAGCCCCACGTAGGCTCTCTCCAAGGGGCAGAGCTGAAGGCCACTGGGGGTGGGCCATTGGAAAACCTGGTGCCAGGGTTGGCTATAGATAGCAATATGTTAATTAGCAATAAAATGTATAAAAGGTGTAATCCCTTGGGGCTGGCGCACGCGTCCATGTTGAAGATCTCGAAGGTGTGGAATTCCAATTAAAGGTAACTCTATCTTTCTCCATTAACTCTGCGCCAAGTGCCCATTTTGCAGAATTTTTGACATCAGTGTTGTGCTTGCCCACTTGTGGAACTCATTTTCAAGTTCAGACCTTACCCTTTGCTTATCTCTTGTCTGTCTGTCCACAGCACAGTCACTGAAGTTAATGACTCTTTCTATTTCCTCTGTAGTATCCTCTAGACTGTCTGAGTAGTGTTTATCAGCAATGTGTCAGCCCTGGACTGGCTCATCACATCAAATCATAAAGCCAAAAGAATTAACCACAACTTGTAAACTTTACATAGACAAAATATCTAGATCCTGGCTTTCAAGCTGAAAACACAAAAAACAAGTTTTTGAGTGCCTACATTAGTCACCCAAGGCTTCCCTAGCATTCAGAGAGAGACAGGTACCCTGAAAGAGTAATTCAGGTTGTAGGAGGACTACATTTCTTTCCAGAGTTACTCATCTGCAGGCATAGGAGAGCTTAAGACAACGAGACTCTTAATTTAGGTGCCTCATTAAGTGTGTGTGATGTGGTGAGATGAATTTGGGTGGGAGTGTTCATGCCACTGCAACAACAGAACTCTGGGAGGGTTGGTGCTGTTTTTTCACTAAGGGAAAGACTAGCTCATTATTTGCCCATGAGCCTTTGACCTTATCCCAGTGGCTCTGCTCAAGTCACTAATACCCAAATCCACAAATCCCTTTTCAGTTTAGAAAGAGAGTGGGCATAGAAATGAGTGTACCAAAACGGTTTGGGGGAACCAGAGCAAAGTGGAGAACATAATTTCAAAACAAGCAAGGGATGTGCTTCTTTCTCCTCTTATAAAATTCAGAAGAGAACATCAGAATCTCTGCTATGGGTCTGAAGAATGAGTGTTTAACCAAACATGTCCTCTTGCCTGAGGACAGCTGCAATACACATAGTGCATTTTAAGAAATTATTGCTTTTATTAACTGCCATTATACAGGCCAGTCATGAAAACAATAAAGGACAAGAAAAGACTCAGTCCCTCCCAGCTATCAAGATTCATAACAACCAGCATCACTTTACTAAGCTGTAAAGCAAATAGTTTTCAGCCAGTCAGAAATATCCAGGGTAGGAGCACAATTCACCAAACTCCCAACTTTCAAACATCATATTCTTAACCTTCTGCTCACCTTACAATTTCATGGCAAGTGTTCTTGCCTGGGGAGGGAATGGAAAATTTACATACTGTCTCAAGTTACACTAGTATATACATAGAGTAAGGGAGTCTTTAATACATATTTCTGTGGAAAAAACATTTAAGTTATCCAGAGACTAAGCTACTCCTGAGATTGAAGCTATAGGATCATAACAGTGTAGGTTGGAAAACACCTTGAGAGGTCTTCTACTCCAGTCTCCTGCTTAAAGCAGGATTGTTGCTATCCTAAGGCTCTTCCTAATGGAGAACTACATTAGATCTTCTTAATGAAGCCTAGTGAATCGGTTGCTTTATTTGTGGTGAGAGTGCCCTGTCAGCACCCATCCACCATATACACCACGTGTTTTTAGCAGGGCTACAACTAGCCAGTCACTTCCTAGCCTATGCTTATTCATGGGGTTGTTCTGCCACAGGTGCAAAACTTTGCATTTCTTGTTAAACCATTCAAGCTGTTTAGTCCTCATGTTTAGCAAAGGTCTTCTGAATTGAAGCTCTGCCAATCATCTTGTCAGATGCTTATTCTAATTAAATACCTCCTATGAAAGTGTATATTGACATCTTATTGCACTGCAGCTTTTAGGACATTGCATGTTCTGTAATCATTTCTACCCGTAAAGCTAGCAAAAAAAAAAAAAGCTGGCAAATACAGGAAAGCATTGCAGTGGATTATTTTCTTGTTTGCTTGTTTCCCACTGATTTCAAGCACTGTGGTGGTGCAGAATCAGACCTGCTATACTATATTCAATCACATTCTTAAAAGGTTACATACAAGAATGTCTACATTTACTTGTAATGTATACAAGAAAAAAGATCTCTGGTGTAAAAAGGAGCAAGAACTTACCTTCTCTTGGGAGGGGAAGTCCATAATCATCTAGGCATAGTGTGAAAAGACTTAAAATCATAGAATCACTATGGTTGGAAGAGACCTCTGAGATGATCAAGTCCAACCATCCACATCTTGATGTGACCATAGAACAGATACAACCTCAGGAACTGAGTTTTACCAGTATCTGAAAGTATCAGTGTTCTGGCAGTGTCTGTGTCCTTCTGTCTAGGTAGTTCAATCCTTCATTTCCCTATAATCTGTAAAGATACAACATGCTTTTCGTGTGTGTGTTTGTGTGAGCTTCTCACATAAAGGTCTGGCAGGACTGACTCTCTGTCCTATCATCCTCCATCCCAGAAGCATATACTTCAGTCAGAAAAATGACTAAATATAATAGAAATAAAGGCTTTGCCATGGCTTATTTCTACTCAAATGGTTACTTTTTCACTAGGAATAAACTCCTTTCATCATGCTTGTATCCTGCACCTCAAGTTGGGAAAATCAGAACCCTGTTACTTGTGAGTATCTCTAGGACCCTGTGTCAGCCAGAGAGGAATTTAGAACTGGTTTGTTTGTGTTAGAGCGACCCTGGAATAGATATACACTCCTGCTCTCTGGTGTGAAACCTTGGGAGCAAGAGTCTGAGGAACAGAGTGAACTGGAGTCTAAGACTTTGCTTAAACAGATATTCTGCAAGGTCTAGGATGTTATTTTTAAGACAGTAAAATGCTGTACTTTTCTGTAGTGCTTACTGTAACAGTGGAATTTTACCAAGACCTGCCTACAAGCTTCAGCTAGGGTATAAAAAGAGTTTGTGCTGCTTAATAAAGTGTCTTTGAGCCTTCACATCTGCAGCAAGAAGCTCAAAGTCCTGTCTTAATATACCACAGTTGGACTCAATGATCCCAAGGATCTTTGACTTTGTTTTTGCCTTGCCTTTGTCTTTTGTCTTCAGCTGGCTTTCAGGCTTCTGATCAAGAAATCTCGTGAGTCTGTCTCCCTTAATACACCACAGTTACTCTTGGAAATAGGGTCTCCCTTCAGCCTTAACAGCTTTTCAGATCCTCTTCCTGTCTCTTAAATCACTCCCAGCATCTTCAACAGAGCTGTGTTTGTTTTCCTCCTTCCTTATCTTAAATACACACAGAGTTTCTGTAACCCCTTTCAAATGGACTTTTGAGCTTTTCTTCAGCACTTTGGTTATGAAGTTATCCATTAACATTCTTTGTACTCTGAGGTCTAAGTACCCAATGGTTACACTTAGCACCAGTTCTCCAGCCTCTCTCCCTGACCAGGTTGTTCATTTTCCATAAAATTCTTACAAGTTTAATTTTCTCACTGGAATTTCCATTTGCCTAATGAACATAAGCTCCCTTCCAACTGCCACCTGCTAGCCACAAACAAGGTAAGCCATTATTATGGAGTGTCTAGTTCCCAAGCAAAGCCAAAGTCTCATCTACCTCAGACCCCTCTGGCTTTTGCACTGTGCTGTCTCTGAGAACATGTGAACATGGGTGCATTTTGCAGGACCTTGAGGGTGCTCAGTTTGAAGAAATTGTCAGCACCAGTTAGCTTAGCCTGCAGGTGCCAGCTAGTTGTGAGTTTTGCCAAGTGGCTGTTTAGCAAGATTTACCATTCTCAGTAGGATTTTTATAAGGACTTCTCAATAATGAGAATTAGTTCTGATTTGAGCTTTCAAAGACTAGACACTGGTATAGGTACATCAGTGCAATTTCCAGTGCACAGGAGGAACCAACTCCTTCCAGAGCCTGTCTCTGTTTCAAGGTTCGCCCTACTCCACCAGCGGAAACCAATGATTTGTGAGGCTGTACTCAGAACAGTGGCAGTAGCCACCATCCCCTGGCAGGCACGTTATGTGCAGTCCACAGAGGATAATGCAGCCTCCAAGTCCTCGTCTCTTAAGCTTGCACGGGAACAGCAGATGCTTCTAGTTCAATTCCCCAAATAGATGCCAAGAGCTGGAAAGGGAGTCTCTGTTGCAATTTTGCTTTGTATAAGCTGTGCTGGCAAGAGTGTTTCTGTTAGCTCGACTGTGTCTGCACGGTGGCTGCTGTTGGCACAGATCTTCCGTATTGAAACGCATGCCTCTACCCCAGCCAACATTCCTGCTGCAGTCAACATTTCTAGGGTAAACCTAGCTTACTAGCTCTCAGCTGGCTGTGATCATACACAAGCAGTGTCTGTGTCCTCTTTGGTTAAAGATCTGTTCTGGAGCATGATGTTTTAGCAATGGCTCACTGGTAATACTTATCCAGGCATGGAAATTCTTTTAAGTTTTTTCGTCTTTCAACCTAAAAAAATGCTGTCAGAGTAATGGTAGATTTACACTCATGACATCGCTACCTTTCCCATGATTCCTGCCTCAGCAGGAACTCTCCCTGGACCTCAGATTGAATGGGAATTTTGGAGGATAGTTAATTTTAAAGCAAAACCACTCAAAAATATCCATCTTCAACCAAACAATAGAGGTTTAGCACCATCTGTCACAGTCCAGCCAGCTTCCAACTGCATCTGAGCATGCCTGAGAAAGAGTTGTGCTGAGAGAGAGCTACTGTCACATGGTATGGTATGGCTAGGCTTTGCGAANCAGCTAAGGAAAATGAAATACACAGAAAATCTTTGTTCCTCACCTCCCACAGATTCCACCATGATAAATTCTTCCAGAAAATTAACTAAAGTTCATTGTGTCTTGAATTCTATATTTGGCTGCAATTCTTTATGCTTACATGCTCTGAAAGTGCCACAGGAAAGAAAAGTGTTATAAATTGTTGCATGTTAGATTGCAGGAAACATTTCTTCCCAAGACAATAACAATTACACTTACTTGAGCTTAATCAGGCTATCTCCTACAGCCTGCCTTAACAGAAAATCTTCCTGAGGTTAACCAAATATTACAATAAGACGAAGTATGTGGTGCAGTGATTGCTATGGACAGTCAATGTGATCATGCCCAGTTATCTTAAGTTCACCTCAGAGGACAAGGAGATAGATCCATCAGACAGCAGCAACCTCTAGCACAGGGTAGGAAAGCTTGAAGACTCTGTGTGTTAGAAGGTCTCTAGCTGCTCCACTTGTGCTGGCCAGATCAGGCCTCATAGGTTCTCTCCAAGTGGAGAAGGTAGTTTTGGTGGTAAGGCTTTACACCTAGTGCAGGAGAGTAGTAAGAGCCACTCTGAGGATTCAGCCTAATCTGTGATTTATGACTGTTTCATGTCGTTGCTGATGGGCTACCACTAAGTTCACAGGTGCCAGCAGATAGGAAGACCTTATGCTGAAGAGTAAGCACAGTTGCTGAATGTCAACAATAGCCAGAGAAAATAGAAAGGAATCTGTCCCTTTAACTCTTAGGATGTAAGACATTAACTTACTTGAGGCAATTTTGCTTTATACTCCCAGAAGCCTCTCAGCTTTTTCTTTTTTGATAGTCCTTTAAGCCCTGCCTAGTGATAACATGCATAACACTGTTCACCTAATTCTGGCTGGGATTTAGGTTTTTTACTCCTCCCAGGCTTGGATGTCTTTCCACAGGCTTCCAGAGCTAGGTTGCCAGCGCAAGCTCCCCCACAGCTGCCTGTGAGGAACTTCTTTCTAATGTCTTCGTGGTGAGGAACTTCTTTCTAATGTCCANTCAGCGCAAGCTCCCCCACAGCTGCCTGTCTGGGCAGGGGTGCTCACATCTGTCTCAGACACACTGCTTGTTCTGTTTTCCAAACCATGGCCAAGTAACTACTCACCTGCTCAGCTCTGACCTCCCTTCCATTTCTTCCACACCTACGGACTACATTTGGTATCTTGTTCTTCTTTCCTTGGCAATATCCACCAGCTGCCAGTGCCTCAAGGTCTCCCTATCTCAGAGGTACCTATGGCTTGCTCGGCTGCCACTAGGACCCTGGGGCACCTTGCCCTCCAGGAAAACTGGTTCTTATCATTGTTTTAACAGGTTTCATGATTTCTGTCATTGTATGGGGCAAGAGGAAGAACTCCAGCTACTTGGGCATCCCCAGCACCCACCTCCAGCATGAGCCACATGGGTGGATGAGACACATGGGTAGGACATACCTGAAAGAAGGTAGAGGACACACTTAGGAGGACACTGCTGGAGACACAGTCTTAGGAGCTATTGTTCTGTGAAAGAGAAAGTACCTCACAAGGATTGTGGTGGTGTGTCACCCACGCCAGGGCAGGGACACCCCTGCAGTTGGTGAACAGAGGAAAACAAGTAAGAAGGGAGGAGCAGCTTCTCAGCCACCAGCACCCCAAGGCCTTTTCTNCAAGGTAGTCACACTCACTTGTTGCAGGGTGATGGAGGAACAGCCCACCTCTCTGACTAGGAAGGTATTTTAGTGTGTACAAAGAATAGTATCACCATGTACAGCACTGCCTCATTTTATGTGGAAAATGAGGAAATAGTTATGCAAACCAGTGCATATGGAAAACATCATCCCTATACCTTGGCTAGCTTAAATCTCATCGCCTCTCCAAGGATTATTTTCCTATAGAGTTTCAGTCTTTTTTTTTTCTCCCATCCATTTCAGCACTGAACCTGTTCAAACCAGTCTATCACTTCTTTTTTCCTTCAGATGAAGAAAGAATATTTTTCCTTGTCTACAAGAATAGCTGCATTTTGTTACTTACACGTTTAAATTAAATTAATCCAGGGCAGAATCCTGGTCTGGAAAGCTTCAGCTCAGAGGCTGAAGTTTCAGCAGGTAATTAGCATCTGAAAATAGAGATGTTGAACAGGAACAGTTTAACTGTGGTATTCCAAATACTCATTGCAATGAAGAATGAGGGGAAGAAGCACTACATTCCAGGCTGATTATAGGTATCTACTGGGATGGGGGAAACCTGGATGTATGTAGAGGCATAGAAACAAGAGGCTGTGAAGCAGCCACCGAGAGAGGTATCTCAGGTTCTTGTCAACATCAAGTTGAGTATAGCAACTCAACTAGTAATAGCATTCCCTGGCAGTCAAAAGGCCAGCCATGTCCTGGGGTGCATCAGGCACTGCATTGCTAGCTGATCAAGGGAAGTGATAGTCCCACTCTGCTCTGGCCTCACCTTGAATATTGCATGCAGTTTTGAGTGCCACAATATAAAAAGGCTACTAGAGATTGTCCAAAGATGGTGAAGGGTCTAGAAGGGAATTCCTATGAGGAGAGGCTAAAGTCACTTGGTTTGTTCAGCCTGGGGAAGAGAAGACTGAATGGAGATGCTCATTGTGGTATGTAGCTGCTTCATGAGGGGAAGCGAAGGGGCAGGAGCTGATCTCTTTTCTCTGGTGACCAGGGACAGGACCTGAGGGAATAGCATAAACCTGTACCAGGGGAGGTTTAAGTTAGATATTAGGAAAAGGTTGGTCAAGCACTGGTACAGACTCCCCAAGAAAAGTTAAACCAACTGCTCTTGAATTCAATATATTTTCTTGCTGAATAAGGAAGTGGAAATACTGCACTTACAGCACGGACAGACAGGTGCAAAGCATCTGTCTGCTTCAGGTTTCTGGCTACGATGCTGTGACGCTTTGTCTATGAGCCTCCATCAGCTCCTCATTCACTGCAACACTAAGTCTCTCTCTGGGCAATAGGCTAGGGGCAAGCACATGGCCACACACCCTGTCTTCATTGACCTTGCTGGTGGGGTGCCATTGTTTTTGCCTGACCATATCCTCACACAATACGCAAAATTTGGCGTTCACTGCTCAACCCTCCTTCTTTCTCCCCATAAACCCCAGTAACAGTGGGAATACTTTCACTTCAGAGAGAAGTATTTCTTTTTCCCTCAGACTTCTACAATATAATGAATGTCTAAAGCAACCACAGTTAGACCAAATAGCAGTAGATTTTCAGAGAATTAGTTCAGGTGTTTTGAAGCTGAGTACCTTGTAAATCTTCTTGAAACGCTACGGATTTATTCCTAATATTGGTTCCCGAGAATCACACCTTCAACCTCCAAAGGACAAAAATGTCTTTTTTATTAGGGGATTTAACTACTGCTTAGATTCATTAGCAAAGGTAATTATGGCCTAATTAGTCTTCTAATTTCTATGTTATCTCTTGTAGAAATATGCCCTCAGAAATTAGTAAAATAGTTTATAATACATGCAAATCATGATAACCTTTGTCTTTAATTATACATGTGATGGGGAAACAAATTGGAAAATGAGGGATATTTGGAAGGGCCAAAATATGTAAATCAAAAAAAGATGTGAATATTACCATTAATCAACAAAAAACCCGTAGTTTTGAGTATATGGAAGAATATTTGTTTCCTGTAGCAGAAATGTCAGGTGGCTTCACTTCTTTTAGAGCTTCTTATTGCAACAGAACTGGTTCATAAATGTAATGACAACTGAGGTTTTGGCTGGTCTGAAATGGGACATCTAATGTTAGGATAAAAATATGGAAAACTTGTTTGTAGAATAGAAGGCGAACTATAAATAAACTTGTGAAATATAATAGCAGTTTCCAAATGAAATTTTCTTAATTTCAAAATTTCCTGCTTGCAGAAATCATGTCACTGAAGTTTCTTCTGTGCTTAAAAAACAGATTGGGCCTGTGGATCTTTTAGCAACTTTTCAGGGTGTTTTTTTCCCTTTCTGTGTATTTAATGGGCAATAACGGAAAAAAAATAGGAATTTCCCGGGCATTTATTTCTATTCTGGAAAAGAGTATTTTGTATGAAACACTGTCAAATTCTATCCATGCTTTAAACATTGCAGTGTAGTGTGACTCTGCAAAGCACAGTAAGGGAGGAAGAAAATAAATTATAGCTGTTCTATAAAGTTGCCAGAAGGGAGTAATTTAAAAACATCTTATTTCACATAAAGACATCACTTAGCAAAAATTAAGGTACTATAGCTATCCATTGTTTTTAGCATAAATATTTGAAAGGATAAGCATTTTCTGGGTTGCTTGCTTTCTGACTACAGGAGAATTCACATGTAGATTTGGAATTTGGATGAAAACCATGATTTTGTTTAATCATGGGTTTTATTACGGGGTCTTATTTGATTTTTTTCGTATTATTAGACAAAAGTTGACAAATAGCAACATGTAATTGCACTTGTACAATTCCAGATCAGTAAGTACCTCACTGGACACTTGTCGTCAGTGGCAGAGGCCACTAACAGACTGCAATGGGAACAGGGGAAGCTGATACACATGCTCTGCCCTTCTCAGCCTGACAGGTTTGCCAGAACTTGTGTGACAGTTCTTTCCGTGTTCTCTTTACTTTGTGCCTGACCCTGGAATTGCACCTATAATGCCTTTTCTAGGCTGGTCCCACAGGTAAGCTACACATTCCATCAAATATATGAAGAGAATCCACACCAGATTTTCGGGTATTTTAGGAAACTTGAGTTACAATTTAACTAGATGTTCAAGGGCACAGTGAAATCCAGCATGCCATCTATGCAGAAGCTTTCAGAAACCAGAGAGACACCTTGGTTCTTCAGCTCTAGCCCACAGAGAGGCTTCTGTAACTTAATGCAGAGGGACATCTGCTGTCCCCAGGAAGAGCACACTGTCCTCTCTTAGTACATCCTGCTGCTATCCTTGGTCACAGTCTCACCCATAGAAAAATTAGGCCAACATGTTCCAGCAAAGTGGCAGTGCTTTGCTTGGGTACAACCTATTTTCTTCCATAAAACAGTTCTCAAGGAGACTTCATTGTGTNCTAGTAAATGGATTAGAGTTGACGGAGGGTTGGACTTGATGATCTCGGAGGTCTTTCCGGCCCGATCGATTCTGTGATTCTGTGTAACAAGCTGCCAGTTATTTTCAAGTGAAAATACATCAATAGCTGATGCAGTTCAGTATTTCAAATCAGCATGTGTTTAAACTATAGGAAAAAGGCTCAAATATTCAAAATTTCTCCTTGGTACCTTGAGTCTGATGTGTTGCTGGAGAGAGTGGTGACCACACCAGTCATGAGTTGGAGAGGACACCTTAAAGCAGAGCACAGAAAAAAACCCTTACCTACATGGCTAACAAATACAGTGTATGATGAAAGAATCTCATTTGCACTATCCTTTGGCATTCAAACACAAAAAGATAATAGCTGATATTTTTCTTTTGAAATAAGAAGTCTTGTACTGAAAACCTCTTCAGAGTTCGAACTTCAGAGTTCGTTGCATTTCTTTCTGGGGCTTTATTTCAGCAATGGATTTGGTGTAATAAATATCATGTGAATCTCTCAATTTACATAGTATCAGGACATCTAATTTAGGCATCTGAAAATATTAACAATTATATTTTTTTCTAATGATGTGTTCATGTGAGGAGAAATCCCAGCCTTTCAGCAACTGGCAGTCAGGATCCTGGCATAGCTAGGACTGGAATGCCATAACATCTCCTAATCTTCTTAAGAGAACTAACCACTCAGCAGGATGTGCCTTAAAGCTTGTTCTTAATTTTTTAATATATTTTATTAAATAGGGAATTGGGGAATCAAAGCATATTCATACATTTGTTACTGTCTCTGTCAACAGGACAAAACCAGGCCAGCTACACAGAATAAATTAAACATGAGCCAGTTGAACCAGTTATTAAAAACAGTATTCTGTATAGACATAGATCTTTCATGATGACAAAATATTCAAAAGATCTTCTAATTGTCTGTGAAATTACAATATTTGCTGAATAATTTGAACAATTAAATTTCCCATAAGATACTACAAATGGTTTCAACCATCTTCTTGTTTGGCTGGTAATTTAATTAATCTCATTGATTTTGCTATTGGAACTTCAAATGACAACAAATTTAAGCAAAAACAACCTGTGCCTTGTATAAGTGCTTGCAATAATGAAAAGATACTGTTAAAATTGGGAAGCCTTCAACATAGCCTCATAAATAGCTGGTAACTTTCTGAATATTTACAGCCATCAAACCTGAGCAGCACTAGCCTAGAAGGAAAAGGTATTTTTTCTTTCAACAGGTATATTAACATGCCCTATGACAAAGAGAAAATATGGGTAGACCACTGGAAGTGCCCACAGACCACAGTGGGCCTTGATTGGGGCCTCCACTGATAATGCCCAAATGCAGCAATGGACCTTGCCAGGGTAGATGTCCTGCCCATTTCCAGCTGCACAGCCGGGGGCCAGACCTCACTTTCTCCTTCTACAGAAGAGTCACTGAGGAAGTGGTGCACATGCACAGTGCTGCAGACATTGCTAGAAGCCATCACCCTGCAGTTCACCATGCATTTGAAATGCTATCACTACTCATGGCCTTGTCTGTTTCAAGAAGACTATGTGTGCCACATGTTTAAACACTTAAGTGGGAAGGGTTTTATGCAGATGCAATCTATCTACAAATGAAGCCACAATCTAGAAGATAACTTTTGTACTTATTAAATAAGAATCAAATGAGAAAGGTAATCATCCATCCCTTGTGGACTTCATTTGACCTTCATCTAACATATTTCCATGGATGTATAATTGAGCAAGCCCAAATTTGACCACACACCATAAATTATGAAAACATGCAGTGCAGCTAAGAATGATATGAACAGATATGGATGACATTTAATAGAACAGTTAATTGTCATATTGTTCTTGGGTTTTATTGAAAATCACCAGGTGGGCTCTGCAAAATATGTGCTGTTGGGAATCTGTTCAGGGTTTTTATCAAAGCTTCTTTGCAATTAGTGGCAAATTACTGTTCATTCCTCTGGAATTCCTTGAAATAAGATCACCCTGATTTCAGCCTAATACTATTCATGGCCTCACAATGCACAGCTCTATGGGAAACGCATTTTAATAATAAATGAAATAGCAAGTGTTTGTGCAGCAAGCAGCAGTGATAAAAAGTTAGTGCCATTCAACAGCATTTTCACCATCAAGGAACTTGCTTTGCCAACCTTAATCTTTACTGCTCCTTGTGAAGTTTATCTGAGTAAATGCAGTGAGTACTAATCTGTGCAGCCGGGGCTGGTGGGCCACACCCTGATCAGGGCAGCTCCAGCACGGCGAGGTCCTGCAGCTCACTCCAGCATCACAGACGTAGGCTCAGATGGATGGAGGTGCTGTTCAAGTATGCTGCTTTTTATTTTGTTCAAGTACTTCACAGTCCTATGGGTTAATTATTACTCTCTTTTTTTCTGGCCAGTGAAGGCACACACATGGGAGTTGCTTGACAGAGGCCAGGGTGCTGGAGCTGAGCTGGGAGCCAGGAGTTTGGGGACCATATCAGCCTCCTCTCCCGTTGGGCTTGCAAACATCCCACTATAAGCACAGCAGCTTCCAGGCTGCTACCCCATTGCATCTCAGAAAGAGGAAATCTTTGGGTGACGTGGGAGAAACCTGACTTGGGAAGTCAAAGTCCCATATGGACGTGCAAGTATGGGACCTGGCTGGTGCAGCCTGGCCAGGCTACAGCAGGTGAAGATCCTCACTGGAGATGTGATGGAGCCCAGCTGCAGCTCCACTCCATCTTTGCCTCTTCCTTCCCACCTTTTCTATCAAGGAAAAAAGGTGTGGGAGAAAGAAAGCAGAGACATCTGTCTGGACCTTATTCCTAAGGGAAGTTTTCCATCTGTGTGCCATCCATTGCCACACGCTCTCTTCTTTCCAAGGGAACACTGCAAAGTCACTACAGTGTGAGAGAAAATTAGAATTAAATGTTCCTCTATTGCAGAACTGCACAAAGTCTTGATGCAGCAACACCTACCTCATCCTCAAGCACAGTGTTGATGAGCTATAAGGGTATGCTTATAGAAAAATAGATTATTATTAGCTACATCATTGGGGAAAAAGATAGCATTAGAAGTAGTATAAATAGCTGGGGATTTTTCCAAAGCCATGAGATGTAAGGCAAAGAAAATTATCCATGAGGGAAACAGATGAAGTAATGTCACCACTTCCATGGTTGCTCCTAACAGCATAATTGTCCATAGCATGAACAATGGGAAAACATTAATTGCAACTGAAAAATATTTTCAAGTCATTTATGCAGCAGAAAAGCCTCTAACTTCTACAACAGCCAGAGTGAAGGTGTGCAATGATTTTAAAGACAAAGACATTACTAACTGTTCCTTGGAATGGATGGGATGCGTACTGTTTCTTTTCCTCTAATAATAAAATAAGTTACTAATTTGATTAATGAAGAACCTTTAAAAAGTAAAAATGCAGCATGGAAATCTTGATTAGCAATCATTGCTACCCGAAGTTAATGATTGTTAATGATTAATTAAAAATTGCTCAAATGAGTTCCTGCAGCAATTGGATTAAATCACATAGGAAATTACTGTGCCATGGTACACTAGACAAATGATTCCCCTAGTGTGTATTTATAGAGTAAATTGCACAGAGGAAGCAGTAGAACAATTATCAAAACTAATCACTCCTTGGGAACCTGGGATCTTGTTTGCCTTTTATCTGGGGTTGTGAAATGGATAGATAATACCTATGAATAGGCATATCACCAGTGGCAAGACTTAGCATCTGGTGATGGATGCTCACCCAGAGTGCCTGCCTCACAAGAACAGCATGTGCTTTTCATGCTCTGCCTTCTAGTTTTCAAGGGAAGTATAAAAAATTGTGGAGACTGTTTTCTTCAGTGATCAGTGTCAGGGATTGTAATGACGGCTTTGTTTCTCTTTAAGGGATTTATCCAGCAGAGAAAAGCAGCTCTGTGACCACTGGTTTCAAGGAGCACTACAGACCTATTTGCATTCATCCCACTTCAGGATCAGTTCTCAGTCATTTGTTTTTCTTAGGTGTCCTTGCCACAAAGTGAGGATGGAAACTGCTTTAGATTATGTTGAAAAGAAAATGATGCAAGGGTAAAGAGGAAAAATGATGCAGTTATAAGAAAATTATTTGAAACAGCAATAAAATGTTAATAGTCTAATGAAAAGGGGAGATGGGATACAAACTTACAAAACTTGTCACATGGTTGCACTTTAAGAAAAGAATTTATTTTTAAGTGAATGGATGATTCACATGGAAAAATATGTTCGAAGTGTTCATCGTCCGTGGGAGATGCAACATGCATAATATGGCTTTGGAGAGAACAGTTCAGCTTTGTAATGAAGATGTGGGCTTCGGTGGTAAGAAAAGTCCACATTACTTTAAAAATCTGTCAAGGTTCCAGAAATAAAACTTTCTTTCATGGAAAAATATAGCATCATTATTCCCAAGATGTTATTATGACTCGATCTTGTCATGCATTGAAATCTGCAGTTAGTTATCCATGCTACTGGCTCATTTGATAGTCTCCTTGAAAGATACCATCCCATCCATTTTATAACAGTGTAGTAACACAGTGTAATCATCTTCCCTTTCACAATATATGAGGATCATAACACTTCACTGGTGAAAAGTATTAACATCCTAAAACTCTCATTGTTCCTTCTGGGTTATAAACCCCTTACCTACATCTGCTGTTGTACTTACTTTCCCTGCCTTCTTGCATCCACTTATTCAACAGGGAAATCTACTGGCAAATGAGTTTCTTACTCAAGAAGTATTTTTTTAAATAGCCTTCTCTAACAAAAATTGTAAAAGGATGTAATTTATCACTTAGGTTGCTTATTTTTTAAAACATTGTAAATTAAGTAATTTGCAGTAGCAGAACTACAGTTATTGCTTGTAGAGCATAAGATGGGCCAATCTAAATGCCCATTCCTAAATGTGTTACTATCTGGAACCAGAATTTTTCAGTATTTGTAATTAAAACCCGTTACAAGTACTTAGAGAAATTAGTAGACATATCTGAAACAAATAGTTGAGCTGGGGGGAAAAAAAAAAAAAGAGAGGTAATCTGTTCTTGAAAAACAGCCATTACCACACCCATTATTCCTGCATTTCAGGTCTGCCAGAGTGCAGGACAAAAGAAAGTAACCTGTTTAATTCATTAAGAAACAAAGTAAAGATGAAGCATTCTTTCTGCTCTTTGATCCTAACTTCCTGAGGAGTGATGTTTGTAAGTCAGAGCAAAAAAAAGGCCATATGCCTCTCATCCCATGTGGAAAATGTAATACATATCCCCAGAAAAATAAGATGCTAGGAAATCTTCAAGCAGGAGAATGCATCCATTGCTGGTACCCTGGGGCAGTTGCTATATTCCTTCAACATTACTTTCCTGTAAAAAGATATAAAGAATGAACACTTGCAATTTGTCATGAATTGACCCAGGCTGCAGTTTTGTACTTCAAACCACACCATTTTATATATATATAGCCAAATATCATCACCATCATCATGGCTAGGCTTTGTGAACGAAGATCTGGGGAGGGCTCTACCCATGCTTTTTACAAGCACACTGATGGCTGCAAAGGCCAATACAAGATAGATAAGAGCAGTTGCCAAAGGCCCAGCAGAAGGACTCCTCAGGAGGTATAATCTGCAAGACGCGATTCTTTCTACACTGTCTTTTCTCCTCCAGAGTGATCCTGCGTGCCTGCTCAAAAACATCAGCTGCATTAAAAATAGTGTGTGTGCAGACCTTACGATTGGAGGCCAGAGGAGAGCAGTTCAGGGGAGCAATATGGCCAAGGCTGAGCTGTTGTTTCAGGGAGTCCTTGTATCTCCTCTTTGGGGCTCCTCTCTTGCCACAGCCAGGGGCAAGTTCACCATAAAGCATGATCTTAGGCAGGCAGTAGTTCTTCATCCTGGAGATGTGACCTGCCCAATGCAGCTGCATTCTCAGTAGCATGGCCTCAAGGCTTGGAATTGCTGCTTGTTCTAGGACAAATGTATTAGTCACATAATCTCACCAATGGATGTTTAGGATTGTACGGAGAGAGCGTTGATGGAAGCGCTCCAAGAGTCTCAGGTGGTGGAGATAGGTGACCCATGAAGCC
>VWZO01014401.1:0-10445 GCA_013396975.1 Bucco capensis
TCTCAGTGTAGTCTAACAATTTCTTACAGCTGGCAGATGCTAAGATCTGCTTATTTGTAATGCCCTGCACCTGTTTCTTCCCCAAATTGGTAAAAACCAGCAGGAATCAAGATCTTCTTATAGAGTTGCAAATGCACACCGACTTATCTACTAAATTAATTATATCTTTTAATCTTAAGGCATTCTCTCAGCTCTTTGGAGTACACTATTGCTGGTCATTCTCATTGAGGACAATTCCTTTGCAATCAAACCCAACTTGGACAAAGCACACTGTAACAAACCCCAGTCTAACATGTGGTTGATTCTTGCTTCAAACTGACCTTGGCTGTGCTTAGATACACTTTTGTTTTGCATTCTATCTTGTGTGTTTTCAGCAGTAATTCACCATCATATTCTTTTCAGGTGTAACCAGCTCCGTGTATTCAAGTTTAAATCATGTTCCTATTGTACCATCCCAAATCATTCCATTTGGCCTCTTTCTTCAGAAAACTCCTTTCTCTTCTTTCTTCAGCCTTGTACAACACAGCTACTCACACTTCATGAGAAGCCATTGGCACTTGCTTGGGGAGTTCCTTGCTTACAGTTACTTGTTCCTAGCACAAACTCTGCCACCACCTGCCCTTAGAGAAATGGAGGTGGAATAGGGCAGAATCTATGGTCACTTCCAGGGAAAGGTGAAAAAGTAAAGATCCATACTAGAAATAGGAGGAAAAACACAAAATCTGCAGACATTGACAGGGTGCAAAAGGAGAACAGGATTGGCAATGGGGCTTGGAATTTAAGTATTTCAGCTAGTCAAAATTCACAAGGGTTTTTTTTGTTTGTTTTCTTTCAGTTTTTATTTTTAAATGAGAAAATTATACCCTTATGTAATCTTACATTGTCATGTGAAAGTTTCCTAGCTTTTCCCTCTATTATTATTAAAAAAAAAGCATACGTAAACTTTGCAACAGACATGGAAAAATCATTTTTAACTGTGGTACTTTCCCCTTTCATGAGAATCTGTCTTTCTTGAGCCTATTTTCTATGGCAAAAAAGGAAAAAATGGGAAAGAAAGAGAAGAAAATGGTAGCTGGAAAAGCAAAACCACAGAGTTTATTTCTGGAGGGGGAAAATGTAAGCAAAACTTGTGGATTTCTATCGAATGAAACAAAGATATTCTCCTTTAAAAATGGTTGATCCTGTACCTCATGAAATCATTGTTTTCATGTTTGAACCAGACTGAACTTCTCATGATTCTAGAGTAAGTGTGTTTGTTTGCAGATGTGTGAGGAGAGAGGGGGAGATTGCATTTTATGGGCATCCTTTTTTATGTCAATATATTTTTTAATCCCCGTAAGAAAGTACTCAGTGAGCTTACTTACTATTGAACAGGACACATTTTATATTGGTGATTTCTTAGAAACTTGAATGAACTTTAATTATAGATTTAGCAGGACCTTAGGACCAAGTGAGTACTCATTCATATCATTAAGCATTTTTAATATTGTCACTGGCAGACTGGCAGATGTCAGTGTGCCTAAGGCATCAGATTTTTGTCCTTCTCTGATATATCATATCCTATTATTTAAATGTGTATGAATCATTTGCTGTTATACTCTCAAGGGACAGGGTTAGGTAAATATTTGTGATTTTAGTGTTGGATCTATGTGTTTAACACTATAATCATCTTGACAATCCATTTGCTTTTACTTTAGAACTGCTATATATTCTCACATGTAAATAAATAGGTATCAACTTACATTATATGTGCTAAATGGTGTACTCACAACTTTGGTTTTGTATCTCTGACTGCTGTACTTGCCATCTGTCTGCTAAAATATCCCTTTATTGTTGACAGAGTCGAATAACCTCATAAAAATGGAACTGAAGGAACCTCCTTGAAAAATGGATTTTTTCTTTTCCTCTATTATCTCTCTCTCAAGATAATGCTGGCTTAATGCTCTGATGTCCAACATTTAGATCTAGTCTAGTAAGCTTTTAAATTCAGACATCTCACAATACTGCTGAATTGGACATCAAGATTTCATAGCAGATGAGATAAATAAAACTTATTCTCACCATTTCCAAGGAGCACTAGCACTCCTAGAGTTTTAAATAATAACCTTCATAAGCATATACACTTTTGCAATGTGTTAAATATGATGTATCTTCTCCCTGGATGCCTCATCAAATTGAATGCATGCTGCTAAAGAAGTCTGGCTATAAGAATGAGGCAGCATGGAAAGGAGTGACAATAAAACAAATAAACTAATCTTCTACAGTTGCTGCAGAACAGGCTCTTATATAGTCTATCTACTTCTATGATAGAGTTTTACAAGCACTAATTGCAGATTTAAACAAACGAGCTCCATACCCTCCCAAATGACTCTCCATTTGTATAACTTGTATCCAAGAGAGCTGTTCTGATATCTGCTTTTTACTTCACCATTCAAAGCAAGAAAAGAGAAGCTGCCAGTCCATGCACCCAATACAGTTACAGAGCCCAGCAGAAATTACCATTATAGTGTCCCATGTCTAGAGCTTTCACTGAGAGCTCCCTTCATCCACTAAATGAAGATGAATGCTTATTAGGAAGAAAAAGGCTTGCTGTGATCAACTTCCCCAAAATAATCAGAGTGAGGCACGCAACCTGAACATTAGGGCTCTTAATGGCTGCTTTGGAGGGAACTGAGGGAGCCTAAGGATCCTTGGCTGCTTGCACTGAGTCATAAGTTTTTAAACAAGGCCCTAAGTCAGAGCTATCAGTCCAGTGGGGCTGTTTTCCTGGCTCATGATAAGCCTGTCTCTTTCTCTCCCAATCCTGGGCCTGTGATTTAACATAGCAATGACAGCAATTGCTAGCCCCCAAAACATCCTCAGCAACTCTCATCTAACACAGATCACTTATTCTTTGTAAAAGATGAGTGAGTCATGCAAGTAACAGAGAGCACATTAAGAGTACATTGTTAAAGTGTGCTTTAATTAGTTATGTGGCATATAATGATGTGGGGTCAAATAATAATTTAATTTTTGTACACTATCCTTTTTTTGTACATTAGGAGCAGACCACCCTCTGTGATGAAGGATCTCTCAATAACATACAGGATACTTAGTGGAGAACATGAGGAAATTCATTATTCCTTTTCCACAATAGCTCTTTACGTGTTTGTAAAAGTCTTTTTGTGTGTGTTATATAAGTGACTTTGAAATCTGTCGCCCAAACCTTTGTAAAATATCATTGGGAAAAAGAAAACACATGCAAACCCCATGCCATAAAATTAAATGAGCTTTTTTAGACAAAGTATAGCTATTAATTTTTACTTCTACATCATAAAAGCCTGAGGCTATCCCTTTATATATCTCTAAGCATAGTGAAGTTGGTTCCTGGAAGAAAACTCTTCAGTTTGTTTTAGTTATATCAAGTAATGCAATAGAGCCCTAATTTAAAAAAATAGAAAGAAAAAACAAAACCCATCAAACACAAAAGCCACCACTCCATAGTGGGTACAGTAGCACAGAAGGAAAAGCATTTTGGAAAAAAATGTGTCCCTCATAAAATAAATCTGCAAGCAGAATGCTCAGTTATTCTTCAGATTTTGAGCTATTCTCCAACAGGAGATTATTACTTTGTAATCAGATCAGAATTACTGATTAGCCAACTGAAATCAAGGGGTTAGACCATTGATATCAACAGGTTTTAGGCATCCTTTATTCTGCTGTCCATGGCAGAATTTATAGCACTTTAAGAGTCCGAAGAGCAATGACACAAGAACTCGAATATAAAACTGCAAATGTATGGATTTCACCATCCACATGATATAAATTTGAATCTACTCACATATATGTATACTCCATTCACTGAGGCTCTAAACTTTTGCATAACATTGTACAAGTGCTTACTAGGATAGTCACACAGGTGACATCCCTGTGACCCCCAGAGAGAGCAGGTGGTTTGAGCAGAACCCTCTAAAGATGCAAAGAGTCACTTACTGCAAAGGCAGTTACAGGAACTGAGTTCTGGCTAAAAAGGACAAATCATTATTAGATCATCTCCTTAGGAAATGAAGGCACACCTTTGGTCATTGTTGCCAGTGATTTTCAGTATCAGTGGTGATACAATCTCTTTGGAGATTGACAAAGTGTTCTCGCAAAGGTTCCACAAGATGGAAATCAAGACATTATAATATTTGTGTGGTATTGGGAGCTCTTTTACCCAGAAGAACATGGTAGGCTTAGCTTCTTACCAATGTAATTTTATGGGACATATTTTTTCTCATTTAACCCTGTCTGAGTTGTCTCTTTGACTGAGACCTGCATTTAAATCACTCTCCAACATTCAGACCCAACACAGTCATGATGAAAAGATGAATACTGACAATGTCAATATGGAAATCTAACTTCTGCTATAGTAATCCTCACATTTTTCTCTCATATATAAAGTTTGCTGTTGTCTTCCATACCCTTATCATCCTACTGAACTAAGAGTCTTGAGTTGAATTTCTTTATAAATCATCTTGGGTTCTGTCACCCTATGTATCTTAATATGTGAAAGCAATAAAGAAGCATCTTACCTCCTACACACTATTCTGCAATTGTTGCCACTGTGCCAACAGTTCCATTTTAGAGCATTAGTCTTGACACATAGACCATTTAATAATCTAAAATGTTATTATTTGATTGATTGTTCCTTATGTTTCTCTCTAGATATGATAGATATTCCTAGTAATAGGAATTTTCTCTTCACTTGAGACCAAAACTCTCACATGCTGAACTTTTTCTTTCAGTCCTTGAGGTAATTCCCACAGCAGTCACTGAGGAAGTTCACTCTTTTTCCAAAGCCAGATATTTGATTATAGCACATATATCTGATACCAGAACACTAAAAGTGATTAAGTTTTTTCATTTAGAATTAAGAACAATAATATCCAGGTTTCTGAAAACCTTACTGAACTTACATGTATCCATCGTAGATAAACCTTCTTCATTCTTTCCAGTCAACTGAATAAATTCATTAAAGTACTCCTTGTCACGATATGTTTTTTCCAGTTTTAATTAAAGAAAAGCCATCTTGAAACTCTCACTTTCAATGGTCAAAATGGAGAGATTGCTTTAGACATTGGATGACATTAAGCAGCTTCAGTCCATCCTTCACCTAGGTGTTGCATTGCTGGTATTGGCAAAAAAAGCTCCAGACTCCCTGTCCATAAAGGCAAGTCAGCTGTGTAATCAGGTCTAGCAAATATAGAAGAGAGGCATAGTATTTTTCCAGATAGTCATTCCAAGCAGGAAGCTAATTTACTGGCCTACAGGTAAATTTGGGACTTCTGAACTATAAGGTAGACACGACCTCTTGAATTACACATCTAAAGAGAGAATATCCTTATTATGTGAAATACTGAATTCATGTAGAAAGACCATATCATAGAGAATAAGATCCCTGACATATAGTAAGTATAATGACATATAAAAATCTTATTAAGTTTGCATCCACAGATGAATAAGGACTCTGATTGTTGGACCAAGGATCTTGTACACTTACTATTAATAAATAATTAGTATAAACTAATGAATCTATTAGTATAAACTATCAGTTTATATGATAAACTGTATGATATATGATAAAGTGTATTTTATATTTTATTTGATATGATAAAATGTATTTTCAATGAATACATTTCTGAAGTATGTGGTGAGGCCAATGGCACAACTTCACGTTAATACATCACTCAGGAGTAAGAGTAAGACACCTCTTGTTATTACTCTCAAATTACACTACTCCCAAAGTTAGCTAATGAGCAGCCAAGTAGGACAGTTTCATCCTGTGATGGTTTCCTGTATCACTTTAAGTAGTAGTTGCTAGGATCTAGTATTGTATATCACAGAAGTGGGCTTCAAGGCACATTGTCTTCTTGAGGACTCTAAGTGTTTTGCTGAATATGTTCCAAAGAGCTTAACTTTAAAAAAAACTGTGGATACTGACTTGGCTTTAAGACAGGCAGCACTTTTTGTAGCTGAATTATAATTATTCATATCAGTAAAAGAAAAAACAGATTAGTAAAACCAGTATAAAATAAAAACTGACACAAGCATCAAACACAAGCAAAATCCAAGAGAATCTACTTTTTAGACTGGAAATCCCATGCATGTGGTAATGAAGGAGCAAGAGCAAAGGATTGTAGAATGAAAAAAGATTTTGAGGAAGTATACCAAAAAGCTACATTGAATCGTTTCAAATACAGGTTGCTAAAAATCTTTTTTAGCTGTGTTCAAATCTTCAAGTACTATTATTTTGGATGTAATCAGAGTGAAACTGTCCAACACAACTGGGCAGGACTAAATCCTGTTCTCCTTCTGTTCCATGAGACCTGATTTCCAGGGTAGATTCAAAAACAATCTGATGTGCCCAGGTTGCACAAAGCAGTTTTTCACACTCTACACACAGATCACTTATGTAGCTTCATTCACACTTATCTAGGACTAGTGAGTATCTTTCTGTCTAATGAACATTGCCTAACTAATATTCTTTAGTTTCCCAACCTTTGACCTTTATTCAAGAAAGAATTTAAGCCTTCTTGAATCAAGTTGAAGCCAGGTGACATGCTTACTAACTGAGACCAATTTTTGCCTGACCAAGGTTTTAGGCAATTTTGAGAGCATAGTACACTACAGTAATAAATAAGATTAGTAAAAATCATTAGTAATGAAGCATAGTACAGTACAGTAATAAATAAGATTAGTAAAAATCATCAGTGATGAATTGGTCAGTAGGAGCGTGACGAGTAAATCAACAAAATTTGTTGTTCCTGATGCTTTTGATTTTTTTTTCTCCAGATACTGCTTTTAAAATACACCATTCTTCAAGTTTTATTTCCAATGAAAGAAGCAGTCAAATAAGCTAGAGAGCCTGTTAGCTAATGTCTGACAAACAGCCATATGCAAAGCCTACAAAAAGCAAGTGGCTTTCATTAAAATCCCTAAAGACTGTAAGTTACAGGATTAAAGAAATTGATTCCAATTATTTAGGATTCCATTCCAAGTGCACATAATAAATTAAACCACAAGTGGCATCAGCTTCACTGAAATATAGCAATTGTACCTTTACCGCAGAGGAGTATGTGCTTAGCCATTGGCAATTTCTTTTTGCAGGAAGAATTTCAGGTATATGATGGAATTCCAGGTACTTGTAGAAAGTCCAGCCACATGGTCATAAATAGCATTTTGTGGTATGTAAACTTTGAGTGTTTGAGATTTGGTTATAAAATAACATAACACTCCATACTGGGAAATCTTTTTCAAGTTGAGTGGTTCTTTTTATTCTCTATATATCAGCTTCCTAATGGCTTTTCAATGGTTTGAGCCATTTTCTAAAATTACTACAGCTGCTACACATTAGTTATGGAGTTTTGCTGCTAAGAGACCTTCTGCTTGCTAAGCCTTACTAGATCCTAAAACTAGATTGTTGTTGTTGTTGTTGATTGCATATTCACAGCAAAACACTACTATGAAATGAGAGCTCCTATAACTTTTCCCTCCAAACTGGTTCAAAGGGTGAAGAGACTTTCAAACTTCTACTAGTAATGTTGTCTTAGGTGATGCTGCCTCAGTCCTATTAGCTAAGCAAGTCACATTTCTCCAATATGCTTTGTATTTTCCCTATCTTCTTTTCATCACACATCCAACAGGCCTGTGTTTTGTATTTGTTTTACAGTTTTTACTATGGCACAGTCTGNTGACGACAGTTTTTACTATAATCATGATTCCATTAAAAAGTACATTTAAAAACAGAATCTAGGAAGTTCACCAGTTCACAAGAAATGGGAGTTAGCTTCCACGAGACAGAAGGAGCACATACCTGAGCAGAAAGATTTGCTGGGCTCTGTTCAGTCCCCTTCTGTTCACTGAGCAGTCACTTTAGTCAAAGCGACGCACACAATGTGTTCGGTGCTACCGTCTAGGTCTCACAGCGTGGTTCACTGTTTGCACCATGAGTAAACTAAGGAAAGAATCAAAATCAACCACGTCTCAGAAGGAGCAGTTAAAGAGTAGGGTTTGGATAGAATAAAGATGGATGATGGGAAATGAAGACAGAAAGGTATGTGAGAGATGGGAATGGGTTAAGACATGCAGAATACTTACATCAGGAATGTAATCAGGAGTAGACTAGTCCTGAAAGAAAGAGTGAATCAAGGTAGGTACCTGAACAATCCTCAGATCTTGATCTGATCTTTTCTTTCATGGCAATCTATTTCCTCTCCCTCAGCTGGGCAAGGGAAGTGATTTTCAGCTGAAAAACTGGGTGGTGTTTGAGCCAGGGATAATGGGCTTCCAGCAGGGGCTGGAACACCTCTCCTATGAGGACAGGCTGAGGGAGCTGGGATTGTTCAGCCTGGAGAAGAGAAGGCTTCAGGGGAACTACTAGTGACTTTCCAGTACCTAAAGGGAACTTCCAAGCAGGCTGCAGAGGGCCTGTTTGCAAAGGCCTGCAGTGAAAGGACAAGGGGCAATGGTTTTAAATTGGAGAGGAGTAGGTTTAAATTGGACATTAGGAAGAAGTTCCTCCCCACGAGGGTGGTGGAACACTGGCCCAGGTTGCCCAGGGAGGTGGTTGAGTTCCCATCCCTGGAGGCATTGCAGGTGAGGCTTGCCAGGGCTCTGGGCAAGCTGCTCTAGTTGGGGATGTCCCTGGCCACTGCCGGGGGGTTGGACTAGATGAGCTCCAGAGCTCCCTTCCAACCCAAACCAGTCTAGGATTCTATGATCTCTCTGTTCAGGAGATAGAAAGTAGAAGAATATGGGTTATCTACGGGAAGATTTGCAGAATTGGTTCCAGGACAGGAAAAGAACCTGCACGTGGATCTTCTCTGGATAATGCTTCTCACCAGAAAAAGGAATGAGTTGATGACATTTTTTTTGTCAGTTTTTACATCGCATCACTGAACACTTGGCTTTGTGGTTCCAGAAACACAGCACAAAGCTCATTCCCTTTCCCTGTTCCTTTTCTTTCCCATCAGGTGCTTCTTGACTAAATGACTGGTAACAAAAGGTTAATTATCATGTGGCTCGAGAAGAGGAATGCCAACAAACAGTACTTGAGAGAAATGTCCATCTGGCACCTGCAGCCAGGGTAGATAAAAAAGTTAATGTAATTCGGAAGAATTTTTTATAAGAATATTTTAAGATAATCCTTTCCAGATCAATGAGAATTGCAAAATCTGAAAAAAGGTTTCAGAGTTTCTTTTAAGTGTTTCTCTTCTTAGACTAAGAGAAATTCTGCCTGGGTGTCAATTTAGTATCATGTGCTACTGAAAATAAGTATTCCTTTCCTGAAAGGCAGGATCTGGTACAGCACTGTCACCAACAAGCCTTTGTGAAAATTGACTGAGTAACCTCAGACAGTGGAGACTACTCCACCTCTGAGCAGTGTGGTACTAGTAGAGTAAGTATTATCAATGTAAAATCAGGTCAAAGTGCACAAAGCCTTCATAAGAATGAAAGTAAATATTTGAAATTAAGTACAGCTTTTCTGCTGTAATGCTATAACTACTATTTTCATGGGGAGAAAATGGTAAAATCTTTATTCTTTTCTTGAAAAAAACTCTACATTTGTTAATGGTAAATAGAAACCCACTGAATGAATTACATAGTATTGGCTATGCTGTGATATGTGACATTGAAATCCAAACTCAAGATTGATCTAGCCTGGAATAATGTTTCAACCACTAGGGAACATGATATTTTTGGAAAAATAGACTTGTGATTCAAATAATGATATTTCCACAGGATCATTTATTTGTTATGTCTGACAGTGTGCTTGGCCCTGTAGAAGACAAGCTAAAAAGTTTTCCTGTCCAGGAAGTGTATAGCCTTAGGCCCCAATCCTAGAAAGATTTATGTTTAAATCACTTGAGTAATCTCACAGGGATTTAAACATAATACTGAATTTACAAAATGGGTGCACGTGACCAATGAGCAGGATTACAGTTCAGAATATCAGAAGAAAAATGGAACATGGAATTAGTAGTTATTTGACTCACATCCTAAGTCTTTTGTTGAGCATGTTGAAATGTTTGTGTCTCTGCTGCAAGGAACATATTTTCCAATACCAGATAATCTGAAAGTTTCAGGCACAGTCTGAAAATCCCTTGTGGTCTCCTGTGGCCCCTGGTGCCATAACTGTGCCCACAGCAGAGGGAGCATTAAACTCATTGCCCACGGGAAAGTGTGGGGAGTGATACCCATGTTCCTAGAATCCTTGCATGGGTAGCATGAGCTCATTAGATGTGCTCATCTGGAATACCGTGTCCAGTTCTGGAGCCCTCAATACAGAAAGGACATGGAGCTGATGGAGCAGGTGCAGAGGAGGCCACGAGAATGCTCAGGGGCTGGAACACCTCTGCTCTGAGGACAGGCTGAGGGAGCTGGGATTGTTCAGCCTGGAGAAGAGAAGGCTTCGGGGGGACCTA